>OY978018.1:15356903-15893964 GCA_963854515.1 Pandemis heparana | reverse complement strand
ATGACGACGAGCGCGCGCACGGCGCAGCTCCGACTGGCGGTCTGCCAGGCGCGGAGCAGCGCGCGCGCCGGCAGCGCCCAGCCCGCGCGCTCGTCCAGCTCGTACGGCGCCTGCGCCACGCCCAGCTCCGCCAGCGTGCCCGAGAACACCGGGTACTGCGGGATCGGGATCATCACCGCTGCAACAAGATGTAACGCTCGGTTTTCATAAGGACATGATATTTGGCTCAAAATCTGATGGTTGTGTTGCAGTGTTCCGGTGTGGAGAGTAAAATAGTTGGTGAAATTACTGGCACTGTGTGTGTGTGGAGGTGCTGATATTGAACGACTTAGTGATTGTTAGTAACCATACTACTGTACTAGGGATATTAATAAATCTGAGCTAACATCGTACCTACCTGTCTTGCGCACGTAAATATCATATTTAACCTAGTTAAGAACAAAGGGTAGGTATCTTGTTAATTTTCCTCAAAATTGAGCATAGCTGAGCGAATATACTTCTTGGTTTTGCGTGAGGGTTTCACTGTTGTAATGTCTGACCTGGCGGCTTGTTGTCGACGGGCGCGGCGAGCAGCGCCAGCACGGCGCGGATGAGGTCGGTGGCGCCGGCGCCGAGGTACACGTGCTCGGGGTCGGCCGGCACGGCGTCGCGCGCCGCCAGCCACCGCGCCGCGCGCCGCCGCACCACCGCCAGCCCCGGGGACGGCGAGTACGACCCCACCGAACCCTCGCTAAACAACATTCACTTACTGTTTACAAAAGCCACAATTTATAATTCACTAGCTTTCAACATGAAACTACCGTGACACTCAATCATAATTATCAAGCTGATAACTCACGTATAAAAGTCGAGTGATGAGTGTATGAAGTGATTTGTGTGAGTGTGTAATAGCGACTTCATCTGCAAAGAATTCGTTTATCGCTATCTCGCGGAAACTATGCAGTTTTCCGGGATAAATAGTAGCCTATGTTTTAATATACCAGCTTTAAGGTACCAGCTATCTGTGTTGCAAATTTGAACTAAATCCGTCCAGTTGTTTCAGCGTGAAGAGGGAACAAACATACGCACTTACTCACTCCACTCACAAACTTTCGCATTTATAATAGTTAGCAGGACCATGAGTATTTGAACAACTTTTGGGCGCTGCCATTCAGCCCAGCGGAGAGGTACCATCTTAATTGCCCCAGCACTTAGCGCGCGTAGATTAGCGGCCTCGCACAACATCCCCTTTGTGTTTTTTACCCCAAATGCGTATATAATTGCGGTTTCTTGCACGCACGAGTATCTCACTCGCACAATGGGGAAAAAATGGGAAACACACGAAGATACCCCACGCAATGTATTTATTAAAGAAAGCTTCCATCGTCCGTCATTACCTAAGGAATACGTGGTTCGGCATTTATAATTGGTTTCAATCTTACCCTCGGAATCAAGGAATCATAGGCAGACTGATTACTTTAATAACGACACTAGAGATTTAACGGCAAATATCGTCTGATATCGACAAACTATTTGTTCTATTCCACAATGAAGTATATGCGCGTGTTTCCTGTCCCTGGTTTACATCAATGAACTGCCGGAGGTCCTGGAATCGGACACGGCATGCGTTATATGGTTTAGAATCAGGAATAGCGAGCAAGGTGGTGAGAGCGACTGGTTCTTGTAAGTGGTCTTACATCCAGCGCAAGCCCCTTTTTTCCCCAACTGCTGCGAGGCCCAAAAAGAGGGGTACCTATTTAAGTAGCGGGATTAACAGTCTTGGCTAGCTGTTGACAATTTAAAAAGGTACCCACGTGCAGTCACCGAGGATCTCCCGGACGCGCTCTTTCACGTCTTCAGGAATATCGGGGCTGGACATCAGCTGAGGACATGCTGCCAAGGCCTGCACCTGGAGACAAATTTAAGATACGATCTTTCAATTAAAAATTTTGAGACTTTAACTAAGTTACAGGAGATTAAAAGTGCCGTGAATTGCTTCTAGAAAAGCTTGGCGGGATTCTCGAGTAGTGACCACAAACCGGAAGACGCAGCGTTGGCAGCGCCGGCGACTAATGGATACAGTTCGCAACTTGTCGTTCATTGTGGCGTCCTAAAATGTAGGCCTTTGTTAGTGAACAAAGGCCACTGTTGAGTGGACGTCTTCCAGATGCTGATGATGAAGAGGAAATGTCGTGAACCCACCTGCCGGATGAAGGTGAAGGGCTGCTGGCCCAGCGCGTGGCAGTCCCCGATGTTGGCGCGGACTACACGGCTGAACGGTTTCTGTACCCCCTGCGCGAGAACATTAGATAATTAAAATATCATCATTTGCAATACCTTTGCTACCATTTGGGCAGATGCGTCGCCCACCTCGAAGGCTAAGATGGAATACCTCACGTGCCAGTAATTTCACCGAAGCATGATTGTGGGCGTAAAGGTAGAAAGAGGAATCAAAATAATGATTGGTTGCTAACCGCATCGCCTATGCCTATAACATGATTCCTAAGATTTTCATTCCCTTGTGGCGACTACTTTATTTTATGTATATTATTGTAAATAGTCTTAAGTAAGTTTTGTCATTGACTTCCGATTCCGGTTTCTGTGGAAACTGGGAGTTTGGCAAGACTCGCGCATGCGCGCTCTCTCTTCTAAGTAGGCTTGCATGCGCGTAGTAGCTTTCCTATGTCGCTCTGTTTTAATATTGTTATTTGTTATTACTTTGTGTAAATAAATTGTGTATATTGTGTACTGTGTCATTTTTAATCTATCGCAAAACGTTTCCTATACCCTCAATGCTCTTTTACCAACCATTATTTTTAGCCTTTTCTTTTCCACCACGGGAGTTTTGGAAAAACCCATGGCATTTTTTAAAACACCCATGGGAATTAGTGAAATCCCAGAATTTCCTGCCAGATCTAATGTGTTATGTGCTTATGAGAGCAGAGCCGCAGCTAAAAGTTAGTTCAGTAATAAATCCCAGAGTAGGCTTTCGCGCTAAGAGGCTGCCCCGCCCGCCTGGCGCCTAGCAGCAACGCAGGAATAACTCGACACCTCTGATTAGTGACGCAATTACGGCGTCGAACCTTTGTGCTAAGTGAGATGTTGAACTTAATTGTAACGGCTCTAATAGGCGACCTTTACCCGCTTTTTAGAGAATTGAGATATTTTCACAGTAAACGGAGATTTGTGATATAAAATAGTATATCACTACATAGTATAAAACAAAGTCGCTTTCTCTGTCCCTATGTCCCTATATCCCTATGTCCCTATGTATGCTTAAATCTTTAAAAGTACGCAACGGATTTTGATGCGGTTTTTTTATCAAAAATTGAATCAAAAGAAAGGTTTATATGTATAATACATGCATAATATACCATCCGAAGCCGGGGCGGGTCGCTAGTACATACATAAATCAAAGTTTTTATCCCTTATGGGGTAATACGGGGCAAACATAGCCTAAGGCACAAATAAGGTAACGAGTCCAGAGACTACGTTTACCATAATTGTAGGCATATTAGGTGGTAGGTGGGTAAAGGTAGGTTTCTACCTATAAAATAATAAATACCTGTATTCTATTACTAAATTAGATATAGATTTTCTACTCCGTTGCCGGCCTACGGCAGGAAACACTAAGGGAACGCTAAACTATTTTCTTGAAGGCTCCAGCGTCGTAGCCAGTTGAACACCGTTGATGGGGCTGTCCGATCATTTGACCGACAAACCTTTCATAAAATGTATCGTGTCACAACCAATTTATTTGACAACCCTTTAATATTTCCTTTGACAAGAATCTGAAAACTTTTTCCGTAGCTCACATTAGGTTAGGTTAGGTTTGTTTTATAACTTTGCCAAATGAAGTGTTTGTCAAACGATGCATTCGATCAAACGTTTGTCGGTGAAACATTAGTGAAACGCTGGCGAAAGTCAATTCCATCTTAGCACATGATTACTTGACCTACTGAACTACATAACCTGGTCAAGCTATAAAGCATGTATCGAAGCAAAAAGCTGCGCCCGCGGCAATATTTCAGGGGTACGTGTCGCCCACCGGAGGGGTGAAGAGGGGGGAGGAAGGGGGGGGGTGCGCACAAACAGCGCCATAAATCAGCCTTATAGCCAACAACTAACATAACTTACGCACTCGCGAGACGCACAGACGCACGGGGAGGCTGCGGCACACGATGATCATTATATTATTACTTACTTTTTTTAACCCCGACGCAAAAAAAAGGGTTGTTATAAATTTGACGTCGATGTCTGCGGGTGTGTGTCTATCTGTCTGTGGATTTTGGTATGGTTTTTTCATTCGAAAGACTTGCAGTGGTTCTTAGCCGTGTTTGGTAAAAATTGGTCTAACAGCTTGAAGAGCGCTTCTTTTCTAAAATTATTAAAACATTATTGTTTTTTTTTAATTTATGTACGATTGATTACTTACTCGGTTAATGCACGGGGGGTTTTTAAAATATTTTATTTTACTTAATTTCAAAAAGGCCAGGCTTTTGTAAAGAGATCCTTCCATAGAGTTTGGATTTTTTTTTCTGTTTTTATTATTTATTACAAAGGATGTTAGGTAAGTAATGGCGGCTGAGATCGTATCGCAATGATCACATCACAAGACCGCCACTTTTGTCGTACTATAATACTAGTAATTATCTAAAAATAATGACGGTTATTAGGTAATGTTACCTCTCGACGAGTGCTTGACACTCATTTGAAGTGTTATATAAAATTATATCTTTATAGAGATCTAGATCTAGTCTAGCTATCACTGTACATGAGATACAGCCTGATGACAGACAGACAAACAGACGGACATGGAGTCTTAGTAATGGGGTCCTGTTCCTGTTTTTACCCTTTGAATACAGAACCTTTAAAACATACGATACTACTGTAGCAAGTCTGTCACTTTTACAAATAAGGTTGCGGTGAGGCAGCCGCCGCCGCTGTGGCGATGTCGAAAATATGTTTTTATTGCCTCTTTCTCGTCGCAATGGCCGCAACTTCTTCCGCTATCTGAAGCGGGAGATAATGCTGCCGCTAGTTAGCTGCACAGAATACATGACGTGCCAACAACAGGGGAGTGGCCATCGTCTTGATCGGAAACTTAGACATACTTAATTAATACCTACTCTAGGATTTAATATCGTGGGGCAAATTTAAAACAAAATTGATTTAGTGCGAAACTAAGCAAGGCTTGAACTACGGATATTATATGTTATACGTATATAGGTACTTGTTTCTACAAATAAATTATTTTTTATACAAATAGAACACTAAAAATTCGAGAATATTTTGTATTTTTTACATAAAAATATTATATCTGCTCCGATCGGGATCGCACTCGAGACCTCAAGTTTGCAGTCAGGTTCTCTAACCACTAATCTATGCATTTGTTTATGTATAGAATTCAATGACAAACCCTTTACATAATAAATACACATCTTGAATCTTGTTCTATTTCCGTATCGAAGTTGTTTAGCGATTAGCGAAGAGCTCGACGAATTCCTAAAATTACAGGCTTTAATATAAACACGAGATTTATTCCGTCAAATAACGTAACTAATTATTCTCGATCCCTTTACAGAGTATCGAAAAGGTAACGAACGAATACATATACCCTCGCACGAGTACGCCCTCACCCCGATTGTTAAGAAAATAAACCTTATAACGTATTAACGAAAAGAACCATTACCCTAATGGGGTGCATTCGAGGGTTAAAAAGGTTAAATCCCGAAGGTACGGCTGGAGGGTGCACCTTTTTACCTTATACTCGTATAAAGCAATGAAAGAATCCTTCGGCTAATGCATACAAACGGTTTTCCGATACGTTTATAATCCGTACCTTTTCGAGTTCCCTCTCGATCTGTGTCGCGCGCTCGACGATGGGCCCGCGCACGGCGTACTGGATGCCCAGCAGCAGCGGGCTGACTGTCGCGCTCGGCGGCCCCGGCTCCAGCTTCATACTGCTATTATGCACTTATCGCTGCAGTGCAGGCTGCGCGCACTCGCAGTCACCACACACAAGTGTAGCACTTCCGTGCAGCATCTCCTATTTAAGGCGCGATCCTCGTCACTTCACGAATTGTTACATTTTTTTAACATACAGGAAAACGGCCGGGAATCACCAACCATCTGGTGCTAGGGGAATTAACTGCTTTATCCTCAACTCGCACGCCAAACTAGCTTCTACGTTATCATCAATTGAGAAAATTAGTAACACGTAGAAAAATCCGAAAAGTAAAGCTTTGGCGGGGAATCGAACCCGGATCCTCATAATTCCGTGATGCATGCTATTACCCTTACACCACCCATAGCAAGTGAGTAAGCCTTCGAATTTTATATCTGTACCAGCTCTCACCGTGACCTTGTTACTATAAAAAAATTTGTCGTCAACCGTCATCTCTGTTTGAATGATGTGTCTGTACGACACAATTACAAACTCCCGTGGGACTTCTACCGCTCACCAGGGACAAGAGAATGCGCTGTTTTTCAAATGATCAGTTCTATCAAATGAATCAAGAATTTTACTTCTTGATATTTGATAGAACATTATGGTAGTGTGTCCGCCAAGTTTTCATTTCCTCTCTGAATTGCTATGAAGGATTTATGAAGTTTTTTGTTAAATTAACCCATGTGTATCGGACCCACTCAAAAGTCAAAAAGTCAAAAGTCAAAAGTTTATTTTGCAAATAGGCCGCCGAGGGCTCTTTTACATGTCTTTTTTTGAATCTACCAGCGCATTCGGAAAGACCATCATTGCCAAGAAGAATGCGCCGCAAGAAACTTGGCAGAAAGTCATTTTTTCAAAATAAAATAGATTTACTTACTATACTTAAATTCTAGTACTTAAATTCTACTTAACTTACCTAATACAATTAATACATTTTATAAAAGAGATGTAAAAGGTCCCTAAGTTAAGTCCGTACCTTAAATTACATTGGTCTATAGTAGAGATGTATAAAGTCTCTACTGGTCAAAGCGAAACACTGATGTGTGATTTCAGTGTTGGTACTAAATTATGCTCTCAAATGACCACACGTCACGTAGGTAGAAGCAAAGCTGGTTTGGTGTAGAGTTGTGGCTATAATTAGCAGTTAATGCCCCGGTATCAGATGGCCGGTGATTCCCTGAGGTTTTCCTGTACAGATAACTGCGGGTCACGACTCTAGTCCAAGATACTTTTACACTTTAATTGATAATTGCAACTATATAATTATACTTACTTAGGTACTTACCTACTAAAACTCACTGACGTATACAATATTTCATATTTCATAATTTTTATTATATATATTTTTTTTTTACTCTTTTTCTCATCGACATTGGAGATATCTCCAATTAACTTATTTGACGGTGGAGGCGTTTTACACCTCCACTGAACTTAAATTATTTTTATTCACCTTTTTCTTTCTCTTTCTTATCATTATCGCATATTTTGTTTCGCTTTGACCAGTAGAGACTTTATACATCTCTACTATAGACCAATGTAATTTAAGGTAGGGACTTAACTTAGGGACCTTTTACATCCCTTTTATAAAAAAAAATAATTGTATTATAGGTAAATTAAGTAGAATTTAAGTACTATTGTACCTAATCTTAGGTTAACAAAAAAGTTTTATATCAGAAACATAAATTTGAAATCGGAATACAGAATGGCAAATTGAAAACACAATCACAATATGACTATTTTCAAGATGTAATTTATTTGAATTAACAAGGGATTTGAAAAGAGCATCATTGCTAAGAAGAATCGCCTTAAGAACCACACAATACTATCTTAAATTCTGATTTATTAAGTTTAAGTCTGATTAAGATGAACTAAACTTTTTATTTGTTGAGAATTAAGTCAGTGGTGGAATGAATCGACATGTTAAATGACAGCCATTAACAATAACATCATTGCACACTGGATTAAATCTCCACTTTGAAATGACTATAATAAGCTACTTACGTATCTAAATTTGCTTTGGATATTTTATTACGTCGGATGGATCCCAGTTGAGAATCATTTTGACTCCATAGATTTTCTATTGTTAGTCACTATACATGATATAAATCAAACCATCGTTGTTTAAATGGCTAGTTGTGCCTTATGATTGGTTAGTATAAATAAATTATGTATTAATTAGAATTTAGTGCAGTATAAATACATTCATCTATAAAGTAAGGTTTGAATTAAACGTTTCATTTGATTAAACTGTACAGCTACAGTGCTGCCATCTGGATTTGTTATAAAAGCACCTGATTGTCAACTAATAGGGCATTCTGTTCCATGACCTGGTAGCGAACAAGTGATTCTGAATAAACCAGTGTCATACTCGAGGAAATAAGTAGTTTCTTTTATTCCGATTCCCCGGCATTTAACATCTTCAGCAAGTGGGATAAATTATCAAAGAGTAAATCGAATCAAAATTTGCTCAAACGTCCACCAGTTTTCGGCATAAAACGTAAGTACTACCCTAAATACATTTAGAATAAAAATGAATGTTGGTTAAAACTGTCCTAAATTTTGTTTTTTTATTATTATTTGATCACTCGCAAAAAGTATACAGGTATAATACTTGAGCAGTTTTAACCTACCTTCAATTACGCTTTTATGTGCTATGTCGTTTGCCGTGTTTTTATTACTTTATGACAAAGTGTGACTTGACCTTGCCAGGGCTACTCTCTGGAGGTCTTTACTGACTTTGCTTTGCCAGGGCTACTCTCTGGAAGCATATACTGACTTGACCTTGCCAGGGCTACTCTCTGGAGGTCTTTACTGACTTTGCTTTGCCAGGGCTACTCTCTGGAAGCATATACTGACTTGACCTTGCCAGGGCTACTCTCTGGAGGTCTTTACTGACTTTGCTTTGCCAGGGCTACTCTCTGGAAGCATATTTTACTGACTTGACCTTGCCAGGGCTACTCTCTGGAGGTCTTTACTGACTTTGCTTTGCCAGGGCTACTTTCTGGAAGCATCTACTGACTTGACGAAATATCCGAAAGCACAAGTGTCATTTGTTAACACTATGGGATGAAAGTTTCAGATGTCAAGCGTCAATGAAAGAAACTCTGGGCAGGCGACGAGGACTCCCTCGCCCTTGCTCAACATGAGCCTGCCTAGGCGGCAGGCAAGACGCAAGGAGAGACGATCAGATGATCACCGTAGTCCAAGGCGTCGAGGCCAGTCACCATCAAGCCATCGTGAAATGCGTTCTCGGTCAAGATATGGCGTTTCGAAGCGACGAAGTAGGTCTTCATCACGTAGTTCTGGCATGAGTCAGTACTATAGACGGAGACGTAGCCGCACGTCCGGATGCCGAGAAGACAGACGGACACATCGGCAGAGTAGAGCACGTGAACGTGAGCCAAGCAACCGACGCCGCAGTCGTCAAAAGAGGTCAGTCAGTACCAGTCACTCTAGCAACCAGTCCCCAAACTATAGGGTAATTTCACATAAACGTCGCCGTTTAAGTTCAGTCGACAGTTTAGTTTTTAGAAAGTTTTTTGAGACTTTGAACGACAAAAAGAGTGGTAAAGATAGGTTTCCGGTTATGAATGTTGTGCCAGACTTTGACCCAATGTGCAAGGAACAGACGATAGACACCTGGTTACACAAAGTCGAAGAATGCGCTCAAATTTACGAATGGAGTGATAAACATATAGTTCATTATGCACTGCCGAAGCTCTGTGGTGTAGCCAAGACTTGGTACCGGGTCTACCGTCTGTACTTCACACGTGGTCTGAGTGGAAAAATATGCTTCGAGAATCTTTTCCGACTCGTGAAAATTATTCAGATTTATTAACAGAGATGCTTAATAAAAAAGTACATTTCGGCGAGTCTTTAGACATCTACTACTACGATAAACTTAATTTATTAAATCGGTGCGACATTCATGGCAGGAATGCGGTAGACTGTGTAGTGTCTGGTATAGAAGATCGTGGTATTCGTTTAAGCGCCCAATCGGGGCAATTTTCCGAGCCCGAACAAGTACTGAGGTTCTTCAAAACCGTTAAAGTGGGTCAGAGTAGTAAAACAGATAGCATCAATAAAAATAAAGAGAAAGATAGGAAGAATATCGTCAAAGACACTGTTGGTTCTACAAAGAAAGGGTCTTTTGCTAAAGTCACCTGTTTCAACTGTAACGAAACGGGCCACCCTTTTTTCCAGTGTCCAAAACCAACAATAAAGTGTACGAACTGTAACTGGCGGGGGCACTTAGCTGAAAGCTGTCCCAAAGCCAATCAGAGTGCAGGCACGGCAAAGACTTCAGCGGTTATGAAAGTTTCGAAGTACACAACCATAGAAGATAAATACAAAATTCCAGTTAAAATTAACGAACAAACCGTTATTGCACATATTGATCTCGGCAGTGACTGCACTCTGATACGTCTAACAGACGCAAAAACACTAGGTTTAACTTGGCAACCAAATGAATTACCGGTCTTGAAAGGTTTAGGTAATGTTCCATATACTCCGGTGGGGCGCACTCATGTCTCTGTAGACGTTCAAGCCATCGTAGAGCACGATGTTGAAGCACTTATCGTAGAAGATCACATGATTAGTCATCCAGTACTCATAGGGCACACTTATACTGAACGTCCGACGATACAGATTATAAAAACCAGTAGTGATTTGATTGTTAAGCGACACGAATCTAGAAAACTTAAGAAACATATTTTAAGGTCTGTAAATGAAGTAGTTTTAAAACCAACAGGTATCACGTTAATAGAAGTTGTAACAGACACTGAATATACTGGCAGGGTTTACGTTAACGGTACGATAAGAGGTCGACCTGGTGAGGAGTATTTCTTACTTCCGGGTGAATATGAGTTGGTAAGCGGAAAAGGTAAAGTTATTGGACAAAATATGTGCAGTCACGACTTGATTCTGCCTAATAATACCCTTATTACGCGTGCGCAGGGCGTAAGTAGCTCTGATTCGCCGCTGAGTGTGTTTGACGTTGAAGTCTCAAATGAATCATCATTGCTCTGTGGTAACATTACACTGGAGGAGAAACAGCGCTTAGTCGAGTTGCTGGACCGGTATAAGAGCTGTTTCTCTTCAGGTTTACACGACCTGGGATTTACTTCTGCATCAGAGATGGTGATTCATTTAAAGGACAACGAACCCATTGTTTATAGACCCTACCGCTTGTCAGCTCCAGAT
The DNA here is from genome assembly GCA_963854515.1 of Pandemis heparana. Lineage (NCBI taxonomy): Eukaryota > Metazoa > Arthropoda > Insecta > Lepidoptera > Tortricidae > Pandemis > Pandemis heparana. Next base: position 15,882,833 of record OY978018.1, on the reverse strand, counting down.
AGAACACAGGTCCGCGGTATGGTACAGGAAATGCTCGATAGCGGTATTATTAGAGAGTCTTCTTCTCCTTACGCTAGTCCGATAGTTTTAGTTCAAAAGAAAAATGGGGAGAAAAGATTATGCGTCGATTATAGCTTTAAATAACAAAACCGTGAAGGAGCATTTCCCGTTACCCCGCATAGAGGATCAACTTGATCTTCTCGCCGGGAATAAGATATTTATCGCATTAGATCTAGCCTCTGGCTATTACCAGATCCCTATAGCAGAAGAATCACGTAAAAAGACTGCATTCGTCACACCTGATGGTCAGTTTGAGTACAGTCGCATGCCTTTCGGGTTAGTCAATGCACCATCAGTATTCCAGAGAACTATGAATAAAATTCTCAATGAAGCTAGAATTAAATATGCACTTGTGTATATGGATGACATACTGATTCCAGCACGCTCGTTTGAAGAAAGTTTAATTAGGTTAGAAGAAGTTCTTAAGTTAATGCGTGACGGTGGATTGACCTTAAAATTGAACAAATGTAAATTTTGTTTCGACAAAATAGACTATTTAGGTTTCGAAATTTCGGCGGAAGGTATAAGACCAGGTTGCCATAAGACTGAAGCCGTTTCAAAATTTCCCGTACCGAAAAACCCGCATGATGTACGAAGATTCTTGGGTCTTGCAAGTTTTTTTAGAAGGTTCGTCAAAGGATTTGCGCTAATTGCAAGGCCTCTGACTCACCTCCTCAAGAAAGATTCCTCGTGGAAGTGGACAGGTGAAGAACAAAAATCATTCGAGACCCTTAGAGATAATCTTGTTGAAAGGCCGGTACTTGCGTTATACAACCAGGGCGCAGAAACACAGCTCCATACGGACGCAAGTAAAATGGGGGTAGCCGGAATTCTGGTTCAAAAGAATGAAGCTGGTATATTTCAACCTGTGGCATACTACAGCCGCCAAACTACTAAAGAGGAACAGAAACTTCATTCATTTGAACTCGAAACACTCGCCGTTGTTGCATCGCTAAATAAATTCCGTGTCTACTTACTAGGAATTCATTTTAAAATCCTGTCCGATTGTAATGCACTTCGCACTACTTTAACGAAACGCGACCTGGTGCCCAGAATAGCAAGGTGGTGGATTCAGTTCCAAGAATTCGACTGCGCTATCGAATATAGACCAGGTGAGAGAATGTCTCATGTTGACGCTCTCAGCCGTCATGCTATTCCAGATAATACAGACAGCAATCGGGCGCTGGATATATTAACAGTCGATGCTGGGGACTGGATCGCTACCATCCAAGACAATGACGAAGAGATTAGGAACATTAAAAACGTTCTTGCAGATCCAGAGTCCGATAAAACCGTAGACATCATTAAAAATTACAAGCTTAAAAACGGAAGAGTCTTTCGCATAATTAGTCCCGACGTTTTACGGTGGGTCGTACCCAAGGGTTCCCGTTGGCAAATTTTAAGGAACAATCACGACAGTGTAGGTCATTTCGGATTCGACAAAACTCTGGAACGTATCCGCGCAACTTATTGGTTCCCAAAAATGCGCAGATTTGTCAAAAAGTATGTTAATGCGTGTCTAGAGTGCGCACACCATAAGCTACCTGGTGGTTCACGAACTGCACCACTGCACCCAATACCGAAAGTTGACGTCCCCTTTCACACTATACACGCAGACCATCTTGGACCGTTTAACAAAAGTAGGCGCGGTAATACTTATATACTGGTCATTGTAGACGCATTCACGAAATTTGTGAATCTCACTGCTGTACGTAACACAAAGTCTTCCACTAGTGTCAGGGTGCTAAGGGAACACATTAGCTACTTTGGTGCTCCCACGCGACTTATTACCGACCAAGGCACTAGTTTCACAGGAGCTAAATTTAAGGAGTATGTTAAAACTACTGGTATAAAACACGTTTACAACGCAGTGGCCACCCCACGTGCCAATGGTCAAGTCGAGCGGTATAACCGCACAATTTTAGCGTCTTTAGGCGCAATGACTCATGACAAACCAAAAGGCACGTGGGATGACTACTTACCAGATATACAGTTAGGCATAAACACTGCAATGCATGCAGCCACTAAGAAAACTCCATGCGAGTTATTATTTGGACGGAGAGTTACGAATCCATGCGAGGGCATTTTGAACGAAATTTTTGACGATATAGGCAGCGGAGTAGTTGCTAGTAATTTAGAAGAGGTACGACAGGAAGCAAAGAGACTGATTGATGAGCAACAAATTAGGGACAAAGATAGGTACGATAAGCATGCTAAGAATAAGAAAACTTTTAATGAAGGTGATTTAGTGAGAGTGTTGAGGGCTATTCCAGGTTTAGACGGGCAATCTAGAAAATTAGAACCTAAAATTAGAGGACCTTATAGGATTAAAAAGGTTCTACCGAACGACAGGTACGTTATAGAAGATACCCCGTTATCGTGAAAAGGGAAGCCCTATGAAGGGACGTTTAGCAGTGACAAGATATTTTCTTGGATGAATTTTAATAGTGCTAATGTCGATAGTAGTAGTAGTGGTAGCGATGTAGATTTTGGGGACGATGCTTAGAGACTGGTGCTGGCTTTATGATCATTATGTGTTAAGATGTATATATATAGAGAGGAATATATATATATTACTAGCTTTTTCCCGCGACTTCGTCCGCGTAGACTCATTTATTGACAAATAGCTTTTGCCCGCGGCTTCGTTCGCGTGTACCAGGAGTATTTAAATCCCGTTTTTTTCCCGTTCCCATAAGAATTTCGGGAAATGCTCTCTTAATGCTCCCTACACTCCCCAAGGAACCCACTTGCCAAATTTCAGCTTGCTACGACCAGTAAAACGAAAAATCCCGTTTTTCCCGTTCCCGTGGGAATTTTGGAAATTCCTCTCTTAATGCTCCTCTACACTCTCCAAACAACCTAAATGCCGAATTTCAGCGTTCTACAACCAGTAAAACGAAAAGTTCCGTTTTACAATTTTGCAAAATTATCTCTTATAGCTTCTCTACACTCTTCAAGCAACTTACATGCCAAGTTTCAGCATTCTACGACCAGTAAAACGAAAAATCCCGTTTTTTCCCGTTCCCGTGGGAATTTTAGGAAATTGTCTCTTATTGCTTCCCGATACTCATCAAGCAACCTACATGCCAAATTTCAGCTTTCTACGACCAGTAAAACAAAAAATCCCGTCATTTCCCGTTCCCGTGAGAATTTTGGAAAGTCCTCTCTAAATGCTGCTCTAACACTCCCCAAGCAATCTAAGTACATGTCGAATTTCAGCTTCCTACAACCAGTAAAACGAAAAGTCCCGTTTTTCCCGTTCCCGTGGGAATTTCGACAAATTGTCTCTTAATGCTTCGTTACACTCCCCAAGCAACCTACATTCCAAATTTCAACTTTCTACGACCTGCAGTATAACAAAAAATCCCGTTTTTTCCCGTTCATGCTGCCCTATACTCCTCAAGGAACCTGAAGGCCAAATTGCAGTTTTCTGCGATTATTAAAACGAAAAATTGATCCCGTAGAACTTAATATAAATCCCGTTTTTTCCTTATCCCGTTGGAATTTTCGAAAATCCTTAAAACTGTTTTTTACTATTATAATCACCTACTTCTATGCCAAATTTGAAGAGTCTAGTAATTTATAGTTCATAGGATTTCGTTGAACTGAATATATATATCCCGTTTTTTCTTTATCCCGTGAGAATTTCCAAAAATCCTGAAATTATTTTCTTAGTTTTGTAATCATCTACTTGTGTACGAAACTTTAAGTCTATATTTATTAAAGTATAGTTACTGAGATAGGGTCACTCGGTATCGAATATGATAAATCAAGTTTTTTCCCGTTCCCGTGGAAATTTGTGTGTGTGTGTGTGTTCCTGTGTCCTATCTCTCTGTGTCAGGTAGGTATGTGTGTTGTTGTTTTCGTAATCGGCGACCCGATAAACCGTGCAAACAATACTACCCACTATAATATAATAATAATAATACCCACGTTGATTTTCAGTCTTTGTCACCCCCTATCCCCCTTTTAGGGGTTAAATTTTCAAAAAACCTGAAACAGGTGCTTACTCATTTATCGTTAGGAATACTCCTGTGAAGTTTCGAGTAAAATAGTCTAACTAATCTTGTTTCCCCATACAAACTTTGGACCCCCATTTAACCCCTTTAGGGGTCGAATTTTGAAAAATCCTTTCTTAGTGCACCCCTAGACCTTATAAGGAACCTACGTGCCAAATTTGGAATCTCTAGAACCAGCGGTTTGGGCTGTGCGTTGATATGTCAGTCAGTCAGTCAGTCAGTCAGTCAGTCAGTCAGTCAGTCAGTCAGTCAGTCAGTCAGTCAGTCAGTCAGTCAGTCAGTCAGTCAGTCAGTTTCTTCTTTTATATATTTAGATTTATGTTTGATTTCTAAGTAAGTTTCCAGCTCAGCCAGTGACCGATAATCGTCAAGTATTGGTGACTGGGCAACGTCATGGCTGGCACTAAATTGCCACTGAGCTCGATTACGAATGATATGAACAGGCACGTTGTCATGGTGCCTAAGTCACTAAGAATGATTGATAAATAAGTAAAGAATGAATATCTCTGTTAAGTTTAGGATGTATTATGTTGTGTACAATTAGGCTTAAGATATCTTGCTGATGTTAGTAAGCATTCAAAAGACCCTGCTTGTCTGAGCCCAACTGTATGTTTAAGGTATTGTTAGTTCATAAAATCTCTATTACTTGTAGAGAGGACTCTACACTAAAGGATGGCCGAGTTGTTAGTCACTATACATGATATAAATCAAACCATCGTTGTTTAAATGGCTAGTTGTGCCTTATGATTGGTTAGTATAAATAAATTATGTATTAATTAGAATTTAGTGCAGTATAAATACATTCATCTATAAAGTAAGGTTTGAATTAAACGTTTCATTTGATTAAACTGTACAGCTACAGTGCTGCCATCTGGATTTGTTATAAAAGCACCTGATTGTCAACTAATAGGGCATTCTGTTCCATGACCTGGTAGCGAACAAGTGATTCTGAATAAACCAGTGTCATACTCGAGGAAATAAGTAGTTTCTTTTATTCCGATTCCCCGGCATTTAACACTATGGGGTTTAAGTCGGGGCATTTATCAGTTTTAAAAGTTTTTCTTCACAATATTTTTCGTCCATCTTTATCAGACATAAATATGCTATTTCATCACTAAAAATCACTACATTATTACTTAAATCACAATTATAAATATTCACGAGCAAAGTACATTCTGTTTCTTCTACGCTGTTCCATGCAGATGGTTTCGATGATTTCATAACATTGTGTCTCATTGATGTGAAATGGGTCACTAATGTATGCAACAACCATGTCCAAATGTTGTGGAGATGAATCTTCAGGTTTTGGAACAGAACGAATATTCTTATCGTGCCCCAAGTATGTGCAACGGTGAATATATAATTGCACATAGTCTTCCGCTGAAAAATAAATGAAGTTTAATAAAAAACGTTTTTCGACAACAAAAGTTATTTGAAATTGTTTGTTTATAACACACTTTGTCTACTTACCGATATCAATAAACCCCTTGCGATTCCTTATACAAATATTTTTGTTTATAAAGAACACTAATTTCTGCTCTTTTCAAAAAAGATGATGGCTAAATCATAAGGTACTTATTTAAAAGGCAAAATGAAACATTTTGTTGGTGTAAAATCACTTGTTAAACACGGCATAACGAATGGCGGCTAGCGTTGACAAATTCGTATTATTAATAATTTGAGGGTAGAATACACTGTATACTGTTAAGCGATAACGAACAAAATGGTAATCGCCTAGCAACTTTCAAATTCGAACTAGTAAGAAGAATCATATTTTTTAATAATCATCTTAAACGAAAGCAATGCGTTTGTCGTTTTAAACATATTTCAATAAGAGTAAAATTAAACATACAGCAATTAAATATTGTAAACACTAAAAAAATAAATAGTTACCTTTCTGCGGAAAAAATGAAATTCTAATTTCAACCTTATATCAAAGCTCATTAATTACATATTATTACAATACAGTAGTCACAGATTGGTCATAATAACACATAAATTCACCGACTAACTAGCAATACTTGGTGGCTCAGCGGCCAAAGGGCGGTCGAAAACTTGACATGTGCTCTGGTGAACCGAGTTCGTATCCGGACAAAACGAAAAGTAATAAACACCATTTTTGGATGTTATTTCAATGGAGATGCTGGTTGTGAGGAATATTGGTTAAAATCTCAGACTTGATGAGAAATAAAAATATAATAACAAGTTAATAATAACAATTGCATAAATTTAAAGTTTCAAGGTTGAAGGCAGATTCGATCCGGTCCGGGGTCTCTTCTCTCTCTCGCTTACACTGGCGATGACAATATCGCCAGTGTAATACTGGCACTCCACTTGGCGTTGCGTGTTCGCGTTGCGCTATTGGCATCTACGTCACATAATGCTAGAAACAATATAGTGCATCCCCTTCACTCACACAAATATTTGGATAAATACGCCAAGTGGAGTGTCAGTATAGCAATAGATAATGTTTTTTAAGACAGTGTATAAATAAAAAAAGACCAACATTATTTTTCTAGAATTAACTAAAACCGAAGATAATTAATTTTTGACGTTTGAGCCAGGCACGATACCTAATTGTTTTTAACTTAGTTTATTATAAATTAACTTAATTAGTTGTAACTTTCTTCATTGCTATTTTATAGTTATTGTTGTTGTATACTCAATAAATAATTTACAGCGACACTACTACTATTACTATCTAAAAAAATCTGTACTTAGTGGGTAGATCGAACTAACTCACACATTCACATGTGGATTCTACGTAATGTCCATGTCGGTACTCAACACGCATAGACACATAGAAGACGTTTGTGTGCGTAGCTATGCTTACCGAATTATTTCGCCGTGTGTACATTGTAAAAAAAAAATATTGTCATATACAATTATGCGTAGGTACAAAATAAATGTAACTTGATCAGTTCAATTGTGATTTCCATTTACCTTCTTCTCTATATCCATACAAAATATTTATCAAACAAATAAAATTAAAATTTTCTTTTGAAAAATGCAACCATTCCATCATTAACTTTCTTAATGACGTTGTCACGTTTAACTATCGTCAGTAAACCGAATTTACAGACAACCGTTTTTTTATAATTATCATAGTGAAATAAACATCACACGACAGTAGAACTCTCCTCGAAGAAGTACGGATTAGCCTTATATTATACCTAAGTAGATATCAAGTGATTTATACACGCGAGTCGCGAGTAATCCGTTTATTCTACTATTGTTGGGTCTCGTGGTAGTTTCCTGTTTTTAAGCCATTTTGTATTTACAAAACACTTTCATACCTTAATCGCACGAGACTCAGGAAGAAAAGGTAAATAAAATGAAAAATATTTTATTTGCGAAAAAAGAGCGGCCCATATAAGTTAGTATTGTGTTCAACGATGACGATCAAAGATTTTGTCATTGTATTTCTAGGAAATATTTATTTGTCTCTGCCTACCCCTGTGGGAAAGAGGCGTGACGATATGTATGTATGTATGTATGTATAAGTAAGACAGGTCTGCTTTTAACATGAAACTACCGAGAGACTCAAACATAATTACAACAAACCGTTTTTATACGTGAGTTATCCGGTTTGTTATAATTAAGACAGATCTGATACAGTAGGTATGTCACCGTCACCGGCATGCCAAATCAAATTGTGAAGTTATTTAAATTACACTTAGTGATTATTAGTGTCTCATTATCATCAGGTTTAAGAAAGGCCTGCGCCTGCGCCGACACCGCACTGTTTACCGCCCTTACCTACCTAATGTGAACAATACAAAATTAGTAAAATTACTGTACTCGAAGAGTAGAGTGCTGAAGATCGAGCCCAATGGCGTGCTATGGGAGAGGCCTATGTCCAGCAGTGGACTGACACGGGCTGGTGATGATGATGATGATGATGATGATGACTCTACTCGAGTCTATATTTTATAGTAATAGATTGTACAACGAGGTCATAAAGCACTGTATTATGTCACGGGCGTAATATTGAATCCTGAGCGCGCGTAGGACTTTAGATTTAACTCCCGAGCGTAGCGAGGGAATTAAGATTGAGTCCTGAGAGGAGCAAAGCATTTAAGCGCACCCAAGACATAAACAGTTTTATCTCCGAAGAGTATAGTACCCATTCTATTTTTCTCACCTATTGCGAGTCAATAAAAATAAAAGCAGCTAGAAAAAAAAAAGTAAAAAAATTACGTTTGAGACATTATTAGTCCAGCTGTGTATAATGATAAGTAATATTTTTATTTGGAATCTTAGCAGTTCTAATGCCTAACTATTAAAACTCGAAAAATTTACAGACGCAGCACAAGGCTGCGAGTGCTGCGGCGGCTTCGAGCGGCAGCAGGCGCTGCGCGGGGGATGCGGGGAGCGCGCGCGGCCGCCCGCGCCCGCACAGCACGCGCTCCGTCCATAACACCGCGCGCGTCAACGAGGACTGCGGCTGGTCACACAGGGCCGCCCCGAGCGCCGCCGAGCTCTCGCGGTAGCTGCCAGAAACAATTACCTTGGCGTTAAGGTGGGGACAAAAATAATGCAGAGTCAACATCGACGGATAGACTTTCCACAACCCTACTATCAAAGGCGGCTTCTAGCGGCTCACCTCTTATCGTGGATGAGTGCGAGGATGGCCTCTTGCAGCTGGGCGTCAGTGAGTGCGTAGAGGTCCAGCTGGCGCGCCGCGCCGTAGTACGCCAGCTGCTCCGCGTTGAACCACTGGTCGGCCAGCATAGGCACCGCCAGCAGCGGCACGCCCGCGCGCAGCGCCTCGTCCGTCGACTGCAGTCCCGCCTGCGTCACGAACAGCACAAGCTTCTCGTGCCCTGCGGAACCAACGCGCGCCGCGTTTAGTGGCTTGAGAGTGGAACTGGGGGAGAGGGGTCTTGCGGCACTCACGCAACAGGTCGGCCTGCGGCAGCCAGGCGGCGGCGCGCACGTTGGGGGGCAGCGGCGGCGGGTCGCGCCAGCGCCACAGCACGTCGTAGGGCAGCGCCGCGAGCACACGCGTGAACACGGCCACGCGCGCCGCCGGCAGCAGCGCCGGGTCCGTGTTGGTGCCGAAGCTCACGTAGATCACGCCGCACTCGCTCGCGTCCATCCACTGTGCGAGCTCCTACAACACGAAGGTTACGTTATAAAATCTTACTAATATTATAAAATGTGAAAGTATGGATGGATGGATACATACATACATACATATCGTCACGCCTCTTTCCCACAGGGGTAGGCAGAGACTACTTTGTTCCACTTGCTACGATGGATGGATGTTTGTTTGTTACTCAATCACGCAAGAACGGCCCAACGAATCTGGATGAAATTTGGCACATAGATAAAGAAAAGTCTGGAATAGCACATAGGCTACTATGTATCCCGGAAAATTGCGTAGTTCCCGCGGGATAGCGATAAACGAATTCTTTGCAGACGAAATCGCTGGCAACAGCTAGTATTCTAATATAGCAAACTAGGTGGTTATTTTTTATAAAGAAGAGTTACTTTCGGTATCTCTTGCGCTGGTGCAGCGTGCATACCATTGAGGTACACGACGCCGGGGGGCGTGGGACGCAGCAAGTCCCACTGTGGGGGCTCGTTCACGAACAATAGCTCAATATTCTGTTTCAGCTCGCTGAGCGGCGGCGTCTCTGCGCCGAACACGCGCCTCAGCATCACATCCTCCTTCTTCTGGTACGACTTTATTAATTGGTTTAATCGGTATCGACTGTACAGCTCTTTCGCTTCTTCATATAACGTTAGATTGTATATTCGGTTTCGAAAGAAATCGACATACAGGAACGAGTAGCCGGGGAGACCCATATCCTCGTACTGCTCGTTGGTAGCGCCGATGGAGCTCATTAGCACGACGGGCGCGCGGAAGCGGTGGCCGAGCGCCAGCGTCGGCCGCACCCACGCCTCCGCCAGCACCAGGTCGAACCGCTGCTCGTGGTCGCTCAGCAGCTTCGCTATTGCCGGCAAACGCATTTGTTTCTCAAAGATTTCCAACATAATTTCGTAGGCCGTTCGTATTTGCTCGTATTTGTCGTTAGTTTTTCCAGAACTCATGGCTATAAATCGCTCGATCCACAAGGCGTAGGAGTCGTGGAGATCGATCTCAGTGATGTTGGGGTGGTCGGGCGCGGCGGGGTCGGTGGTGAGCACGACGAGCTGGTGGCCGCGACGCGCCAGCTCCAGGGTCAGTGGCCGGAAGACCACCTGGTGGCTGAACGAGGGCGTGGGCACCGCCACCAGGATGCGCGCGCCGCGCACGCAGCTCAGCGCTCCCAACACCAGCGCCACAAAACGCATGTCCGAGCCGTGCGTGTGCTGCGCCGACGCCAGGATCATTGTTCGCTAGTGTGATTGTGACCACCTATTTGCAACTAAATGGCTTCGGTAAAGTGTAATCAGGTGTGTTTGCGCAGTGTGGGCTGCGTCCACAGGTGCCTAAGCACACTTTGGTGAAATAATACTAACTCACTACGATAACACATACGAGAGGTGCAATAAAGAAATTATTATTATTCATTTTACACTGCTTAGAAAATAAACTTGATTCATTTGATAGTCATTTGAAAAACAGAGCCTTCTCTCGTCCCTGGTGAGCATTAGATGTTCCACGGGAGTTTGTAATTGTTAATTGTGTCGTACAGACACATCATTCAAACAGATGACGCTTGGCGACAAAAATTCGCATGGTAACAAGGTCACCTGACAGCTGGTACAAATATAAAAATTCGAAGGCTTACGCACTTGCGTGGTGTAGCGGTATAGCACGCATCACGGAATGATGAGGATCCGGATTCGATTCCCGACCACAGCTTTACTTTTCTGATTTTTCTGTTTTGATTTGATTTTCAGTGTCCTTTAGAAATTAGGTACTTATAATAATTCGACTTTTAGATATTTAGCTGTCGTAGATATCAAGTGGCATTAAAAATACTTGTCGCCTGGGTTTCTTATCAGCTTACAATCAATGCAACTGCTGGATGGATAGGTTTGTTTTGCTTGTGTCAAACCGATTTACAAGTAAATTTGACTTTTTCACGTTGGGTTTGTTGCGTAAAATTATTTTTAAATAAGTGTGAGCTGCACCAACTTGCTAACAAAAACCCACTTTGACTTTTGACTTATATTCATAGGTTTTCTGTCAAGTATACGTCAATATCGTCGGTGGTGGTTGATGTTATTGCTAAAGTAACTCACACTGAGTATCCGGTTGATTGATGAAGTAGGTAGGTATTTAAATATTGTGTGTTCGGACGTAGACGTGCCAGCAGGTAATTCTAACGATGACGAGTCACGTGGAGGGGATCTGCGCACCCACAGATACCGTATTTTACTTCTGCGCATACAAGGTCAGATTAGACTTACGTATGCCGGCACTTATATATAGCACCTTAGTTTATTTATCTACATATAAGCAACTTGAGAAGTGGAGAAGGCCTTATAACGTGATTCAATAGTAAAAGAATAATATTTATAATACATAATATAACCGATAGTCTGATTCGGGAACAACGGTGCTGGACATATTCTGCGGCATGTTTCTTCTTGAGTGCGGCACTCGGGAGATGTTAACTATTGACGTATGTGGGTGCGGCGGTTTGTGCTGTCCGGCGTGACGCGTGACGCGTGACGAGGGTCGCCCGCATCTGCATGCGCGCCGTGGCCGCCGTGGCCGCCGTGGCCGCGCCGCTCGGGACTGCCCGCCATTTTTATGCGCCACCAACTCATTTGTCAACTTTCGAGAATCATTTCACGGAATGTTGAATTTTATTTTACGACTGATTCTCATTGTGGCGGTTAACCAAGGCTGTTTAAATAGGTCCGACCACACCGCCGCGTATACGCAGTGACGTGTCGTATGCGTCACGTTTTCTCACCGTTTCTTCATAGGTACATTTTGTTGCGATTCCGTAACTTCACCGTTTTTTAAGCGGCGGTGTGGTCGCACTAATGTTTTAGATCGCAGGAACTTGTCGCATGAGCCAAAGGCGAGGGCGATAAACATGCGACCTGAGGCCTTCTTTATCACCGCCCGAGGTGTGTACACAATTTTACGTCTTCCCCTGTCCAGGAAGTGGAAGTTTCTGGTCGCGCAGTAAATTTCTACTTACGGCCCGGGGCGACGTAAAGATAATAGCAACGCAATAACCTAATTTTGTTTGTTGAATGTGACATATTGACATTCGTTTCTGAACTAAGCAACCTCCTTGCTTTTGGTTTCCTGTGCGGTACCTACCTCAGCCTATCCTACAAGATCGATTTAACTTGCGTTCTTTATGAAATTGTGACATCTAACCACCTAAGTACGTTATCTTGGCTTGATTAGTATTGCGGTATTTGGGTGCGACCAAACCGCCGCGTATACGCAGTGACGTGTCGTATCCGTCGTAGTTTTCTCACCGTTTCTTCATACATTTTGTTGCGATTCCGTAACGTCACCGTTTTTTAAGCGGCGGTGTGGTCGCAACCTTAACTAACTTTTACGCCTCATTTTATTTTTAACATTTGGTATTATTTTGTTAGTAGGTACGCATGTCCTCAACACTGGACTGATTACTCTTACAAATATACTCCAGAGCAAAAATATCGGGTCGCTTTTCATAGAAATTTGTATGAAAAGTGACCCGTTATTTTGCTCGTCAGTGTATTTTATTCATAAGCGGCTCATCCCCATTTGAGTGTACTAATCCTTTCAGCTTAGTCTCAGGCCTCAGTAAGGCATATCCGTGTCCGTAATCAATCAGGGGCGATCACGGTTGGCGCCCGGCGCCGTCGGGAGACACGGCCGCGCCGGACGCCGTAATCCGGCGCGGATAGCTGCCGGCGCTCATAAATACGCAACGATCACTCATTCGGCTCAATACGTGTGGACATGCTCGAAACGACGTCGAGCGGCGCCCCGAAACGAACCTTAGCGACGCCGAATAAGAATATTTTATCCATAGAGTTATTCCGCCGGGCTTCACGTCTGCGGTCTTCAATACTGCGATGTGAATCTTCGGCTGGCGGCGGAGGGTCGAGTTCTTCAGACTCCGGCGCTCATACATAATGGAGGCGCTATTGGGCTGGCTCGAGGAGATGAGCCGGCCCGCTACCGGCGATATTTATTCGGGGCTTTCAGGTGCTCGCCGCGACAACGGAGGTTGTTTATAACGCACTTCACCGCCTCAAGGAGATGCGTTTTGTTCACCTCGATGTGTCTCATTATGTAGAGGTACCGTTATTTTTTGGGACCACGAAACTAGCAAGTGCGTTGCCTGTTAGTAAGACAAGACAAATACGCCCATATTAACTTTACTCCCCGCATGGGAACGGAAGAGTACTTCAACTTCTGCTGTTTAGCGGCAGGATTAGCGAGTGAAGGTGGCAAATTATAATTCTAAAGATCACTATTTTGATTCCCCCTTCCACCAATACGCCCACAGTCATGCTACACGTGACGTATAGATCTTGTTATCTTAGGCTCTGTCTACACCGTAAGGGATAAAGATGTGATTTATGTATGTTTGTATGTATGTAAGATTAGTGGATATAGATTGTCTTATACTTTTTGGAAGGTTTTCATGTTTGCGGTCACTATTGCTGTGCGTCTGTTTACTTATTTGCAATAAAATGCTCTATGTTCTATTTTAAACTCTAATACATATCTCCATTCCATTATCGTTAAATTTATCGGGTCATCACGCAGTACAGCAGATAAGAAAGTGCAGTATGCGACCCAGGATCGAGGCTGCGCGTCGAGTTATCGGCTGTCACCGGCGTCCACCGCGATAATATTCAAGAGATTTTAACTATTTAGGTATAAGTAGCGCTTATTAACATTTAATTGAGTAAACTACACATTACACCAACTTCTTTATATGATAGTGGGTCTATTGATGGAATGCAATCACAGAAGCCCGTGGACACCTATGGATACAACTTAGGGATCTTCAAAAATTGAGCGTATTGATTTCTTGAAATGCCGGCAAACCTCCTATGTTACTTCTACCGACCCAAAAAGTTGGTGCCTCTAGCAAATTCCAGAGTTTAACCGTGTGTGGTGCGTCAGGTGTGTGCAGCGTTCTCTGTTCACATAATTAAAGATTTTGTCAAGTTATTCGATATTTTTACACGTTGGATTAAAATAAAACGTGTTTGGGTCTGTACTGTCGCAATAGATAAAAAATAAGGAAATAAAATGTTAAATATACGACATGGAGATAATGGTCGCTCAAAAGAGGACTCTTTAAATTAAATTAACCTTACAAATCCGTGCCAAGGAATAAATTAATGATTCATTAGCAGTCTTAAGGTGCGGCTGTGAGTGCTTCATTAATATTTTGTCAATGGGATTGTATCGCGTAAACGATCAGTACACTGAAGGGAATAGGATTGAGTAAATATGTTTTATTTAAACGTGAGTTAGTAATAAACGGGCAGTGAATAAATTGCGGTGTTGGGATACGCGAGGGGAGCACGCTAATACGTTATGATTGTGTTTATTGGAACAGACAGCCGTTGGGGGAGAAAAGTTCTCGAGTGGCGATCACGGACCGGCGGAAGACGCAGTGTTGGCAGGCCTCCCACTAGTGGACCGAAGACATCGTGAGAGATGCGGGAAACGCAGCAGCAAAAGGAACTAATAAAATTGGGTTCCAGAGTACTTACTGACTATTATTGTAGTTTATTAGAAGTACTTGGACTCGTAAAGTGTCATAAAGTAACGTTAAATAAGCGCGATCGCCATTATTTCGTTGTTTAAAAAGCTGTCTATACATGATATAAAAATGCTTTATTCTGAATGACTGACTGACTGACGGATCAACGCACTGCCTTAACCGCTAATCGTAGAGACTGAAACTTGGAGGGTTAGTTCTTTGAATGATGTGACATCCTTCTATCTAAGCCCCTGGCTGGCAACGCCTCTGCAATCCTCTAGTATTGCCAATGTCGCGCGCTTACCCTGACCCACTTGCTAGTTTGTCTTCGCATCGTATATAAATACAGAAGAAAAGTTAGGACACGGATGCGTCGCGATCCTCGCCTTGTCTCTTCCATCTTTGCACCATGACGCTTAGTACATTTTGTAGCCAAATTTACTTATTGGCGCCGCGTCCGCAACGCGTCCTCGTCTCGCATCTGAAGGCGATGTAGATATTGTTTGTCTCGTGCCTGTGAGATCGCGGCAGTCATCGGCCCGTCGGCGGCGAGCGCCCGGAATACGCAAGTTCGTTTGCGTCCGACAGAACTTCCTCAAACTAATCATATCTCGGAACCAAACCGCTCCCCCCCCACCTGAATAACAAGTGTCGAAACACCCTATATTACATATCTAATTCTCCCTGTACACTCTCCTCACAAGCCGGGCATAAAATCACTCTAAAGACATACAGACGGGCGAGTAAGTCCGCGTACTTAAGGCTCGACGACTTTACTCGCCTGTAGGTACTTTACTCTAAAAGTACGCGTACTTAAACTGACACACAGCCTGTGTGACACAGGTGAGTACAGACGTCGAGCTGTAAGTACGCGAACTTATTCGGCCGTCTGTCACCCACTTTAGATTCTGATACCAGCAACTCTTTCCTATTGAAGTGGTTTTGTATGATTCTGTGTTCTGCGACAGATTTACGACGGGCACCTGCTAGGAACCATTCGGTCCTAACCTGAGTCGATGCGATTTAAAGTAACATCACACAACTCTTGCCGAGTGCTCGCCTGGAGTGTGCGGCGGCCGCGCTCGGCGGCTGCTGCGGTGCCCGCGGCTCCTTGGGGCGTCGGGATAGAGTCAGGAGTCGCGTGGCACGGCGCGCGGCGCGGAGGCACGTCCCGTTTGCCGTTACGCGTGAAATATTTATTTTCGGAGCGTTTTGTCCCGGCGCTATTAGGAGGGAGCGCTCCGTGTTTATGAGACGGTTGTTACACTTTGCGCTTCCAACTAATTTAGGTCAACCTGCGCACGTATTTTCGAATAGACACTAAAATAAAAAACGAAATTGAAACATTTGGTAAGAATTAAGAAAGCGAAATAAACTGCCAGCAACGCTTCTTAATTACGACCAACCGTTATAGGGTAGTACTATTAGTAAAATTAATAAATAATAAGGATGTATTTCGTTAATTATTTCTTTATTTTTCGTACACTTTACAGACTCACAGCAAATAAACTTTAGTTCAATCTTCCTTCACATACAAATTAATTGACTAAAAAAACAACTAGTTATAGTTGAGCGCCCTTGAATGTCTCTACTTTCAGACCTTTCCTGTTCCCGACGTCGGACTTACTCTGAAACAGCATATATAAATCCTAATAAGCAGTAGGTAATCCAGCATTAAGGAAGAACTACTACGAACTAGTCCAAAACTTGTCGAGCATCACTCGACTTTTACACGTGAGTTATCCGTTTGTGTAATTATGATTAAGTCTCACGGTAGTTTCATGGTGAAAGTATCAGAATAGTCTTCCCTTTAACGAAACATCCACAAATCTGAACAACTCGCATCACAATAGCAGCCGCGCCACGCGTTGCCTCCGGCGGCGCTCCGCTTGCAATTATTTTAAACAGGCCGCTTGCAGCTCATGAAACAGTCTCTCGGTGTAATTAACCCCTCATGGTTGAGATATTCGGCTCGCGGCTCGCGGCTCGCGGCGCGGTGCGCATCGATCGGCGCGCCCCGCCGCCGCGCCGGGAGCCGGGAGCCGGGAGCCGGGAGGCGGCCTGCATCGCCGCGATCTCGCGCAAAGCTTTCAAGATGCTGCGAAGGCAGCTCCGGAGTGGCGAGTGGCACCGCCGCACGGAACAATGGCGGCGGAAGTGATTGCGATCGCTGGCGACTGGCGCGCGGCACGTACCAGTCATTACGTCCGGTGGTAACTCACGTTCCTCCCGTGACTTACGGCGCCGCACTCCACTTGTCTCAACGAAGCGAACGGGACTCTATTCCGGGACCGCAAGGTTCGGTTTCGAGCGGGCAGGGCGGCGGAACCTGTGCCAAAATTCCGCAAGATTACATTGGTGCCGCGAGGCATTACCGTAGTTCGGCGTCTAACGCGGAAACTTCGCTAATGCGTCACCCGGAGTTATCTGCGCCTAGCAACTAACGATCTGATCGCCGCGACGCGCGCGCCGGCGCCGCGGCAACCGCTCGTTTGTTTCTATCAATTGGAATTTACCGGCGCTGCTGGTTAATTTGTCTGATAGAAACAAACCGAGACAGGAGACAGCTGGAGACTCCGAGATAATTTCTAAAGACGATTGCTAACGCAATATATCCGTGTCGTTTCATACTATAGATTTTAATTATTACTGACATTCTAGCTAACGAATGTTTACATCCATTTCAATACAACGTTCTCAGTGTATTACAACTAATGTACAATACTTTGTGTGAGTGTTCCGACCGACTAGCTGGAGTTTGTGGAATATTGTTAATGCCTTTGGTGACACCCGGTGTTAGACATTAATCATGAACTGTATAATATTTTGCTTTATCAGGGGTAGCATTTGTTGTTTTATGATTGATCTAGCAAGAGACTACGCTTTAACGGAACCATTTTGTTCCCACGGACGTTGGTTTCAGCGTCGTCGGAGTCGTCGGAAACGCGAGCCGGCGTCCATCCATCACGCGCCGCGGCTCACTAGCTCTCGGCCTCTCGCTCGACAATAGAACACCATCTACCTTGGTGACTTTGTATGTACCTACTTAAATTCGGAATCATTTCAATGCTCGTATGTATGCAGCAGATACGCACGACCACGGCTTCTCGGGTAGAATTTCTCTCCGATTTTCGTGAGATCAATCCACTTTTATTATAGGTACACATCGTTATACATTCTAAATTTCAACTGTTTAGCTATCATGGTACCTTGAGAAGAAGAATCTTGTAGACAGACAGACGGACAAGGGAGTCTTAGTAATAGGGTCCCGTTTTTACCCATACATACATATATAATCGGTTTTCGCAATTATTCCTTAATCTGTGCTATAGATAGACCTACCTTCATACCAAATTTCAAGATTCTGAGTTCACGGGAAGTACCCTGTAGGTTTGATACCCTTGCGAGTTTCGAAAATTTGCGGCATAACCGCCTTATTCTTTCGATTGCGTTGGCTTAGAAGTTTGATTTTTTCACAGCTCCAAGGGGCAGTAGACCTGAGAATTTGATATAAATTTCAGCTTGATACCTCAACGCGTTCTTGAGAAAAAGGGTCTTGACAGACGGACGGACGGACGGACAACAAAGTGATCCCATAAGGGTTCCTTTTTTCCTTTTGAGGTACGAAACCCTAAAAACCGCATCAAAATCCGTTGCGTTAGTTTTTAAGATCTTAATATACATAGGGACAGACAGACAGCGGAAAGCGACTTTGTTTTATACTATGTAGTGAAGAAAGAAAAGAAAAGAAAGAAAAAGTTTATTCATGACCATCACAAAAGTAGTTAAAAATCAAAAATCATATGCTACGTAACTGTGTAGTGAAGCTCGGAACTATATTAAAATGATGGCGTAAATACGGTGAAGTTTTTGAATCCATCCTCGCATTTCAGTGTGAAATATCTACATTCTGTCAGCCGTCTATGAATAACTCATATTCGTAAAATTCACCATTTCTGCTTCGGAACAGAACCGTTTCGTGTCGATGTGCTAAATGGACAGGTTTTGATGAAATTGAACATTGACAAATCAAACAGGACGTATTTGTAGCACGCAAGGTAGGTTCGACTGGACTATCTACTGTTATTATTCAGTGGCCGTCAGTTAAATCGTACAATGCGATTGGCAATTAGACAATTACAGTTAATTAAGTTTGCGTGTCGTGAGCGGGTAGCGTCAATTGGTTTTCATAACCCCATGGGCCTAATAAAGACCAGCGCGCGCAGCCTGGAGGCCAGCATACTGCTGACTTAGGACCATTTTGTGGTCATTTTAATTGCTATAAACATAAACTTTAAAGTTTATTCTTAATTTAATACATATGTAAAAGATAACAATATAAACATATAATACTTATGAAAAAAGTATTTAGCGATCTTCGCCTCCCTAAACTGATGAAACACCACACTTTCCCCCTAGAAACCGTTTGCTGTTTGGCAGTCACTTCTAAGTTAACGGTGATAAAATCCGTCACAGAACCTACCCTGCGTGTACAGAGTATAGGTATCTAATTATAATACGTAGGCCTGTAGCCTTAGCTCTGGCTCGAGCTCTGTTCTGTGCCATGTTACATACATTATCCGATGCGGCGCGGTGTAAAAATGCCGAGGAGATAAGTAAGATTTATGACGGTGTCCCGCCGCTCTCTAATTGATAAACAGGCTGCTCAATGCAAGCAGCAGCGGCCATTACTCACCCAGGCTTTGCCATAAGTAGCTAAATTTACGAAACCAAAATTGGTGAACCGGGTATTATTATCTAAAACTGTTTGATATTCGCGGCGGGTCCGGTGGAAGTTCTTATTCGTTTGTTCGCAAAGTTGGACCGCGCTGGGCACGGCGGGAGGATTTCCTTGCAATATAATAACAAGTAGATGTGTCCTTTTATACGCCTTTTGCGTCTTTGGAACGCCTGGTTTGGTTTGCGAGCGGCTTTACGAAAACGCGTCCATGCGTTGCTTGTCGTGTTTGCTTTTAATTTAAGATCGATTAGTTGTTTTTGAATACGATAAAACTAAATTCCTGATCAGATAGTAAGTATGTAATGCAATGAGCGCTGTTCATGTCTATTTTGATACCCGCATATGAACATGAGCGCAAGGTCTGTTAGCGGCAGGATTGCCAAGTAAGATGGTGGTGGTAGCGAGACTGCCCCAGCACAAGATGCCTCCGCCCTTATTATTAAATATAAGACTGTGACTGAGAGCCGATATATAGTTGACTGAGCGGAAGAACAACTTTCAAAGCAACAAGATGATCTCATGCTTCTCAGTATACGTCAAAGTTGAGGGCAAATTGGTTTTGCCGCCGGAAATAATATTGTGTTGGATGCAAAGCGAACCCCCCCCTTCCGCGCAACCCGCGACGACGTAACAGCAACGCATCAATTTACCCCTAACTGCCTGGCAAGGAAAACATCCAAGCATAAGTTGTTTCATAACACGTATACATGCATAAACATATTTTTATTTTATAAGCTTCCATGCAGGTCTGGGAGCAAAGAAAACAGATAGAATGTACCAGCCGCTTCTTTTCCCGCGCCGATGGTAAAAGCCCATCGCGGAAATGGGAAAAAATCATCGGAATCATGTTATAGGTGACGCGGCTAGAGCAACCCATCACTATTTTCATTTCCCTTTCCATCTATATGCCCACAATATGCTAAACGTGACCTTTAAGTCTTGTTGCCTAAGACTCTGTCTACCCCGTAAGGGTACACCTGATTTATTTATACGCGGTGGGTATGGTAATGCCTAGCGACCTAGTGCTTGTGAGATTTAGACAGCCTAGGAGAACAATAAGGTAAGGTACACCGTGTAAAATGCGGCCCGCTGGCGCGGCAGCGGTCAGGTGTCCTGCAAGTTCTTGACAGAGTATTCCCATACTCCCCCGGATTACGTGCCTTATGGAGCATCTACTTTGTGCAAGTTTGGAAGCAACAGAACGTCTTAAAGGTTTTGGTGTAACCTTGGAATTATTCAAATTTACTAAAGACATACTTATTGGGTTACCTACTTACATATATAAATTGCCATCTTCCAAAGCAGCTTTCTTTCTCAGGATTACCAACAAATTAAATTTTACGACAATCAGCTGTGTAATACAAACACGGTCATGACACAGCCATATAAGAACGTCTGGAATCTCCTACGCAACTCTAAATCATTTACCGCAAACCCAATCGGTTGGAAAATAAGCCCGCTGTACCCATATCAATGCACCCTATTCAAAGCAATCCGCGATGAAATTTCCACCTGCGAGCCGGTCGCGGAATACACTTAGCAAGTTCAAATCGAGTGAGGGCACCGATACGATTCAATAACAGAACATTGAAGCCCGCGGGCTCCCCCCCCCACACCCCCTTCCACCAGGCTGCTGAAATATTCCGTGGATGGCCCCGTATTGCCAAACAATCCGTTACGTAACAAAATGATGCTCCCAGCTCCCCCGGCCGGGTCGCGGAGTGCTCAGTAATTATATCACGCGTGCAAGACAGATAGACTGCGGGATCGGTTTTAGGGCTC
Organism: Pandemis heparana; assembly: GCA_963854515.1. Classification (NCBI taxonomy): domain Eukaryota; kingdom Metazoa; phylum Arthropoda; class Insecta; order Lepidoptera; family Tortricidae; genus Pandemis; species Pandemis heparana. Next base: position 15,861,588 of record OY978018.1, on the reverse strand, counting down.
CTCTGGGTGACAAACTGGAGCTTACCCTGCTCGTTAGACACGTTCGATGTGGCGTTTAGACCGGGAGTGACGTGATTGTGATCAGCCAGCACATTTGGGTGGATAACAAACGGATATATCAGGAAAACTGAGATAGAAAATCTAGGGATTGTTTTTAGTTAGGACTAGCTTCTGCCCGCGACTTCGTCCGCGTAGAATTAGATTAAATAATTGATGTTGATAGTTATTTCTGCAATAATTATTTACGTTGCAACTCTAGGCAGCTACGTTTGACATACTACCTTTTACATGTTTATCGCTATCCCGCGGGAAGTATTCAATTATCCGGAAAAAAAAGTAGCCTATGTGTTAATCTAGGATGCCAGCTATCTCCGTTCCAAATTTTATGTAAATCTGTCCAGCCGTTTTCGCATGAAGAAGTAACAAACAAACACACACACACACACACACACACACACACTCACAAACTTTCGCCTAATATTAGTGTGATAGCTTTTTCCCGTGGCTTCGCTGGCGTGTACCAGGAGTATTTCGATCCCGTATATCCCGATACTCTCCAAGCAATCTACATGCCGAATTTCAGCTTTTTACAACCAGTAAAACGAAAAGTACCGTTTTTCCCGTTCCCGTGGGAATTTTGGGAAATTATCTTTTATAGCTTCCCTACACTCTTCAAGCAACCCACTTGCCTAATTTCAGCTTTCTACGGCCAGTAAAACGAAAAATTCCGTTTTTTCCTGTTCCCGTGGGAATCACAATTTAGATAATGTTCGAAGAGTATAAGCGCCTGGCAAAAATCAAACAGCAATACTAATATAATTATTGAATATAGCAGTTTGTTTTTGTTGGAAAAACTGCAACAGCAATATTATCCGGGCTGCTATAAAAAAAATACCTAACATCGAAGGCTAAGGCGGAAGCTACGCTCCGCTTCGCTCCCGCCTTAGCCTTCTGAACCTAACCTATCCGACTCGCTTCTGCTCCGAACCGTCTTGCTCGCTCGCTTCGCTCGCTCGCACAAATGAAATGTTTTTTGCATTTGACACCAGCCAAGTATAAATATGCGACAAAAAATAGTACGCTTACGTATTAAGTATAATTTATGTTGCATGATGTTATACCCTAATCGTTATTCTAAATGTTGTTATGGATTTTAATCATTTAATTATTCAATAGAATAACCGAATATTAAAATGAAATTATTAAATATAAGCATTATTGCAATTGTTGTTATGACTAATGAATGTTATATTATTTAAAGCTTATGCTCGGTAGAAATCTGAAATCCGCTATGCTAAATGAGTATTATGATTTTTGAGCGTAATGAAATTAAATTATGCTAAAAGTTTGTATGACGATTGAACGGCACCCATTTGGAAAGTCTTCTCTTAATGCTCCTCTATACTTCCCAAGCAACCTACATGCCGAATTTCAGTTTTCTACAACCAGTAAAACGAAATGTCCCGTTTTTCCCGTTCCCGTGGGAATTTCGGGAAATTGTCCCTTAATGCTTCCCTACACTCATCAAGCAACCTACATGCCGAATTTCAGCTTTCTACGATTGGTAAGATGAAAAATCCCGTTTTGTCTCGTTCCCATGGGAATTTCTGAAAATCCTTAAAACTGTTTTTTACTATTATTATCACCTACTTCTATACCAAATTTGAAAAGTCTAGTATTTATAGTTCATAGGATTTCGTTGAACTAAATAAATGTACTTATCCCGTGGAAATTTCCAAAAATCCTGAAATTAACTTCTTAGTTTTCTAATCACCTAATTGTGTATCAAATTTGAAGAGTCTAGTTATTATAGTTACTGAGATAGGGTCACTCGGAATCGAATTATATAAATCCCGTTTTTTCCTTATCCCGTGGGAATTTCCAAAAATCCTTCCTTAGTGGATGCCTACACTGTATAAGGTATCTATGTGCAAAATTTCAAGTCTCTAGGTCCAGTGGTTTGGGCTGTGCGTTGATATATAGTTAAGTCAGTCAGTTAGTCAGTCAGTCAGTCAGGACTTTGAATTTTATATATATAGATAAGCACGGCTTTAAAAGTACAGTTTTTTTTAATAAATACTGACAACAATGACAATGCGTTAAGAGCGCTGGTACGTTGTTGGCCTTGCAAAACGTGGTACATTCGTCTTTTAAAGGCACCCATGTTGTAACAAGCTTGGAAACCCTCAGTCGCTTCAGTTCATTCCCGCATTGAAGTAAGTAAGTATTGGGGCGAGAGACACCGCTTAAACCGCACAGTGGAGGAGCACCATCCATCAAGGTGTCGGTCGAAACTACTTTTCGGTCAAGCATCGATGGATCTTGGTATAGGTGTCTAATTCGAGCTGCCATGTATACCTTAGAGTAATATGTTATTTCTTACGTTTCCCTCCGTCAGGTTGGCTTATTCGCGATGGGCACGGAACCGCGGCGGCCGCGCGCCCCTTCAGAGCCGGGTTAGTTTTATCGCGCGGGCCGCGTATAATGTTGGCCGAATACATAAATCCGGGCGAGCGCGGGGCGGGGCGGCGCCCGCGGGGCGAGGTCTTATTGCGGTCACGTCGCGAACTTGCCAGGGCTGCCGGGTCAGCCGAGGTGGACGTTGTTAGTGCTAAGAATGTGCCTGAAATTTTAATTTTACTCATACGACTCCGGCCGGAACCGGCGCGTGACCGTTTATGACGACGTTAGTGAGCGTACCCAGTTATACGGTGCTCGACGCAACGCGGTGAGCTCGAAACGTGTAAATGCCAGATGTTGTGGCAAACCGCACCAGCCGTCGCACGGGAACAGGGAATAACGAGGACATAATATTTACCATCAAATGGCGCCTCTTTCCACTCTCGCTCTCTCCAGCGCTGAGCTGATACCATGCTTAATGTGCGAGCTGCATGCTGATTGGTTATTGCTCTTTTTTAAGTGTTAAATCTTCACGCGGAATGATGCCATGAAACGTCAGCAAAGCGAGACTTTCAGATTCCTTCTAACCACCTTCGTTTCTCCGGTTAATGACGCAGTATCAATATACCTCGGGCAGCCCTGCAGCGCGGGCCCAGCCAATCGTGGCTAATTGCGGCGGCTGATCGCATGAATTGACCAATCAGCGCCCGCCGGCGTCTTCTTAATGACTCGGGAATATTTAGAGCCGGAATTGAATCTTGCGAGGAAATGCGATTAGTGATTTCTGGATACTTTGAGCTGGTAGCAAGGTGGGGCGAGCAGCGAAGGCATATCCCGGATATTATGGTACATCAGGTGACCTGTATTTAGCAGGCAGCGCCTTGACCCCTCCGAGCCACTTGTTAGACGGCGCTGCAGCCGCTTTATTCAAATTACGCGCCGCGCGGCTTAATTCCTGCTCGAGCCGCGGCGCGGCCCAGTTCGTTTCACTTGGCTTTTAATTTCAGAAACCACAAAAATACAAGGTAAAATTAAATACTTGGTGCAATATTTAAAAGGCCGGGCTTTAGCGCATGTGACGTGTGACGTGTGTAACATAATGCATGGTGCATGGCCCCTGCAAGATTTATCACACGAAAATTGTTTTAGTATGAAAGGCTTTTGAAGGAATTTGTCGTCAGCCGTCATCGCATAACACATTCATTATTTAAGTTTTCGATAATTTTTGTCAAGAAAACTGCAAAAATACTAACATGACAAATTATATACCTAAACCATCGTCATGAATCATTCTGTTTCTGGTAAAAACCACATGAAAATCCGTCCAGTAGTTTTTGAGTTTGAGACAGACGCGTTGGAGAACTTTTCTTTTATAATAAGTAGTGACAGAACCAACGTGACATTGAAAAAAAACTCTTGCTCAGTCTCGTGATGGCCAATCAACATGAAACGATACGAAACTCGTTTGCAAAAGGGATAGTTTTCCAAATCGGCGAACTGAAAGAGTTACTGATACGAGTTATCTATCTGCAGCCGATGGAAGCTAGACAAGGATGCATGATATTTTTTTGGTCCCGTTTGTTCAATATTGCGCACTCCTCCTGCATCTCTGTGTCTTGGCAAATGGAAGAAATAAGCACCATTTCCTTGTACGGTCGGCCAAATCGGTGGTCTATCACTTTTCATCCAATTCAACCTTCTATCAACGGAATATGTCGCCAAAGTCGAACTTTCAAATTGACAGCCATGCTAAAATAAAGCAGCAGCAAAAATATGACGTCGATAAGTCGACGTTATATTTTATGACGTGCAATATATATCCAACTATAGTGTGACAAACCACATAAATGTGGCTGGTGGTAAGTAGGTACGATACTTATGCTCGAGGCATGTCCGAGGCAGATACCTGTGCTGCACGTAACGCCATAACCATAACATTTTGACGAATTTTTTACATTTTAATGAGCAAAATAATGATTGAAATCTGACTTCTCAATTCTAGTACCTATTATAACTTTTGCAACTTCTAACTTTAGCTCCAAGTCATGAAGCAGCAAATAATAAAGACTTTTAATCAACGCCGTCGGTCTACCCGAGCCATAACGGACTCGTATGATCGCTCGTTAAGTTTACTTTTATCAAAGACTTTTGCACTAAACGTACTGCAGAGGCGTATTTAAATTGTTAATTGAAGAGTTGTGGTTATCTTCCAAATATCTATGCAAAGGGAATCCTCGTGGAAACAAACGTTCAGTATAAGTAACTAAAGTATGTATAGCTGTATTTCCCAAACTTCTAGTCAAATAAGGGTCTGTTTGCCAGAAAGCCGGCCGCCGCCGCAAATGTACGAACGTTGGCACTTCGAGCCGCAACGCCAAATTAGCTTAGCACTGAATACTGAATACAGCCATAGCGGTGGTGTGATTGTTACATAGCTGTTACGACACGGAGGAGTCGCGGGATGCGCCGGGAACAAACTAATCAGCACAATTATCAATTAGCTGCGGCGCCGATGGCTCGGCAAACACCCCGAGCCACTCGCCTTCGCGACCGTATCCCCTGGACGCAAGGTCGCAACTCCAACGAGGGTGCTCCGCTCCATGAAGGCTTATTTGACTCGTTAACTTTGTTTAGAGTTCCGCTCTCCGCGGCGGGAATTGTGTCACTTCGCCGCAGCTCAGGGAACAGCTGTCTCAATTTGAATCTGAAGCACACTCACTCATTATTATACCGCATGATGCTCAACAGACCCTTTATAAATCTTGTAGGAATTTGACAAGCTGATTGAATGTAAGGGGCTCCTATCTATTAGCCCGGAGCGGGTTGGATGTAGTGTCGTTATCACGTCATCCCGTCATCGGCGGCCGGTCACGTCGCCAGAGGGCCGACAGCCAATTAAGCGCGTGGAATGGACTCTGCTATGCTAATAAAGCTTAACGCACGAACTAATTCTACTTTTTGCTAGCTTGATTAAGATATTGTTGACTTGTAGTTTACGCCTGTGACGAATTAAAAAAAGCTAAATCGAACGCCTACGAAGGTCGGTTGAAACTTTGACAGGTACTCGCATTTCTGAATCCTCCAGTGCTGCAGTATTGGTAATCACTACATAATATAAAACAAAGTCGCTTTCTCTGTCCCTATGTCCCTATGTATGTATGCTTAAATCTTTAAAACTACGCAACGGGTTTTGATGCGGTTTTTTTAATAGATAGAGTGAATCAAGAGAAAGGTTTATATATGTATAATACATGCATAATATACTGTGCGGGGCGGGTCGCTAGTTTTAAATAAATCTTTTGTCATTTGAATCTCTACCTAGCAGTGGCGTGGCGTCCATAGAACTCGATTCCCACTGGCTTGCCTATTTTAAGACAGTTGGGCAATTTATTGTGCAGAATTAGAGGAAAAGGCTAGTTAAGTTCCCTTCGGCTTGCCTTCTGATATACTTGACGCCACGCCACTGATACCTAGTAACCAGTTTACTAATTGATATTGAATGATGAAATGAGAAACAATGTGGTATTCCTTAAGTAATATTGTATTACCTAATATCTATGATCAATCATGTATGCTATTTAGTAACAGAGCAATTAGGGCCTATCAATACGGCGTCTGAGCTAACGGTTCCCTAGCCCGCCACAAAACCCTTAATCACCTCCCCCCGCTCACCCCCGCCCTGAATATTAATAGACGCGTGTATAAAAGGGAATGATATTCAGACGGCACGGCGCAGTGCCGGCGCTAGCAGAAGCCCAACGTAGCCACGGTCGCTGAATAATTTACAACTATACATGACATAATGAGTTTTAACATAGTTGGGGGACACCAAACTAAGCCATAATGTAGTCTATGGAAACGTGATGTAAGCGAGATGTTTGCAGAGTATATTTTCCAGTCGCTACAAATCTAGTCATCCACGCTAGTCTGGGAGTAAAAGAAAACATAGAATTGTACCCAGTTGCTTCTCTTCTCGCACAGATGGTATAAGCCCGGTAGGAAGTAGTAGGAGGGAATGAGCGAAAATCTTAGGAATCATGTTATAGGCGATGCGACTAGCAACCCATCACTATTTTGATTATCTATTCTTTCCACCTCATCATATCAGCCGAAAGACGTCCACTGCTGGACATAGGCCTCCCCCAAGGCTCAACACTCGGACCGGTCCTGTGCTTTCCGCATCCACCGCGATCCCGCGATCCTGATCAGGTCGTCGCTCCATCTTGTTGGAGGCCTACCAACAGCTCGTCTCCCGGTCCGCGGACGCCATTCGAGAACCTTCTGACCCCATCGGCCATCGGTCCTGCGAGCAATATTCTTTCCACCTATACGCCCAGAATCATGCTAAACGTAGCCTTTAGGTCTTGTTATCTTAGGCTCTGTCTTCCCCGTAAGGGATAAAGACGTGATTTATGTAACAAATTGTTGCAGAATGTCCTTCATGGAGGTGGTGTCTGTGGTAGCCCACCTAGCTACTGGGCGCGCGTGTCCTGCGAGTGGCATTGTGCCCGTGCTGTCGGCGGCCGCGCTTTGTTCGCGCCCTCACACTGCGCATACACTATAGCCTTACTTCCAACACCACACACAACAAACAGATAAACAGACTGCGCTGGACAGACCGCTTATAACTAATGTGTACTTGTTAATAGGACTGCTTTATTATTACAAGTTATTACAAGCTTTATATTAACTTTCAACGTATGTATTATGTTGTCCGATTGGAATCTTGCGAATTTTGAAGCAGACATCTTCATCCGATTGAGCTGAAATTTTGCATACTGGTGTAAGTTAGATGACAATACAATAATCTGGTAGTAGAATTCTGGTGGTCCAGCCAGGACCGTCTCCGCAAGAGGGAACTCTCCATCGGTTGGTCCGATTGACTTGAAATTTTCCAAGTACTTTCAAATAGTGTGCTTTTAAAAATTTGGCCCCATTAGGTGCATATGTTAAAAATCTATTGACAATCTTTTAAAAATAAAGAACTCACGAAAATGATGTGAAACACCGAACCGAACAAACTAGACTCGAATTGCTTACGATTTTACGAACGTATTGTGGTCACTGTCTTGACTATTATATATATCCGATAAACCCTTGGGTGTCGTCGTGCCGTGGCCGTGTCGTAGCCGGCGCCTAGCCGGGTTACTTTTCAGTGCCAGTGGGACACGAGGCTAGCGCGATGCGCAGCGCCCCGGGAAACAATATAACAACCATGTTTATGATATTAAAACATCCATTAAGTATCGTATCTTCCCGTGACCACGAGAGATAGAATAAACTTGAAATTTGAGATTCGTTAACATTATCAAATGCTTCTCAATTTTCTTCAGTTTCTTCCCTCTTCAATTTTATGAGACGCTGCCTATGGATTAAGCCATGTTTAAGCTTTGAAGCATCTTCTCATATAAAATATGTTTCGGTTTATTTTTACATAATGTACCATCGTGTAGCAAGACATTCTGCATCAGGTAAACTACTTATGCATAAAATAATTAATTTGAATAATGATTAGGTACGTTAAATAATAGATTATTTACAAAACTCGTATTAAAATTATTTTGAGGCTTTTTGATGTTTAGTATTCTCTAGTTCGAGGCGGGCAACGCGTGCTTCGAGCGAACCCCCCGCGCCGCGCGCCGCAGCTATTTGCGGCTCATTAGGCGCCTAATCCTCGCCGCCGCAGATGATCTGTCACGGTTCCACAACAACAATACATCATTACCGCCCCTAATTCACCTACTAACCGGCAAACCACCAGCGACGTAACGCGCGGTGTGCTTGCGCCGCGGCACCGCTCAGTGCGGGCGACACGCCGCTCTAATCTCCACCGGCCGGTCTGTGACCTTCATAAATAAGAAGTTTATCTGCTATAAAAATGGTGGTTCTCCCGGACACAGTTGGGGCGGCACCGGCGTGATTAATAGTTCGACGTTGGCGCCGTCACGCGTCTTATCCTGCCGACAGCCGACAGCCGCTAGCCGGCTGCCGCGTCGCACCAGCCGCGGCAACGCGAGCCGGCTACAATGACAACACTATTAAAACTTAAGTACGTATTTCGGCTCCGGCGCCGTACGCTACGAGGACACTTTTTAACTAGTCTCTCAACGACAGCTATAAAAACTTCATTCAAACGAGTTTCGAACCAGACGCCGAGCATAAACTTATCCCGCATTCGGCAACCCAGTTATTAAACAACTAACATTGTTTGATTATTCTCTCCGAGTAGAGTCGCGGGTCAAACTTATATCATAATAATAAACCGTGCGGCCCGTAAAGAAAAACTTCGCAAACCCGTTCCTCCATCGATTTAACTAGGTACTACCGTTTGCGCCTTTTTCCTTGAACTTATACTCATGACGCTCCCCGAATTTCCTTTTCGAGTGCTACGATTCCAGCGCTACTATTGCTACGTTAAGCCTCTGTGCCCTGTAAGTTTCATAAAGTGAGGCAGCATTGTACTGTGCCGAGTAGAGATTGCGGTTCGAATAGGGGATGCGGGGCGGGCCGTGGAAGGCTCTATAGCCAGTTCCGGCGATGTCCGGGCGCGGAATTAGCGGCGCTCGCGCTCGTAAACGTCAAGCCAAGGTCTCCGCTGGAATTATTCAGGATGTGGTCTGCTTAACAATGTAAGAGTCACTTAACTTTGTTAAAGTCGTAATACTTTTACTGTCACGTCATTACTTCAAAGTTAAGTCGGGACGCGAATCTTCGTGATTAAAGTAAAGCGTCAAACGGAGCGGACGCTCCCGCTCCCGGGCCACCGCGCACATTGTAACGTAACATCGAGTTGCATTAAATGTTACGAGGGCTCTGTCCTGATCCGAGTGGGGTCGCCGGCAGTAAAGTAAGCCCCAAAGCCACTCGGCTGCATGTCGCAAGCCAACGTTTTCCGTGCCAAGTGCTCCCGTACGCAGATGTAGTCGTGTCGATTTCCGATAATCCCCGAACGCGACTGCGAGCCCCCCCCCCCCCACACGGCTCCCCGACCCCTCCTCGCTGCACTCTGGTAATGAACACATGACGCGACTCGTCGCACCATTCAGTGCATCATTTGTTTCGATGAGACCGTCATTGTGCTTGCTCTTTTTGGAGCACTACAATTTTTACTAGTGTCCGCCTGAAACAATGTTTTTTTGAGATACCGAAACCGCAAAAGTTCGGTTTTGTTTTGATTATAGGTTCGGCAAAAACCGAAACCGAACCTTTTATAAATATGATTTTTTAATCATATTTAAACGTTAAGGCGCTGCATTCGACCAGTTTTTATTCCAAGAATAACACTATTACTCTCGGATACTATAATGTCAAAATAGTATGGCGTTTAGACGTTGATAATAGTATCCGAGAGTAAGCGTACGTTATTCCTGGAATAAACTGGTCGAATGCAGCCTAAATGAAATTTCAGTGAGCCGTTCTTTCCAGATATACCTACGTACAATTAAAACTTCTCGCTGGTTCAATATTACAAGGTGCTACCTACGTTTCACTTTTCTCGGATTGAAATTTCAACATTATCATAGAGATATAGGGTCTAAATTAATCTGCCCTAAAAAGGGAAAATTTAACATGGAAGTGCGATATTGTAAGTTTCGGCGCGGCCGAAAGTTTCAGCGGTTTTTGTCCGAAACCGAAACTTCGGTCGGACACAAATTTTTACATATGTACAGAGCACAACTTACCTAATTGGTCCATTATAATAAAAATAACCTAAAACCACCCTGGCGTACTTGCCAGCTGGTCAGGTGTGTTGGAGACTGGCCAGCAAATAACCGACACAGGACAGTAACAACCGCCCACCAACAGAAGTGTCCCCACTGAATACTTAACACAGATACTGTCATGAATCCTCACAATATATAGCCATAAATATTAGATGTGGTTTATATTAAGCTACCTATCAAAACTGGCTAAATTCAACTTTCATTATTCACTAAGCGGGCGGACCAGCCCACAGCCCACGCCGACTATTGACTCGCAGTAACGGCTCTTGGGTTTAGGACCATGATATGATGAAGGCTGTATTTTCCAAACAAAGGGGTGGGGGGGGAACGGCAGAAATGACGGCTGTGACGATAACCTGGAGATAGGTATGACGTGATCCTAATGCGAGGACGAATTGGCTTAAATAACATCTAGAGGTATTTACAATTGGGATTGTTCATTTAAGAATCTAATTTAAATATTTTGTCATTTCATGGCTTAATTTAATTAATATAATTGCTTAAAAAAATCAGATACTACTTTTCGTAAATTATATACGGCCGGCTGAAATAGGCAATTTTCCCACAATCCTTTGGAAATTAAAAAAAAAAATAGTTGTCATAACTGTTGTGACTGTCATCTCAATGTCAAATATACTGTTTACCTTTGGTTTACCTACAAGCTTATTGTATGTTGCGTTAAATCCTGATCATGGTTATAATGAGTTGAAAATTTATGAATGTGGAAGTATGTGGCTTTGTGTTTTGGTACCTACTTACATCGAAATGATCCTCGCAACAATATTGTGTACTTATAAACTTTGAAGTATTTAACATTTACTTCGCGACACCACTTTTCTCTTAAATCATCTCGGATCCGTGCGAACTATTGTTTTGGAGCTGTTTTTAGAGTCATTATTTCAGGTTGGAACGAAGCATTGTCTGTAATTTCCATTATTTCGTTTTAAATCGACCGACAATTTTAAGTTTTCAACAAAAAAATATTTACTTTAATGTCATTAGGTGACACTGATAACTAGTTTGACACATAAATTTAATAGACATACTAGAAATTTGCCCATTTATTTTTTAGAACTACCAACAGCCGCTCGGTAAGGTCGAATAAAGGTCAAATCATTTTTTTGCAAAATATCCGTAATCCTTGAGTATTTTTGAACGCCAGTAAGATAAAACAGTTCGCAAGCCCCATACTTCGAAATGGTTTTCAAATCAGGGTATGTTGTAAAAAAATTAACAATCCCAATTATTGTTGAAGCATATTAAAGAAGCACGTTGTGGATGAGTGCCGAATAATACAGGGTCGCTTATAATTGTTCGGGAATATTTCAGCAAGTGCTTGGGTTAGTCTGACTAAATAGCCTGTAAATGCTTTTCAGGATTGTTGAGAAACGTTTCCATACATTGATCGATGTTTAACTGACCGCGGCAGGCGGGACAAAATTTTGAATCAAAAATTTAAATGAAAAACCTCATGTATCGATTCAAACTTTCGCGATTTTCACACATTATTATAAGAAAACGGGACTCAATCACAAATAAATAGTATTTTTGTAAATTCCTCGACGTTTCGGACGCGACCTTGCATTTTTGCAATTTATGGCTTTGCTTTGGTCTCGGGAGGAGGAAGGTCGCGTCCGAAACGTCGAGGTATTTACAAAAATACTTTTTAATTAGAAAGAAAGAAAGAAAGAAAAATATTATATATCTGTTCACAAGGTACCACCACATATACAAATTATAATTAACTAAAGATATTGCTTATTACTAATACAGTTTGTGAATGATGAGTTTGTGTTTGTGTTTGTGATGGTGAGTTTATGATGTGATGTGTTTGAAAGTCCCGTTTTCTTATAATAATGTGTGAAAAATCTTAGTAGGAGTGCACAGGTGTTCAGTCAAGCTAATTCGATCCTGCTGAAGTTTCAATCACAATTTCATCCATTTCAATTTCACAACTTCATCCCGGAGTAACGTTAGGACACGCTGTATATGAAACATTATAGCTTCGGCCGTGCGTTGCTAAGTACTCAGCGAAATATTGACGGAAATGAAGACAAAAGACAATAAACGACAGGAAAACGACATCGCAATAAAACAAGTCGTTTGTGGAAAATGAAACACGAAACATAAACATAATATAAGCTGCATTGTTGACGTAATAATCTTCGAATCAGCTAAATCACTTCGATGGCAAGGATCAAAGGAATGGGTTTGTTATTTGAGCCCAAATACGTTATATCCGAAGGCTTTTCTCTAAAAGTTTGTAACGATGTTTGCGAGGGTCGTAATTGCGGCGCACTTTTATTACTGACGGCGAGCTCGTAAATTATAATGCGGGTCGCACATTAAATATGTGATGTTGGACACAGGGGGGCTACTCCGAAATTCGAAATTGGAACTTCATATCATACTGTCCTTCTCACTCTCCTATAAATGACATTATGAGCGGAACGGCAGGAAATGAATTCGACTTCATAGCCTCCGAGTCTCCAGGCACGGACGGTACCGGGCCTTATTATCTTGAAACCGTCACAGACATACACTCGAGGGTTCTGTAGTTTTAGAATGCTAATTGAAATCCGATCCGCTTTAGGGTTCCGTATTGCAAGAAGAAAAATGGAACCCTCTTGGGATCAACTCTTTGTCAGACGTCTGTCAATCTAACTAATATTATAAATGCGAAAGTATGGATGGATGGATGGATGGATGTTTGTTACTCAATCACGCCAAAACGGCCCAACGAATCTGGATGAAATTCGGCACATAGATAGAAAAAGGTCTGGAATAGCACATAGGCTACTTTTTATCCCAGAAAATTCCCGCGGGATAGCGATAAACGAATTATTTTCTTTGCTGACGAAATCGCTGGCAACAGCTAGTATAAAATAAACTTTTTCTCAGGAACCCGTGCAGGGCCCCGTTTCTCGAAGCTTATTAGACTAATAATATTAATGTTTTGTTTCATTGTTTCTTTTAATTTAATTTACGAGACAAAACACTAATATTATTGGTCTAAAAAGCTTCGGGAAACGGGGCCCAGATATCAAGTCGTAATTAATATGGAACACTAAAGGCTATAATGCTCTCTTTTACTCGTAAAAAAGTATTTTTTCTAATTAAGGCGAAATAGAAAGATAACCTTTTGATGTTCATACAAAAATCGTGGTAGGTAGCAAATTCCTATAGGTACTTCCAGTTGATACACAAGTTACACAACTACATTTAGCAAAATTAAAGCCTTAAAGTCAAGGATAAACGAGCATCTACTAGGCAAGCCTGCTCCATCTTAGAACCACTTGTTAGGTAACTTATCAGGCGTAATGGTGCTGAAACATTATGTATTTATTATGGTTTTGTCGTGGTCCAAAACAGATGGCAAATAACTGGTCATTAAATAAATGGAGGCCTATGTGCTCCAGAAAACATTACTATCTTTGCTTCAGATTTTGTCAGAGAGGGTGACTAAATTTCCACCACAAAAGCTAACACGCTAGTAAAGTTGTATTCTAAGCAGCACAATGCAACAATGGCGGCTCGGGCGGCGTTGGAGCGCGGCCAGCGCGGGCGGCGCGACAGGGACGCGGCTAGGCGCGCGTGCTGCGTCCCGCTCGCGCGCCCGCGCACCCCGGCCATTTGGCTCTGGATCTGACAAAATTGTATCGTGTTTGCTTTAAATTTTCCATTTTTAGTATAACCTTATTATAGGTTAACTTATTTTCTTTAAGCATAGATTAGGTAGGTATTGTACATGTTTCTACTTCAAATGCAATGCCATCTACTGCATCTACCGTTCCTATTTACCGATGTTCACTTTATTATTGTTATGGCACTCCAGGTCTACACTTTATTATGTCTTAATAATATGTTCAACTATGTGACTGTTTGTTGCCTAAATAAATTAAAAAAAAAAAATAATAAATTCAAATCGTATTGCTTTGATTGTGCTATGAATAAAAAATACAGAGAAAATATGCATGGTATGGTACATTTGTCTTATACTAGCTGTTGTCCGCGACTTGTTCTGCGAGAGTCCGTTTCCGGGATAAAAAACTATCCTATGTCCTTCTCAGACTCTCAAATTATCTCCATAACTAATTTTGACACGACCATTTGAATAGTTTACGCGTGACAGCGTAACAAACGAACTCTCATTCGCATTTATCATATTGGTAAGTATGCCTACCTCATCACGCTTTGAGCATCCAATTGAATACGTAAGTTAGCTAACAAAAAAAATCCAGTCCAAAAAAACTGAATCATCAGCACTGTGAATGTGTGTGTGTGTCCAGCCAACGCCAATAGGTCCACAGAACAACGCTGTTTTATCGACCGTAAATGCATACGTTATGTTAGGTGAGGTTAGGTTACGCAAAACCGAACGTTTCTGAAGTTATCACCAGTTTTGTGGAGGCGTCGAACGTGAGAAGATCCACGGAATACAGCACTAGTTCCCTGTTTAATGTTCACAGTTAGTGCATTTCGGGTGCATATGCACTGGTGCCGTTAGTGCAACGCGGGTGCAAGTGAACTGGTGCCAGTGCACCCGCGGGGCTGAGCAAGCGCCGCATAATCACATACGCGAGTGACAAGCTGACGGCTGACGGATACAATGAATTGCTTCAATTAGATAGAACGTACTGTGGATAGAACATTCTCTCTTATCTCCCGTTATGACACACAGCTCGACTATAATATAGCTACGTAATAGTTTTCAGTTTTGCAGGACTATGTGTGTTAAAACGTCCTCCTTCATTCCACCGTTTCTACATTTCCACTGATGAATTATTTTGAAAAAAGGTCAAGTCAAGAGTACCCGAAACCGACAAGCATGTATGAAGAGATTGATGAATGTAGATTTGAACCGAAAGAGATATTGTCAGGATCGTAACAAGTGGAACAAAATATTCTCTGCCTACCCCTGTGGGAAAGAGGCGTGACGGTATATATGTAATGTATGTATGTAGGTATAATGAATTATTTTACATAAGGTCTCTCAAAATTGAACATCCTTACTAAGATTTTTCATTTTTTTGGAGAGTACTATCAAATGAATCAAGAATTTTACTACGTGATTTTTTGTATTTTTTTACGGTTTTACCTGTCAGAAATTAAATTTCTAAGCGACACCGAAAATTAGAACACAGAAAAATCCGAAAAGTGAAGCCGGCCGGGAATCGGATCCTCATCATTTCGTGATGCGTGCTATACCGCTACACCACGCATGTGAGTAAGCCTTCGAATTGTTCTATCTGTATCTGTACCAGCTGTCACGTAACCTTTTGTTGCTATGCGAATGATGAGGATCCGGGTTCGATTCCTCCCATAGCTTTACTTTTCGGATTTTTCTGTGTTCTAATTTTCAGTGTCGTTTAGATTTTTTTGGATTTAAAATTTACTCCCGCCCTTTCACTTTGAACATCGATATATGCATGGAAACATTTGTCAACTGATATCCAAAAATCGTGAAAAACCACACAATTCCTACATTACTTTTACTGAATTCAAATATTCGTCTTCTAACCAAGTCTTTTAGTGTGTTGGCAATTAAACCCGCAGTTACAGCGCCAGTAAAAGCTCAGGCCGCGGCGCCGCGGTCCCCGAGCTGCCAATCTCGCGGGCCTCGTACCAACTCCGAAGTCCGAGCCCGTGTCCCCTCGCCCCCCACTCGCGGCACTAATGACATGCAAACGAATGCAGTTCCCACTGCTGAGCTAACTTCGTGTCCCGCACGAGGGACGGCCGCGACACTCGCGCTGCTCGTTCACCTCATTATACAGTTACTGGTGCTCTTTTTAACCCCCCACGCAAAAAAAGGGATGTTATAAGTATCACGTCGACGTCTGCGGCATCGTAAGTCTCAAAGAACTGGACCGATTTGGATGCGGGTTTTAAGGTTCCGTAGCCAAATGGCAAAAAAACTGAACCCTTATAGATTCGTCATGTTTGTCTGTCTGTCTGTCTGTCCGTCCGTATGTCACAGCCACTTTTCTCCGAAACTATAAGAGCTATATACTGTTGAAACTTGGTAAGTAGATGTATTCTGTGAACCGCATTAAAATTTTCACACAAAATTAAAAAAAAAAACAATTGGGGGTTCCTCATACTTAGAACTGAAACTGAATTATTTTTTTTCATCAAACCCATACGTGTGGGGTATTCATGGATAGATCTTCAAAAATGATATTGAGGTTCCTAATATCATTTTTTTCTACACTGAATAGTTTGCGCGAGAGTCACTTCCAAAGTGATAAAATGTGTGTGTCTCCCTATAACTTCTAAAATAAGAGAATGAATAAACTAAAAAATATATGATGTACATTACCATACAAACTTCCACCCAAAATTGGTTTGAACGGTTTAATATTTGTCTGTCTATATAAGTAACCAATATAAAATGACCTCACACTGCCTACATTTTGCTTAAAAGCAAGGCTCTGCTAACACTGGATTTTATAATAACTTAGCGAATTCATATGGAACCCTCAGTGCGCGAGTCCGACTCGCACTTGGCCGGTTTTTTTTAATTCGAAAGCCAGTTTCCTTGCAGTGGTTTTTAGCCATATTTGGTTGAAATCTGCACAGTAGTTTGAAAAGTATCAGCTCTTTTCCAAAAAGGTATTTTTGGCATAAAATAGCATTATTTTTTTGTTATGCGTGGATTATTTAAAATTTGAATTTAGTTGAAGATTAGATTAGATTAGATGCAACTACAAACTGAGTATATTCGGGAAAGGGCAGTGATCTGGTGGCGTTACCTTTCGTATCTACATTTAGTTTTTCTGGATTGCAATTGGGTCTCACGCGCGAGCGGCTTAAGCGGGTCTCATCTCAGAAACTACCAATTAATTAGCGACGGAATTCCGCAAAATTCAATGCGAGAGAAGTAATTACGATGAAGTTATAATCCCCCCCCCCTTATCCAATTACGGTGACAGCCGCAACCCCCTCCCCCGCCCCGCACCCCTCTACAACTGTCAGTCCCACCCACGTCACATGTGCCACACTAGTACGCCAATTATGATATTAAATTTGTGAAAATAAATTCGCAATCGCTCCAGAATTTTAAATGGCTTTATTGCCGTGGCGAAATTTTAATTCGTTTTCGTATAATTTTGTTATACTCAGGTTGTAATTAAGACTAAAATCATTGTTGTGTCTCGACATCCTCCGCCTATCGCAAATACATGCAAAGAAACACTTCATGCTTTAGTTCAACTACAACAAAATCGCTTATTACCCTAGCTATTACCTTTTCCTGCACGTCTAGAACGGTAACGCTCAAGCAAGAGTCGCGTCGCGCGCGAGATAGATTGCCCGTCTTTTTCTAACTGTTCGTTCTAGAAAGAGATGGGTAGTCTATCTTTCGCGCGTCGCAACTCATGGGCGCTGTCGTGCTAGCCGGGTTGCTGTAAATTAGTACCTACAGTAAACAGAAAGTGTCTAAAATAAAAGTCAAAAAGTTTCAGCCGTCCCACGGCGAGCTCGCTGCGCGGCGACAAACCTCCGGGTGATCTGTTGGAGGCACACCACACTGTAGCATAGCATACGATGTTATGTCAACATGTCTAACTCTCTCGTATCACTGAAAGTTGTATGATAGCTTCAGGTCACCCGAGGTGCTAGTTTATTGGCTCCGTCCTCTCAGAGGTCACACGAATGAAATTTTCGAGGCAAAAAGGGCTAGTATTCGAGGCGTATCACGTACTGAATTCCAGGTAGCTGAAGATATTGCATTTTTTACATTATCACGCAGGATTGCAATAATGTCCTATCCTATCGATCGGTAGGCGCTTAAAGGTACTATAAAAATACCTAAGATTGGTATCTTGGTGTAAGATTTATTTACACTATTAATTAAAGTTGTAAGATCCGGTCTTTGTACAGATTCGTTCAATTAAAAGTTCAAAAATTCAACAACCGTCTTGAGCTCTGCGAGCCGGCCCGCGCCGCGGCCGGCGGCAGCGCCCCTGCCGGGCGCGCTAATCACGAACTTGTTTAATTGCTCCCCCCCGTCCCCCCACACCTCTACCCGGGAACAAGTCGGTTGACAAGTTTAAAACTAAGGACAGATAGCTCTAAGCTCTCGATTTATGGGTTAAACTTCAAGGGTCTTAGTTGCAAAGATTTATCAGGATACTTACTCTGGGTTTAACTAGTTAAGTAAATGCAAGCTCGCGGCTGCAGCTAAACCGACACTGATTTAAATGTTAAAATGGTTCAACGCGACGCTCTTACCCGTCTTAATAAAAAGGACCAAGTTTTAACACACCTCCCCGACACGGCCTTGTTAAAGTGATGGCAGGCGAAACCGGGGTTTGCACAATGTTCCCATTTTGATTGATATGCGAAGCGGATGCTTTTAACAAGCACTTGCAGCCCTCAGCAGCGCCCCCCCCGTCCCCCGCGGTAATGAGCGACGATACTTGTTGATCTCACGCTCCGCAGCCCGCGGCCTAACGAGCTGTGTCTACAACTACGCCTACCGCGCACACCGTATACGACCCACCTACAAAAACGTGCTCTATATTTAAAGATATCGTACATCTTCTTAAAGGTCCGACCACACCGCCGCGTATACGCAGTGACAGTTTTCTCACCATTTCTTCATACATTTTGTTGCGATTCCTTAACGTCGCCGTTTTTAAGCGGCGGTGTGGTCGCACCCTAAAGCAATCATACGAAACTGTAGCGTATGAACAAGCGCCTTCGTTGTTCAACTTATTTAGTAAGTTAAGCACGTATGCCCGCAAAGATATGCGAAGGCACGGCCGCGACGTATTAAAGAGGTATAATAAAACAGCGATGAAATGAAGGGCCGCTTTTCCAACTAGTATTAACCCCTTGTAAGAGTAACTACTCACAACTAGTGGTGGTCGTTATTACAACAGCAGATAACGTAATGCATTATTTGCACGCAACGAACATCACATTATCGAATCGTCAACTATCCTGTTATCATTATACGTTGTCTGTTGTCAACGTTGTTCATACGCGCACTGTTGCCGCACTTGGCATAGAAGCGCAAGCGAGTGCGCAACAAATCAAGTAGGTGTGTGCGAGAAATAGCGCTATACAAGCGAGCGCGCATCACAATCGCAATTCAAATAACTGACTTTTGGTATCATTATTAGCTGTTGCTGTTTGTTGTCAGTCAGTACAATAACAAACAAGGTAACAGAGCGTCGTTTTGCTTTTGTTCCCGTACGTTTTTATTATGCTGCGATCGCGACGAAATAAGTATAACAATTATTTAATAATAAGTTCACTATCGTTTTGTAAAACAGCAGTAAAACAGAATAACAGACAACAGTTTACAATAACAGCTGTTTAAGAATAACACAACACTGTTATTCAATATTGCAAAACAGCCGTTATTGCCACCACTACTCACAACCAGCGAGCGGGACTCTTGCGAGACGACTCTACACTTAGAGTACGTTCCTGAAGCTCAATATCAGCGTAATCAACGCAAACACTACCAGAATGTTCACGAAGCTATTGCGTGTCAGCGTTAGCAAGCTCTGTGAAGATAAGCATTGCGTTTGCATTCTGTCACCTCAACACAACACTCAAGCACACACGTGACACAAGTGACAGTTGACTCGACAATTAAACATTCACGTTATTCAATTCTATAGCGTCGATAGTGAACTGCGATGACGTCACGAACGAACTAATGATGGTGCAGATTGCGCGGATAGCGAACATCATGAACTTACCCTTAGTAAGTACATTATTTTAATGTTCTTGTGAGAGGTTTGTGACTCTGTCGAATCCTTGTTGTGTGCTGAGTGCGACGCTCTTGGCACTGCGCGTAACAACAACCAGATAAATCGGCAAAACTGTTATGTCTGTTGTGAAGTGAGAGAAAAGTTTGCTGATTTGTTTACGTGCTTGATATTCGTAGCTTCCCACGCATTGCAGCAGTACACGACTACCGGAGTAAAGATGCTTCGTTCACGAAATATTCATAGTGAATTTCGAAAAGCTCAGAGATAAGAGCCCGGTTTCAAAACCTCGTCGCTCTGCTTAAGAGGCCATAATAAGCTACGCCACCATGCCTGTACAATAATATTCAAAGTAAGTACGAGCAATAATAGTAGGGAGTAGGTTCTTATGGGTTCAGCGCGTTTTGATTTAGTTGAAATCGGTCCGTGTTTATAAAGTAGATTTATCAGTAGACCAAAGTTATCACTGTTATCGTGTTCAGTCTACTAAAACACGGGTCGGCCGGCCGGAGAAAGTTTCCGCCGACGCGGCCGAGCGCACGGCCGCGTGCGACGCGCACACCTGCTGCCCAGTTCACAATTATACTTGTTTTTACCAATTTTAGGTATATACAAATTACTTGGCACTGAGTGTTGACCAAAAGTACTTCATTTGTTTGACGTTTGTCAACTAGAACGTGTCACTCCGCTTCCCCAATCTGAAGGATCTGTCGGACCCGCGTCACGGCGCGTCTGACAAGTCGGCGGATAAAGCCCGTGGTCAGCGCCGCACGAGCGCCCCGCGGCGCTACCAGGGATGCCTGCTACAAATGTAGTCAAAATAAGTCCCAAATGTTACTCATGAGGGTTGATAGATTGCACAGCAGCTCCTCAAACATAGCCTCGGCACACCAAACCCCCGACGCCCGCTAATTGGCCGCGCGCATTGTTGACAAGTCAATACGTAGATTACCTACAGCCGTCTCGCTGAACTGCCGGCTCCCTTGCGCGAGCTCTGACCCAGTTTCGCCGTCTTTACGCAAACTTCGTAGAAGGTATTGATGTTCTAGATACTGGCGTGTTTGTTTTGTTTTCTTAAGGCTGAAGTGGATGACGAACGCAGTTTTTGTGGAGGAAAATGCCCCTCATAAAGTTACGTAACTTCGTTTATGGGGATTGTTCATGTTTGCAGAGGGCTCGCGGTGGCTTCGAGTGCAAGCGGTAGCGCCGGTGCGGTCGGGCCGCGCGGCGGGGTGCCGGTGTCGGCGCGGCGACGCGCGACAAACGCCGCCAATGAAGCCGAACGACGCGCGGCGACCGCGCGCCCTGAATGTGAAATGAGCGTGCGCTGCCGCTACAAGACCCGACTTGCCTGCTCGTTTTATAAGCGGCGTCAATTCGGCGAAAATTAGCTCGCGTTTATTTTTTCGATAAAACGCTTACGTCATGTTCATACCTGCCGGAGCGAGAGGATGCACCGACCCAGCAAACGAGCTCGCTTTCGTTAGCAGCTCACGCTCGCTATGAACCTGTTTATATATTGTTTTGGGGCGCTTTAAATCACTTCTCTTTTCAATTATTTTGTTTGTGTCACATGACGTGACCGGAAGATGCAGCGTTGGCAGACTGCCCACTAGAAGCGACGACATCGCGTGAGTTGCGAGAAACTGGCGGACGCTGGTGACAAGTTGCCATTCATTGTGGCGTACTAAAGATGATGATAATATATTATGACTTGTACATACATACATACATAAATCACGTCTTTATGTCTTACGGGGTAGACAGAGCCCAAAGTAACAAAACCTAAAGGCCATGTTTAGCGTGATTGTGGGCGTGTAGGCGAAAAGGGGAATCAAAATAGTGACGGGTTGCTAGCCGCATGTTATAACAGGATTCCTATAAGATTTCCACCCAGCCCCTCGATGGGTTTTTACCGTCCGCGCGGGAAGAGAAGCAACTGGTACATATGACTTGTGATTGTGAAAAAATTTAAACGACAGACGACAGAATAAAATTGTCGAGGTGTTACCGCGGGTCTCGTTCAACAGCAAACGACGCTCGTTTGTCGGACGGGATAAATTCCAGCGTCCGGTGACGCAAGATTAAGTTGCTTCAACTCCCGATGCAAAAACTGGGAAGTTGAGATACTAATTTAGTTGTCCTTGTGAGTTTTAATGACTCTGCTCGAGGCAACGTTGCACTGCCGCGACAGTTTTGCGCGATTGCATTTTAATAGTTATTTGTTATACAAGGGGGGAAAGTTGTATTTTACCTGCGAGTGTTCATTTGAAACACGAGCTAGCGAAAGGTTTCTATGATTGACCACGAGCGAAGCGAGTTTTACGTTTTGTTAGCTGTTAAATATCTGGAGCCCCTCTTTTGCCCGAATTTCATATGCCATAATGTAATGTTTGCCATAATGATCATTTGCCATAACCCTTTTATTCTCTGAAACCGTAATTTTTTCAGGAGCATTGTAATGGCAATCCTGTAGAACTCCATAGGTTAGGTTAGGTTTGTTTCATAACAATCCTGAATAATTAATATATAAAGAGAAAAAAGAGTTATGGCAAATTATCATTATGGCAAACAATACATTTATGGCAAATGAAATTCGGGTAAACGATAGAGAACCTTGAATATCACTTAAGCGGTTCTCTATTGTTTGCCCGAATTTCATATGAACTAATTTCACATACCCGAATTTCAGTTGCCATAATTTTATATTCCATAACGATATATATGCCATAATGATCATTAGCCATATTTTCATTTGCCATAATTTTCAGATGCCATAACGATACGTTTGCCATAAATTTCATTTTTCCTATTATCAATTGTCCTAAAATCATTTGCCATAAAATTCAAACGCCATAATAATTATTTGCCATAAAAAACCCAGAATTGATGTCTAGAAAACAAATATAAATATGAACTGAATGACTGAGGCGAATTCGACGGAGCTCCGCTTCGCGGAGCTCCTATTCCGCCTAGTTTTGGCGCTTCGCGCCTTGACACCATTCTAACCTAACCTAAACTATAATTATATTAAATGACCAGTCATGTGGCTATTGAGGGGGGCTTCGCCACCCGAGCCCCCCGAGCCCTTAGAGATGCTTCTATTTCTGCTCTGAGGGTCGCAAAAAACCTAACGAACCTACCGTGTTTCGGTAGCAGTAAATTTCAACCGTCTGGATCTGTATTTTCCTTATTATGACAAATGATTGTTATGGCATGAAATATTAGTGATTTTGAAAGTTAAAGAAAGTAAAAATTATGGGAAGTGATATTATTATTATGGTATCTAATATTAGGGATGTTGAACATTATGACGTTTGATTATTATGGCATTCAAAAATTATGGCATGTGATATTAGGGCAATTAAAGGTTATAACCAGTGACCATTATGGCAAATGAAATTAGTACAAATGAAATTATGGGAAATGGAGGGATCCCCACTTAAGCTCCCTTCAAATGTCAAAACCCTGTACTATATCTTTCTAATCTGTGGTCAAAACTCTTTCTCCACATGTGGATAAAAAGCGATTTTCTCAAAATTTTAGCGACGCTTTGTAGATGAGACATGCGGGGCGTGCGACCGTGAGACGGAACCACCGCTGACTCGCGAGCGCGCCGCGCGGCTCTTTCAGCGTCGTCCCCAATTCGTTCGCGCTCACATTAGGCGGCGGCATCTATGTTTAATCTCGTTAAGCCGGTTTATTCCTGAAATCGGCGGATAATTCCAGCCGAGAGGCTGTACGTGAGCCTCCCCCCCCCCCACCTCCGCCCTTCACCGTCTTCGCCGAGCTCACGTAAGAGCTTCTGAAAAATTCAATCCAATAAATGATTTTGACTTTTGTTAGGATTCCGTCGCGGGGTGAGGCGAGGGAAGGGGGTGGTAATAAATGCACGGCCGCGTGCCCGCTGTCAAGGAAGGGACGAATCTGTCACAATCGCTCCGAGAGCCTCAGAACGATAAGTCTTAATCTGCTTTTATTTTTAACAGTGTACCTGCAAACCCGTTTTTTGCTTTAGCAAAAGGCAGAAACGAAACCTGAAGGAGTAGTTATCTCGTGAGCAATCTCTCGGGAGCCAAATACTAAACATTAAGCTCGTTATCGCACCGCAGTAGGTACGCCCCCGCAACTTGTTCTAAACGCACGAGCCGCCAGCACACGTATAGTAACTCAGTTTCCAGAATTATGCAGATGCTTTCCAGTCACACTGAAGCTTACAGGGTGACTTAGTATAATTCTAGAATATTCTAGCAGGTGCTGAGGTGTGAACACTCTCGTAAAGTTATCATCGTCATTTTGAATTCGAAATTAAATCAGCCCTTTGACTCCATACTCTTTATTCTTCGGCCAATGCACGGAAACCTATCCTTCTACGTTGGTCTGGAAGCAAATAGAGAACAGAATATACCAGTTGTAGTTTGTTGAATGTTGCAGATGGAAGAAGAAAAGAGTTTCGAGACTCCCGGGACTGACGACAAAGTCTCTTCTCAGTCCCGAGACTGGACGCCCTGGTCCGAATCGAATCGTATTAATACGTCATGGTAAGGCCTCTGAACATGCCGCTAAACTAAGTTTGCGAGTCGGGGGTATCGCTAACTCGTGATTGGCTCCTAACAGCCTTATTCATAAAAAATCCTTAATTGAGGTTTGATCAGTTCATTAGTTAACAGACTGATTAAGCTTATTTGACAGTTGTTAAAAAGTATGATTCATAAACGCTTGCTAGCAGTCTGTTAACTAATGAGCTGTTGATGAATGGATTAGACGCGTTATGTTGTCACCTTGACAAATCATAGACCATAAATGGCTTTTTAGTGAATTGAAAAAAAAAATTGACAGCAGTGGCAGTGAATTAGCGGGAAACCAGCGAATTAACACGACAGACGAGGCAGTGTGGATCTAGTTTCCTTTACCTTTCTCGAAGGGGATACAAACTTAAAACAAAAAAAACTGTCTTGCGTATGGTTTTGCTCTTGCCAAAATCAGCTGTTCATATGTGTGGCGGCCATTTTGTGAGTTAGCAGAGAGATAAAGGAGGGTCTACGGTCCACTAACTTTCGGAAGACTTAACAAACCCTTGAAGGACTGATTAGCGCTAATTGACGTTTATGAATCATGTTTTTTTGCATCGGTCCTATAGCGAGCTTATAGCGAGCCTCTAACTTTTTATGAATAAGGCTGTAAGTCTTCAACCGTCGCTCCTCACGCCGACACCGCGCTGTTGGAAACTGTTACGTATTAAGTTGTTTACTTACCAAGTCAATCCAATAGCGCGACAAAGTCGAGTGGAAAATACCTAAAAACTTTAAGGAAATATGATAGGAAGTTGGTAGTTTGTATCGCTTTGAAACTTGAACGACGGCTACGAGTTGTTTCGGCGTTGAGTCCGAAGCTTTGTCAGGGGGACGCGAAAATAATGACTCAATTGTGACAACAGCATGTAAGTAAGTAAATGCTTTATTGTATTGTAATATTGTATATAATCTTATCCTATCTTATTTTATCTTATATAAAGAAACAGACACAAATCACATATAAAAACATTAAATTTATACACAAAGGCGAACTTATGCCTATAAGGGATCTCTGCCAAGTTAACCTTTGTGAGCAGATGAGAGGAGGATTTAAACGAGGGACCGACAAAGAGTGAGTGATTCAAGACAGCCAAAGTTACGGAAACGCATCTCTACAGTAATTGCAGCGTTCGATCCCCGGCAGTAATTGTGATTTTTGACTAACATGATTGCTGAGATCATTATTGATGTCTCTGGAATATCATCCGTCAAAGAAAAGTGGCGTATCTGGGACATGTGATGCGACATGATAGATACTGTCTTCTGCAGCTCATTATGATGGGCAAAGTCGCTGGCAAAAGACACGTAGGCCGACGAAAGAAATCTTGGCTGAGGAATCTTCGGGAGTGGACCGGCATCGCGAGTGCTGCCCATCTATTTCGCCTCGCGAGAGACAGGGAGAAATATTCAGAACTGACTGCCAACCTTCGCTAGTCGGAGAGGCATCTAAAGAAGAAGAAGAACGTGAAATAGGAAATGCAGAACAGTCAGACGCACACATACATAGGCTCACTCTGGCTTGCCACTGACGTACTCTTACATTTATTATCGCGTAGGTACGCAATGATTGTAGACTTTATCCAGTTAAATTTCCAAACGACACTGAAAACTACAACACAGAGAAATCCGAAAAGTAAAGCTGTGGCCGGGAACCGAACCCGGATCGTCATCATTCCCATGTGTGCTTTTACCCCTACACCACTCGAGGTTTCATTCAGTTAAGTAAAGTAGCGATTTAACTTTCCAACTTGACTCGCCAAGTAACAGAACCGCGTTCTGTTTGGCGCCAACTTGTTACTTAACTCTCAATGGAAGTTAAACGCGGCTCTTTACAGCACGGGAGGCAGCGCTAAAAGAGAGAAACCATTTCATAACGACTGAAAATTATAATAACGATAGGTTTCTTTTATTAGATGAGGTTTGAACGTCAGTCAACAGGGTAGCGGCGGAGCTAAAATGATCAAGTTGCCAAAGTGACTCCAGGGTTTTTATCAACCAGGCTTGAAAACAAAAAAAAAACCAATCACTCACGTTTACGAAACACGTGGGTGCTTCAGCTGACGTTCCTTTTGGTGATTATTGAACTAACTTAAAACTGTTTAACTGCTTAAAATGATCTAATTATTCGGTTGTTAAAATACGAGGCTACCTCCTGTAGTTAACTTCCTAAGTTGCGCCTGACAATGTCGTACTGCATCGAGATTTCGTGTCGCTGTTCTATTGCGGTTCCTCGGCCGCCTCGCCCCCGCGCCCACCCACCCCGCCACCGCTGATGCCTAGTCTTTAAGTTAACTTAATAATGATACTGTTGAATATTCTGTAGCTAAGCAAATCCAGTAAACGGGCCTTACATGCTAAACTAAATACATTGTGTGCGACGTTTTATGCATGCATGCGTTTTATGCATTGGATTTCAATTTAAATATGAAAAACCAATACTAATTCATCAATCTGTAAAAATTGGAGTGATAAGTATGCATATTTTATTCAAATTAGAAAATGTTTATATTAATACTAGCTGTTGCCAGCAAACTTCGTCTGCAAGGAATTCGTTTATCGCTATCCCGCGCGGCAACTACGCAATTTTCCGGGATAAAAAGTAGCCTATGTGCTATTCCAGACTTTTCTCTATCTATGTGCCGATTTTCATCCAGATCCGTTGGGCCGTTCTGGCGTGATTGAGTAACAAACGAACATCCATCCGTCCATCTATACTTTCGCATTTACATATAATATTAGTTAGATTTTGCTAGTATTAAAATTGACTAAAGTTAATAAACTTCTATGCTTGCTTCTCTTCCCGCGCAGATGATAAAAGCCCATTGAGGGAATGAGCAAACATAGGAACCCTATACGCCCACAATCATGCTAAACGTGTCCTTTAGAACTTTGTTACCCAAGACGTGAAGACTAGAAGTAAAGACGTGATTGTACCTATGTATTAAAATTCTCTTTTGTTTAAATCAATTTGTTAATTAGAAACCGTTTTATGAACTGCAAAATACCAGATCGTCTATGTATGCTAAAAGATACCCTCCTGTCCGCTCGCCGCGTCAACGCCGAATGTTTGTTTGCGAGAGCAATATCCGGCGCCCGGTGTAAATTGGTTAGAGGCAACATGGCGGCGCCTGATTGGCGGGATTACAGTTATTGCGGGTCAGGGCGACAGATTATTGGCCGCGCTCATTAAAGTTCGGGCATTAGGCGCTCGTAGGATACACCGTAACAGGCTAACTCTTTATTACGGTGGAGCTCCGCACGCGCGGTCGATGGGTTAATACCCGTTTGCTATTGCTGACACAGGTTTGGGAGATCAAAATTGAAAATAGACATTGTAGGCTTACAGCCTTATTCATAAAAAGTTAGAGGCTCGCTATAAGCTCGCTATAGGACCGATGCAAAAAACATGATTCATAAAAGTCAATTAGCGCTAATCAGTCCATTCCGAAAGTTAGCGGACCGTAGACCCTACTTTATCTCTTTGCTAACTCACAAAACGGCCGCCACAAATGTCAACAGCTGATTTTGGCAAGAGCAAAACCATGAGTAAGACAGTTTTTTTTGTTTTAAGTTTTTATTTCCTCCGGGAAAGGTAAAGGAAACTAGATCCAGACCATAAGTTAATAGCTGACATGTTCGCGACGCACTTCAAGGCTACGCCCTTGATCGTGGGGGATGTACCCGCGCCCGCGCTCTCAACGGCGTCAGGGGCTCGGCATGATTCTAAGGTTACATACACGCAGAATGATATTGAGAAAGTTGTAAGAGCAATGAAGCGTGGCAAGTCTCCGGGACACGACGGGCTCAGCGTGGAGCATATCGTATACGCGAGTGATGAACTATATAGGGTTTTAGCTGACTTTTTTAACGCATGTCTGGCGCATAGCTATCTTCCTCCGGACATGATGAGAACAGTGGTTGTCCCAATTGTTAAAAATAAAACCGGCGACTTGTCTAGTCTTAAGAATTACAGACCGATCTCACTGGCCACGATAATTGGGAAGGTGTTTGAGAGGTTGTTGCAGCCCGAATTGGCTCGGAATCTTAAAATAAATCAAGCGCAGTTTGGTTTTCGCGCGGGTCTCTCAACGGATTCAGCTATACTAGGTCTAAAGTATACTGTAAACTATTATGTTAATAGGGACACCTCAGTATACGCATGTTTTTTGGATCTTAGTCGCGCGTTCGACCTAGTCAACTATGACTTGCTATGGACCAAGCTGATAGCAACAGGTACCTCGCCTGAGATTGTGAAACTGTTGAGATTCTGGTGCGAAAACCAAACCAATAGTGTAAAATGGGGTGACGCACAGTCTAACGAGTATAGGCTAGACTGCGGTGTACGCCAAGGGGGGTTAACATCCCCGGACCTCTTCAACCTGTATGTTAACGACCTTATCGAGGAGCTGAGAGGCTCCAACGTCGGTTGCCACATTGGTAACGTGTGTGTTAACAATCTGAGCTACGCAGACGATATGGTGCTTCTCAGCCCCTCGGTAAGTGGTCTGATTAAACTATTAAATATCTGCGAATGTTATGCTAGCAAACACGGCTTGAAATACAACGTGCTTAAGACCGAAATGCTAGTTTTCAGGTCGGGAAGAGGTCCGGAGGTAATACCTACTGTTTGCATGAGTGGTGAGCCGGTTCGGATTGTAGGGAGCTTCAAATACCTTGGACATATTCTGGATGAGTACCTGAAGGACGACGCTGACATGGAAAGGGAGCGCAGGGCTCTTGCGGTTCGGTGCAATATGTTGGCTAGACGCTTTGCGCGCTGTTCGAGTGAAGTTAAGGTTACCCTATTCAAAGCCTTCTGTCAATGTTTTTACACTTGTCAGCTTTGGAATAGGTACACCAGACGGTCGTTCAGCGCGCTTAGGGTCCAGTACAACAATGCCTTTCGTATCATGCTAAAACTTCCACGTTTTTGCAGTGCGAAGGGCATGTTTGCTGACGCAGGAGTCCCCGACTTTTACGCCATCCTAAGAGCCAGGGCGGCTGCCTTCAGGGAAAGACTCCTAGCTTCGCAAAACGACATCTTATCTTTGGTGGCTACAGATTATTACGATGAATTTAATAAACACTGGCGTAAGTTGCACCGGTCTGAGAATTGTCATATATAGTGATAACAATTGTGATCGTTTTATTTCAGTGTCGTAGGTTTTAAGGTTTAGTTTTTAGTTTAGTACAATTCTGTATGGGATTCTTGCCTGTCTAATAAATATTATTATTATTATTATTATTATTATTACTGCCTAGTCTGTCGTGTTAATTCGCTCGTTTCCCGCTAATTCGCTGCCACTGCTGTCATTTTTTTAAATTATCTAATAGGTCATTTTTGGTCTATGATTTGACAAGGTGACAACATAACGCGTCTAATCCATCCATCAGCAGCTCATTAGCTAACAGACTGCTAGCAAGCGTTTATGAATCATACTTTTTAACAACTGTCAAATAAGCTGAATCAGTCTGTTAACTAATAGACTGATCAAACCTCAATTAAGGATTTTTTATGAATAAGGCTGTTATTGTCTAACTCGCTAGCAATCGCCATCGTGTTCATTGTGACAGTTCATGTATGGACTGACAATTGGCATCGGAATTAGCTAGCTGTCACATTCATACAAGAACTGTCAAAATGAACACGATGGCGATTGCGAGCGAGTTAGACAATAAGCCTACTAGTTGTGCTGGAACTGAAGTACGCTTAAAATTTATCAAGGGCCGATATTTGAAATCACGTGTATGATTAGGTAGGCAAAGTAAGTACACAATTTTATTCGAATGAGGCAAAAATATCTGTATTTCTAACAATGTATCGACTCTAAAATTTGGCACCCGAATCGAAATTGATTGGATTACACAGTAATATATATGGAGCTGTCAACTCGTATAACAAATTAACACAAAATTGTAACACTTCTTTTTTCTTTACCGCTTTCAAAAATCGAAGCCTTGACCTGAGCGAAGAAGTGTTCGAGGAAATCGCCTTTGTAAGCGAATGTTGTCACCTACCTATACTTTACCTATGTATATATATGTATAGTAGCTGAACGGGCTGGCTGTGCAAGCAGCGAACAGGGCAAAGCATGTGTTGACGCGGCAATCACGAGTGTTTGCCGCGCCGCCGCCGCGTCGCCTCGTAGCACCGCTACGCCGTAGCTCTGATTTATACAGAATAAGCAGAGAATAAGCCATTTGTTTCGCGTTTTTACTTCACAATCTATGCATAAGGAAATAAAAATGAATGTTTTATGTCGCACATAAAAAAACATTATTTTGATAGACGTTATCGTTCGCGGGCTCAGATTTTTTGTGAGACGGCTGTGATCGTTGTAGGAGCTCGTGCTTTGAAAATGAACCCGTACAGAGGTGGAAACTCGTTATTCTTATGAGGTTTTATTGATGGTTGCGTCTGTGTAACATATTTAATGTTGATTTATGTGGAAGCAGAGGAACGGGCTTAACCGTAAAGTCATACGAATATGTAAGTCATGCGTGTGGCACGTAGCTGTCTTGCACGTGTGGTTGTTCATAATAATTAAATTAAGCTACATGTAAAACTATAGATTACTCTTTAAAATTAAGGTAGATATTAAGGTAGATGTTCCACTTCGACACAGTTTTTTTTTTCTAGCTGCTGGACTACCCAACTAAACACTAGACCAAATAAAATTTCGTGGTAAATAAAGTTTTTGTTTTGCTACTGTAACATAAATATTGTGTTAGTTTGTTCCGTGGCCGCCGCTCGCTGCGCCGCGCACTCACTCGGCTGGAATAAATAAGCCGGCGCGGCAAATAACAAAGTGTCCCCCCCCCTCCTGCCCAGCTCCCCCCCCTCATAGTCTTGTACCTACGGGCTAGTCAGCAGCTCCTTGCGCTTCTACAGACCCAGCAACGAGTGGGTTTAACGCCTGCGTACTTTTAAACAGATATTGTAATTAAGTTGAATGGACTGAATCTAACTAATATTATAAATGCGAAAGTATGGATGGATGTTTGTTTGTTTGTTACTCAATCACGCCAGAACGGCCCAACGGATCTGGATGAAATTCGGCATATAGGTAGAGAAAAGTCTGGAATAGCACATAGGCTACTTTTTATCCCGGAAAATTGGGTAGTTCCCGCGGGATAGCGATAATAAACAACTAGTATTGCATAATTTTCGGTGGCATGAAAGATATACAATGTACGTTAATCCACAAGCTTCAGCAAGTAATGTGATTAGTTTAACTGAACAGCCTTGTGAATGTTTTTACGTATGTATGTTTGTATGTATGTATGTATGTCCGGATGGAATCTTGCGACTCAATTTTGAAGCAGATATCTTCAACTGATTTTGCAGGCAGTAAATCAGATACATAACAATACAATAATCTGGTAGTAAAGTGGTGACTCAGCCAGGATCGTCTCCGCATTAGGGTCTTCTACGGTTGGTCCGACTGACTTGAAATTTGGTACACATAATATGTAGGAGGGATCATGCTAAACTTAGCCCTTAGGGCTTGTTACCTTAGGCTCTGTCTAGCCCGTAAAGGATAACGACGTGATTTATACTTGTACCCACCTGTGTAAATTCGAACAACATTATTAAATTTACTTTAGCACACTAGACTGATTCCCACAGACAATTTCCTCGTAGTAAAATGAGCGCATTCAACACTATCGTGCGATGCGCTCATTTTACGACAGAAATCAGATATCGTTCAAATTTGCTCCGTAAAATTTATTCCCGCATCCAATATCGCAGGTAAAGCGCAGCGCAGCGTTTCCCGCGACGTCGGCTGCAATTTGTGCAATACTGCCGCCGCAGCCGCCGCGACGCGACGCCCGACGACGCGCGGCTCCTACCATGGACTTACCCCTTATTCATAAACGCTCTGTAGGCTTCTGCTAACTTAACAAACGTTTGTCCTTATCTGTGAAAGTTAATTGTTAAAGTAACAGATAAGGATAAACGATTGCTAAGTTAGCAGAAGCATAAGGGGGTTAGATTCCGCGTCGCCGCGCCGGCTACGAACAAAGTCGTAGGTAGTAGGTACCATCAGCCAAATATGTGGTCCACCACCCTAAGGTTGAAATTCATTTGCGCGTCACAATATATAATGTCGATAAGACAGGCTGTCAACTTGAAAGTTCGACTTTAGCGACATTTTAATTTGATAGGAAGTTGGATGAAAAGTGGTAGACCACTTATTTGGGCGACCGTACATTATATTTTTCCTTTATTTTTCATAAATGTACTGTATTTTTTTGTAACGCTTATATAATATATGAACTTGGTTGTTGTTGTTGTATACCATTTTCATTCTTACCTGTCCTATTTGGTAAACAAAATTCTAACCGCAATGTGCAAATTTTTGTAAAGAATAAGGTGTATTATGTTATCAAATAAACCTGATGCAATATTTTGTACATAATTTTGCTGATATTTTATCTCCAGTTCCTTCATTTACGATGAAATAGTTAAAACATAACATAAATGAGACGTTTTGAGGTTAGAAATTTGTTTACCAAATAGGACAGCTAAGAATGAAAATGGTATAGATTCTAGTTGTATGCCTCTTACTCTTGTACGGCCGTATATTGCTTCGCCATATACCTATCTCTCCCACGATCTACAAGCCTCGCCGCGTGCCGGGTGCAGCGTGCAACGTGCTCCCGTGGAAAATACAAGTTTTCAGTCAAGTCAGCTACACTAAGGGCCTGTCTCACCACTCCTTAACTATCGGTTATCTCTATTTATTACTACGAAACAGACAGAGACGTCACTTACGTCACTTAAATGTGACTTTCAAGATTTCACTCAGAAGTTAAATAATTCTTGGCACTGCCTTTTTATACGCCGACCACACTGCCAACGACAAGCTTGCTCAGGATCATTTTTTAACACCCAACGCAAAAAGAGGGTTTGAAATAAGTTTGTCGTCGATATCTGTGTGTGTATGTAGCTGTCTGTGGTGTCTGTGGCATAGTAGCTCTCAAGCGGATGAATTTCAATGCGTTTTTTTTTTATTCAAAAGCCAGTTCTTTGCGGTGGTTCTTATCCGTGTTCGGTGTTTGATAGCTGTTTATGCGTAAAGGGTTTTAATTTTTAAAATTATGGTTATTTAGGCAATTTATTTTAATTCTGATTAACATTTCTAAACACAACACATATTACACGTTGTGTGTTTGCAATAACGTGATCCAATTTGCTCAGACGACTTAACTGATCGCGACCGCTCTCGGGCCGATATTGAGCAATACGCGACCCGATGGGGGCAATTAGCAGAGACCCTAATAACCGCCACGCGCGCCCACCTGCGGTCAGTGTACTTGCGGTCCATCTTGTTTCTCTGTATTCCTGGCTGCTGTGATTCTTCAAGTCAGCTAGAATCTGACAGCACATCAAACAGACCCCTGAAACCGTTCCTCTAGATATGCCTTGCTTCGCAAACAAATACTTTCTTCTGTACTAGGGCCTGTATGACGTCTTAACGCAATTCAATTCAATCTTGTATTCGGTCTTGTAACCTTAGGGTTGTTTGATATAAGTTTATATCTGTTGATTTTGTATGCTCTGTAGCTTTTGGTGGGCACGTATTTGAATATCGAAAATTAAAATATCGAAAGTTAAAAAGTCGACGGTCAAAATATCAAAAAACAGAATGTCGAACGATTATAAGGTCGAAATTCAAAATGTCGAAAGTATATATTCTCGAATGGTACAATTATCGAATGCTTAAATTTCGAAAATCTGAATATCGATAGCTAAATTATCGAAAATCAGAATGTTGAACGATCATAAAGTCGAAATTCATAATCTCGAAAGTGTATATTATCGAATAGTACAATTATCAAATGCTTAAATATCGAAAATCAGAGTTTCGAACGATCATAAAGTCGAAATTCAAAATATCGAAATTATATTATCGAATATATCTGATGCAGTCGCCATCGCCATCTAATATATCTGATGCACAGGCAACATAGGTTAGGTTAGGTTAGTATTGCGTCAAGGCGCGAAGCGCCTCAACTAGGCGGAATAGGAGCTCCGCGAAGCGGAGCTCCGTCGACTTTTCTCGTAGCTATTCAAAGTTATTTTTGTTAATCACACATTTTACTTTGTCATACGAAACATTTAGTCGCATGAGAATTGAATAGCTACGAGGAAAAGTCGACGGAGCTCCTATTCCGCCTGGTTCAGGCGCTTCGCGCCTTGACGCAATACTAACCTAACCTAACCTACGATTGCCTGCGCTTTCTTACAGATTTTGAAAATAGATAGATACCTCAAGCTTCGGTTTATCGGTGCTAAACTATTTTAACCATTCGGCATTTGAGCTGTAGGAATGTGAGACGTCAATATAATAGCAGTAGATAGTAGATAGTAGATAGTAGATCGTTCGCTATTTCAATTTTCGATATTTTATAGGTTGGGTTTTTGATGGTCGATCTTTTGCGTTTCGATTTTAACATATATCGAGCATTCGACTGTAGATATTTTGAACTTTCGATATTTTAGCCGTTCGGTATTTGAATTTTAGGTATTTCAGACGTCGATATAATGATAGTAGATATTTAGAACGTTCGATATTTAAATTTTCGATATTTTGACCGTCGACTTTTTAACCTTAGATATTTTAAATTTCGATATTCAAATACGTGCCCCTTTTGGTATATCATGGTATACTCTATGCTCTGTACAGACTAGATGTCATACACACATGTTGAATAACAAATTAAAACTTGATATGATTAATTAACAGTGTTTTATATAAATTACCTACACTATATCACACAAAGGTCTCTCCGTGAGGCATAAAGACGTCATTTATGTTTGCATGTACATAATATGTATTATGTATGTTTAGACAAGATTTTTTAACTCCAGAAGTGACTAGTATTATCATAAATCGAATTACATTAATTGGCGATGATTGCGTGATAACCTTTGTGAAGGGACACAAATACACAATAAAGCTCATCGCAATATGAACGTGGGTGTTATTGATGCGGCGTTATATGTTAGGTACTGATATAATTTGCATTCATCAATTTAAATTGTCCCACGCATGGGCAACGGCGCCCACGTCACGCACCACCCCCTTTCCCGAATACTACACACAACTTGTGACACAAGAGATGTGGTACTACAATAGTAGATTGTACACCGAGGGGATAAAGTACTGTATTATGTCACGGGCG
Organism: Pandemis heparana; assembly: GCA_963854515.1. Lineage (NCBI taxonomy): Eukaryota > Metazoa > Arthropoda > Insecta > Lepidoptera > Tortricidae > Pandemis > Pandemis heparana. The sequence goes on along the minus strand of OY978018.1, from coordinate 15,825,969 downwards.
CGACATTGAATCCTGAGCGCAGCGAAGGACTCCAGATTTAACTCCCGAGCGCAGCGAGGGTGTTATGAGTTAATTAAGATTGAGTCCTGAGAGGAGCGAAGAATTTAAGTGCTCCCAAGACATAAACAGTTTTATCCCCGAGGAGTATACTCTACTTTTCTCACCTTTTGCGAGACAATAAAAACCAAGGTAACTAGAAAAATAATTTCATTTAAACAACAGTAAGTAAAACAAAATTAAAAGTAAAAAAAAATATTTGAGACATTGGTCCGGTTGTAATATTTTTATTTGGAATCTTAGCCGTTCTAATGCGTAACAATATTACAGCGTCAGCAAACACTCGCGGCTTTTGTTTTATTTGAAAGTTTCATTCGTTTGAAAATCGAACGCGGCTGCTTGCCGTGGCATGGCCATCTCGATTTTCGGTGCCGTGCGATTTTTACGAAATTAGACTTTAAGAGTATAACAATAAGAACTATGAGACGTGAGATTCACATTACTAACCGGCGGGTTATAATGAAATTCAGTACAATATTATTACCCGGCTAAAGCCAAGGGCTATAATGAGTTACTTTGAGTAAGGTTTACACAATATATAATTAGCCATTGTCGAGCAGGTGGTGTGAAAAACTATTTACCCCCCTCCCCCCGGCCCCCACAGACACGCCGCGCCGGGCTCGCTGGCACAGCTCTCGGACACAATCTCGACCTCCACGGCATCTCTATGAATATTTTGGCAGTTTACGTGCATATTTACAGCGTGCTCGCCGGCCAAGCTTCGTTCAGAACAGGCATCGTTCTTTGCTACTATTTATTTTGTAGTCTGACTGCATTCGGTTGGAGCCAGAACGTGGAGCGCACGATTCCGGTTGCGCAGCGTTGTTTACGGTCCGGTGCGGGCCGGCCGGCAAACAACCGGGTCGGCCCTTTCAATCCGCGCGCCGTGCATTTTAGATTAGAAGCTGCAGTAAACACTCAGCCCAACTGCAGCGGCCATGCTCCACGACATGACTTTACCGCCAATTGTATTGTCATATTACTTGGTCACAACAACCAATTAAAAAGAAAGAACGACACAAAGACGACATTTATTCTCTTTTGAAAGTACACACAAATAAAGCATACACACAATTGTACAAAAAAGAAGCATAAAACACAGACATGAAAATAGATCATCAATGTATTAATGAGCGTGTCTTCGCAAAAGTGAAACGGATTAGAATTACGGAATTAGGGTGCGACCACACCGCCGCTTAAAAAACGGTGACGTTACGGAATCGCAACAAAATGTATGAAGAAACGGTGAAAAAACGTGACGCATACGACACGTCACTGCGTATACGCGGCGGTTTGATCGCACCCTTAGAAGGTATCATGCTACCAAAAATATACAGACTGTATGTTTGTATTCTGGCAAGCATTTTATTCAGCGTACAATATCAGACAATGAAGATTGCCTCGAGGCGAGACAGTTCAGTGTCTCTCAAACATACTTAACGTAACTATATAATAACGCGGTGAGCAGGCGACTGGTGAGATCGCGGTTCGCGGGAGGAGTAAGGGGGGACTACGGGCACGCCCGCGTGCTGCCACTAACTTACTTCACAAGCTGCTCATAGTTGTTGAAGTTCTAACGTCACGAACTGCACGATTTACACGTAGCGTCGAAACTTTTACATGTTAGCATTAATTATGCATGTTTTCGTTCACACATTGTAATACAAGTTTAAAATAAATGCAAAGTTATCCACGCTAACACACGTGTCGTGTACTATTTAATGCGTTAGAAGTTTACCACGCGCCGTTCGCGTAACAGTTGCAATAACAGCCGCGAGCCGCGCGCGATGTATGCGGCCGTCATACAGCACACCGCGATAGTACTTTTAGACTTACAGCCTTATTCATAAAAAGTTAGAGGCTCGCTATAAGCTTGCTATAGGACCGATGCAAAAAAACATGATTCATAAACGTCAATTAGCGCTAATCAGTTCATCAAGGCTCTGTTAAGTCTTCCGAAAGTTAGCGGACCGAAGACCCTACTTTATCTCTCTGCTAACTCACAAAATGGCCGCCACACATGTGAACAGCTGATTTTGGCAAGAGCAAAACCATACGCAAGACAGTTTTTTTTGTTTTAAGTTTTTATTCCCTCCGTGAAAGGTAAAGGAAACTAGATCCACACTGCCTAGTCCGTCATGTTAATTCGCTGGTTTCCCGCTAATTCGCTGCCACTGCTGTCAATTTATTTTTTTTAATTCACTAAAAGGCCATTTTTGGTCTATGATTTGTCAAGGTGACAACATAACGCGTCTAATCCATTCATCAACAGCTCATTAGCTAACAGACTGCTAGCAAGGGTTTATGAATCATACTTTTTAACAACTGTCAAATAAGCTTAATCAGTCTGTTAACTAATCGACTGATCAAACCTCAATTAAGGATTTTTTATGAATAAGGCTGTAAAAGTTTGCGGCGTTCGCTATTACTGTCTTGTTATAAAAACAAAGTTGATTTCAGATTTGCCCAGCTGCAGGCGCAATATGAGAAACCGATTTTACAAGATGCAGCAGAAGTTTTAATGAATCCATGCAGAGTGGCATCCCCCGCGCCGCGGCGTAACCCGCTTCCACACCCGCCAGGTATTGGCGGGAGATAACTAAGTACTTAATTGTTATCGACGCAACTTAGTTCAATAAAATTAATTCAGTGATCCAAACATCAACTCAAACAATACTTAGTGGAAAGTTTGCCGACGCGCTCAAATCTGATCTGGATGAGGGCACGAATTTAAAAGATTGATTGGCTGTTAGTCAGAAGCAATCTTCGCGCAGAAATGACAAGTCACCGCGCTGATCACCGCAGCCGCTGCGGAGGTGCGCAGACAATTATCTGAGCAAACAACCCCTCGCCGCTATCACCCCCCAACCCCGCCCTGCCCCCTCACGCATCACTAATTTATAATTCAATCTCCCGCATCCGAGTGACACTCGGTCCATTTGTAACAACTAACAGGGTTTAACGACGTTGTCGCGGCCGCGTGCATTGCCGTGCGCTCCGTTCCGCGTCTGCGAGCTGGGACTGCGCGGGGGTGGGGCCGTGGGGAGGGGAGGGTGGGGGGGGGGGGGTCAGCAAATCAGCCCTGCGGCGATGCTGACGCGCAAGAAATACTGGTCTCATTCGGACGCGGAACTGAATATTTCTGATGGAGTTATGGCTGGTCGCCGCCGGACACAATGGAGCATTAAATCCGGCGAAGCTTTATTATGCAAAGTTGCAGGACACGGCGAGCGGCCCGACAGAACTAATACCAATATTGAAAGCAATTTTCTGTCCGTGATTTAAAATGCAAATTGAAATAAAGTGTCGGCGAGGCTGTTAAATATCAATAATGGGCGGCGCGCGGCCGCCGCCGCATTAAACCTGCGTAACTTGTAAATTTTACAAACATCATTATGATATTGCTGCAATAAAATTGGTAACGGCTCAATTTGGCCGCTTTATGGTTTCAATTTCAATCGGGGGCTGAGACTCCGCGACCAATAATCGTAAATCACCACTATTTTTAGCGCGCGCTTTTAAGGATTCGCGTGGGAGCCCGCCCCGACACAACAAGCCTCCGCCGTAAAACTAAGTCGACGTAAGACGTGATCATCATTTGGAACATCCATACACAAGCGTCACAGTACCATACCATATCCTACATAATCAACACAAATAAGAAAGCTAGTGGGCCTTGATGATACGCGAGCACCACCATCTAAAAAGTATGCATCATCACAGGATTGCAGTTGCGTTGCCAGCTTTGAATGCTAAGATACATAGACGACCTCTTAGTCAGTAATTTAAATACGACGGCCGGTAAATCCCAGCTGCCTACGTTGGCAACTCTGCAACTACTGCGGGTGGATGGGAAGGTAATTATAAATGCACAACCAAGGGACCACTTACTCGTTTTCCTTCCTAAAAAAAGTATTTTCGAGTAGATAGGTCGGTCTGTAGCCGCGCAATACTTTATGTAAAGGGTGATTGTGATTATGATGGGACGGCCGTGACATGGGTGCGCGATGACGCGACGCGCGTGACAGCTGTGCTCACAACGTCGTAATACCTATTGACATTGCGAACCAAGATTCGTTTGAGTAGCATTACATTGCGGCGTCTGATCGACCACATAAAACTCGTAAGCCTCGCGGCCCCGCGATGGACATGTTGCTTGTATTTTCTCTCGCTCCGTGTTGATGTATCCGGGGGTCGCGCTGGGTGACAACCAACCCTGCTGGTCATTCATGTCGGAACACGTAACGTGTAAGAGCTTAGGTGAGTTATTGAAACCGCGGTCTTATAGATTACCGTCGTCCCAAGAGAGATTAAAGGTAAATTTTTTTTAATTTCTTACACAGATATATGGTAATACCCTCATAATAGCTGACCTGACACGTTAAACTGCATATAACGTACAGGCTGAGTAGTTACTAAAACAAAATGCCTTTCAATAGTTTAGTTTTGATCAATCACTTTTTTAAACATTATTTGGAGTGATTTCAGAAAAACAGTGTGCCTTAAGAAATATGTCTTAATTTGTTACTGTAGTAACCAAATTTCACGTTGAATTTTTAATTTAATTATATCTCATCTCATTAATTAACCGAAATTTTTCTCGACTTAATCGGGAGTCTCAAGTCACGGCATGTGCTCCCCCCTCTTCCCCCTGTCCCCTCTCCCGCCCGTCAACAATCCATCTCCTCACACCTGAACAGCTGCACAACCCTTTTTTACCTGCATCCATATTTTTCAATGACAAAAACAAAAACGAACACCCATTTTTATTCGTGACATTACAGGAGTTGAAAGAAATAAAGGAAGAAAGTAAACAAAGGGACAAAATTGTTACAAAATGGTCCCCACTCAGCAGGCCTTCCGTTAGGACCGTCATAAGTGATATGTGTGCGTTGTTTCCCATAACTTGTTACATAACACACATCCTGTTACATAACTATGTATGTTATAGACTAGTTAATAGGAACCTATGACTCTCATATCACTGATAAGTAACAGGAAACAACAGGCAATAGCTCATTGTATGGCCTCTTGCTTCCTATCTCTTATCGTCAGACACAACACAAGTCAAGGATGTTCCGTCGTCTCGTGTGTATCCATATCAGCGATGGTGTAGCGACTGTCGAAGGCTTCGTCTAGTTCCGGTTGGCGCTTTGCCGTGCTGGTATAAAGTACAGCATTGCCAACTGGATGCCGCTTGCCGAATGGGTGGAGTAATGAGGCGCAAATAATGCGGGGACCTCCGTCCGCGCAGAGATCGATTCTCAATCACGACGCCTTTGATTGAGCTGTAAGTGTTACGCAAACAGAGCCCCCTCCCCGACCCCCTTCCCCGCCCCGCTCGCCTTCATTGATACATTAATATCTGCTCGGTATGTTTGTCCGCTGAGTCCTCCGCCTCAGCTTTATCGGATTACTTCGGCCTCGCTGATAGAATTTTAATTGAAGCCATTTTGCTGAGCGAGTAGGCAATCAGACATGGAGTTTAAAGTGATTTGATTAAAGTCACCACGAGAACCGGTGCAGCTAAGGTTCCCCTAATAATGTTGTTTAGTATCAGTATCTCAAAAGGAAACAGCAACCCTTAAAGGTTCACTTCGTTGTCCGTCTGTGTCTCAAGTTGACATGACTGTTAATATTACACGTGTTAATTAAAGCTGTAGGCTCTTGCAACGTCAAAAAAATAAGACAAATTTCTAAGGTAATCCGAGAGCAAAACATTTTGAAAGTGTAATTTCATAGAAACACCGAGTAGCAATGAAGATTTTTAAGATAGGTAGTAATTCCTGTTGATATAGAGTTACGAAATTTGGTAACTATGTTAAAACTTCCCAACTTAAATCTAACTAATATTATAAATGCGAAAGTATGGATGGATAGATAGATAGATGGATGGATGGATGGATAGATGGATGGATGGAGGGATGGATGTTTGTTTGTTACTCAATCACGCCAAAACGGGCCAACGGATCTGGATGAAATTTGGCACATGGAGAAAAGTCTGGAATAGCACATAGGCTACTTTTTATCCCGGAAAATTGCGTAGTTCCCGCGGGATAGCGATAAACAGATTCTTTGCAGACGAAGTCGCGGGTAACAGCTAGTAATTAACTAAAGAAAAATCCAATAACCACTGGCTTCCATTTCTAAAAAGAATAAGACTCTCGTTTTATCTATATACTAACAGTTACAAAAAAACTTTGTTTTGAAAGAAATATTGTATCTATGATTACACTTAGTGTGTCCCAATTATTCACGTCAAAAACAGCAAATTGTATTTGCAGAGCTATTACGTTGAACGTGAGCGAAGCGCCTTTGCATGCCCACTCAAGTGCCTTCTGAGATAGGAAAAAAACAAAGTATGTATTATGCAGGTTTTGTGCTGCTTCATATAACGGAGCGCCCGCGGCGGCCGTCAAAGGCCGCTCGCACTCGTTTACCCCCCGCCGCCCCCTGCCCCCTCCCGGCCCAGCGAGATGCAATCAGCCCGCGGATCACCCGCGCCGCGCCGCTGCACTCACCCGGCTCGCCCTGACTTCACTCATTCACACTCATAAAGAAAATACCCAAAATAATTAATTAAAGTGGTAACAAGGGCTGCCCAACTGTGGCAACACATCTGACTTTTTCGACATATGCCATACTAGCTGTTGCCAGCGACTTCGTCTGCAAAGAATTCGTTTATCGCTATCCCGCGGGAACTACACAATTTTCCGGGATAAAAAGTAGCCTATGTGCTATTCCAGACTTTTCTCTATCTATGTGCCGAATTTTATCTAGATCCGTTAGGCCGTTCTGGCGTGATTGAGTAACAAACAAACAAACATCCATCCATACTTTCGCATTTATAATATTAGTTAGACTAACGCATTTTTTTGCAATTGTTTTTCTTTAAAGGCTAACTAAACAGATTTATAAATATGGGGAGTGTGAATGGGTGCATAGGGGAAGGCCTAGACAGACGTTCTGTGACCAAATTGGGGACGTTTTGAAAAAGGTCAAGTCAAGAGTACGAAACCGACGAGCATGTATGAAGACATTGATGAATGTGGATGAAGCGAAAGAGGTGTAGTGAAACGGTCCACAGTTAAAGTTAACTAGAACCTGTCAAAAAGCGAATGAATTGGATAAGGAAGTTAGAAATAATAAAATAGCCTTAAATACACCTAGTCAGTAACAAGTGGAAAAAAATCTCTGCCTACCCCTGTGGGAAAGAGGCGTGACGGTATGTCCGTCGCCTCCAGAGCCGCCAACAAATAAACCGCTGTACTTGCACCATCATTGTAAATTGAGCTAAACACTCTTGTTTGTAAAGATATCATGAAGCCTGTAAAGGTATTAGTTAAACACTATAATTACGTCGGCTGTCTATTAATTATGTAATTGCAGAGCGCGAGGGCGGCCATTACGGGCGCCCTCGTTAGCTAACCGTTACTACACCATATCTAATTTCAGGCTACGGTGGCTACATGTCCAAATTAAACCGTTTAGATAAAATGTAAGCCCTTTGATGCCACCGGTGGATATTGGTATAGAGAAAGTTTACTTCGAAGAATAACGTCGTAACATTCTGTAGGTACTTCTTTCAATAGCCCCGTGAAGGAATATCAGTTTCACCCACTGTGAGGATGCTGTGGCGGAGACATGTTTTGTTATCACGTTATGACACAGCTGTCTGATTTACGTAATACGTAAACATACGACCTTCAACATGTATAGGTTCGCTATGCTGCTCAGACTCATAGGCATAATTGTCACAGAAATACAGAAATTAAAATTTATATAAGACTATATCCATAGTCAGGAACCCACTCTGTGGCAATTTTAGCCTAACGCTCCGGATTCATTCGGCGGACATGTCCAGCCCAGTCCCACCTTAACTTGGCATCAACGGATATAGAAACAGAGGCAGACCAAAACGGAGATGGCGGGACGACCTGGATAATTATCTAAGGAAATGGCAGGAACACGCGGACCATAGAGAAGATTTTCGAAGAAGAGGAGAGGCCTTTGCCCAGCAGTGGGACACGAAATAGGCTATTTAGATTAGATAGAGTAGATAAAACTATAGCTGCCCGCGACTTCGTCCGCGTAGAATTTGACTTAAGAACTGATGTTGATAGTATATTCTGCAATAATTATTACCGGAGAGGGCTATGCTCTGGGTTTCTCTGCGAGATAGAATGAGAAATGATGATATCCGCAATAGAACTAAGGTTACCGACATAGCCCGAAGAATTGCGAAACTGAAGTGGGAGTGGGAGGTGCAAATTGCTCGCAGGACCGATGGCCGATGGGGTCAGAAGGTTCTCGAGTGGCGTCCGCGGACCGGGAGACGAGCTGTTGGTAGGCCTCCAACAAGATGGAGCGACGACCTGATCAGGATCGCGGGATCGCGGTGGATGCGGAAGGCACAGGACCGGTCCGAGTGGAGAGCCGCGGGGGAGGCCTATGCCCAGCAGTGGACGTCTTTCGGCTGATATGATGATGATGATGAATTATTAACGGAGCGACTCTAGGCAGCTACAACCTTACATGTTTATCGCTATCCCGCTATAACTAGATCCAGTTATATGTATTATACTTGCTATGGCCCGTAATTCAGGCTACAAATAATTCATTTATCAGAATTCCCGGGGACTACGCAATTTCCTTAGAAAAAAATAGCCTAAAATTTTTATTCCATATTTAATGTCCAAAATATAATTATGCCTAAATTCATCACGGTTGGAAAACGGTTACCGTAAATAGGTAGCAAACAGACAGACGGAGAGACAGAGTTACGAAAACATTCATACATACATATTGTCACGCCTCTTTCCCACAGGGGTAGGCAGAGACTACTTTGTTCCACTTGCTACGATCCTGACATACCTCTTTCGCTTCATCCAGATTCATCAATCTCTTCATACATGCTCGTCGGTTTCGGGTACTCTTGACCTGGCCTTTCTCCAAAACGTCCCTAATTTGATCAATTTGATAGTTACTAAAACATTTACAATATTACGTAGGTTAGAATAAAGAAGGACTGGCAGGGATAACAAAGATAGTCTCATTAAGTGCTTTACCTAAAATCAAAGTACGTTCAAATAGAAGCGAGTAAAATGGAGTATTGTACGAGTGTCGGGTGCGCGCGTCTTATTGATACGGGCGGGACTCGACCCACTTCGCGCCGCGCGCCTTCCAACTCATTCTGGAGGCACTGGCCTTTTAAGTCTAGATAAGACTCCACTCAAATCAAAAGCTTAGCCATCTCGCGTATTAACATATATAACACGTTCTCTCTGATTTTAGCGCTACGTTTCTAATTAATGCCTTGCTAGTCTATAATCCACTGAAAAAAATATTTAACTAAACTATTTCGGCTATTTCTTCAATAACATTATTAAATTCTGAGAGAGATTCTGGCAACATTGGCCAAGTAAACATCTTCGTAATGAGCTTACGCTGTTTTTATATGTAAATTAATTGTAAACACTAGTTAATATTAGAAAAAGTGGTGCACAAAAGTTAACCTCGTTACCTGCCTTAAGAATTGGCCGAAGATATTCAGAAACAAACAAGCACTCCGAAGAAAAACACTACGGTAACAAATTTACACAGCCGTTATACATTAATTTGAACTTTTTGAACCGAAAGTTAAAGCGTAACGGAAGAATTTTACTTAAAGATAACAGTAATTTCATATTGACTAAACAGCTGATTGGTTGCGCTTGCGATCTAACTACAGACAAACTGTCACTTCTGTCAGCTGTCAATCACGCAGGTTCGCCAACTTCAAAAATTACGTTAGTGTTGCTACTTGGAGTATTATCAGCGTTTAATTAACGGCGCTTGATTTGTCACCTGCAGTAAGCGCCATCTATTGGCCGTCAGTCGTACTACCGACTATAAAGTGCTGTTGTAGCAAGATGGAAGTCAAGAGTGCTACATGCGCCAAGTGCTTAAAAAACATTGTAAGTAGACATTATTTGAAATGCTGTCAGTGCAATGACGTGTATGACCTTGACTGTACTAATGTTTCTGAAAGTAGATTTTTCAATATTATGTCTAAGGACAGTAAGAATAAATGGATGTGCGGAAGCTGTCTTAATAATAAAACACATTTATTTAATGCTGAAGTTTCACCAATAGCCTCTTCCAGCAAAGTAACAGTAAGGAAGAAACGCAATTTTGACAACTTTCTGAATAATTCTTTCAACCTTTCGTCATGTGAAAATGATATTATGAACGCTTCGTCGTCTTCGTTATCACAGCTACATAGCAGTTTAAATAGAAGCTGTCCTGTAATTAGGGAAGATTTGAATGATAAATTACATACGTTAAATAATAAATTAACTACATTAGAAGAACAATTGAAATGCTCTGAACAGGAAATTGAGAATCTTTTATCAGAGAACAACGATCTCAAAAATCTTGTTGCACGTTATGCCTCAAAGATAGATGCGTTAACTAGCATTTGCAAATCGGATGCAACGAAAACTTTGTCAAAAAGTAATAAGAAAAATAAGTTGAGGCAAACGCTTTCGTCCACACGTCAGGAAAACAGCTATAGAGACATAGTTGTTTCAAACACATGTCTTTCTGAGCCACTAAGTGTCACGAAATTAAATTTGGAACAAGCAACATGTATAGAGAATGCTGGAGGTAGAGATGAGCATGATGTGTCTATATGTCGGCCGCCAGTTTTAGTCCAGGAAATTGAATCGGACGGGGATATCCCCGATAATTCATCAATCCCTCCGTCTGCTGCTGTTGCGGGGAAATCTCCTGCTTCGCCAGTCTCTAATTTCGGAAGTGCATCTCCATCGCCCTATACAAAGAAGAATCGCATTTACTTGATAAGCTCTCATAATAACAATAAACTTATGAACACTTCTCTATCTTGCTTTAACGATCATATCGATCTTTGTCACTTTCGGTACCCGAGTGTCGGGGTTGAGGTACTTCTGGAAAATGTTGCTAATAAGTTAGGGGATTTCACTAAAAGTGATTTGTGTGTGATTTTTTTAGGCGAAGAGGACTTTAGGGTAACAAAGAACTATCACAATTTGGTGCTTTTTATCAGAAATTCTCTATTGCCACTTTCGCATACTAATGTTATTTTGTGTTGTCCGACATTCAGAGTGGGCTATTTTTGTAACGTCTTCAATCGTAGAGTTGAAATATTCAATAAATCACTTTATAATGATAACTATAATTACCAGTATGCATATGTACTAGATAGCAACCGAAACCTTGCTTACGATCATACTATGTTCAACAAGCGATCAGGCCGCGTTAATATGTCGGGATTGAGAACTATATTTCTCGATTTATCTCATTTAATGTGTTTAGTCAAGGAAGACAACAATTTGTTGAATGTTACAGTTACAAAGGATGAAAGTGCTCACAGAGCTTGTAAGCTTTTTCTTGGATAAGCCTCTGACAGTTGCGGATCATGTGGCGGATAGTTTTAGAATACTGCATCAAAATATTGGGGGGTTATTGAACAAGCTTGATTTATTGGAGATAACACTGTGTGAATTTCAAAATAAAAAACAGGATGTTGATGTGCTGTGTGTTAGCGAGACTTTCGTAAAGCGCGGTTCAGAAATTAATATCAAGCTTAACAACTATAAATTAGCAGCCTCCTACTGTAGAGAAGAAGGGAGGGGAGGCACTGCTATTTTAATTAAGAAAACATTGGAAGCAAAACCGGTTAAATTTGTTTCGCCACTCGCGTCGAAATTCTTTTTTGAGGCCTGTGGTATCGAGATCTTGGGGTTGGATGTCATAGTCATAGTTATTTACAGAATACCGAAACAGACCTTAGCTCATGTAGGTATTTTTATTCATAAGCTGGAAAATTTACTATTTCTTTTGAACAAAGACTACGGTAAGAAAAAGATTGTAGTGTGTGGCGACTGGAACATTGACATTTTAAAGGCTACCACATTCGCAAGGGATCTTAATAGCACCGCGATGAACTTTAACTTTGATTTGCATATCCATACACCCACTCGAATAGACGCATGCTTAGATCAAATTGCTAGCAACATTGGTAAAGTTCATGCGGAAACCCATGGTTTTTGCCTATCTGATCATGATCAGGCGCAAACACTGACTTTCAGAGTAAATAGGGACAAATCAGTTCTGACTTGGTTCGAATGGAAGAGAGACTTTTGCAGCGACAATATTGAAAAATTTCGACAGTGTTTACAGTCTCTTTCTTTCTCAGATGTTATAGCCACGGAATGCTGTAGGGTGGCTTTTTCACTGTTTTATGATCTTCTGTGTCTATTTTTTGAACTGTGTTTTCCGATAATCAAGGTCAAGGTTAGCAACCGGCATAAAAATGTTAAGTGGCTAACTAAAGGGATACGAAGGTCGTGTAATGTTAAACGTAAATTATACATTAAAAATAGAACAAAGAGGAAGAACTATAATACATCTGATAAACTATTTCTTAAAAAGTATAATATCATCCTTAAAAAATGTATAATGAAATCCCAAATGATAAACAATAATAAACATATCTTAAAAAATAAAAACAAATGCAAAGCCACGTGGGATATAATATCGGCATCTACCTCTAAGAATTCTCATGACAGTGGCATAAATTTAATTAATTACAATAACATGACATATCAAGACCCTCAGGACATATGCAATATTTTTAATGATTACTTTATTGACATTATCAACACAAATTTATCAAGTAATTTTACTTTTGAACATACGGGTCTTTCACAGTGTAACCCCTTTTCAATTTTTTTGAACCCAGTTACGGAAAGTGAGGTTTTTAAGATAATTATGTCTCTGAAAAACAGTAGGTCATGTGGTTGTGATGGTATATCAACTGTGATACTTAAATTGGTTGCTGGGTACTTGAGCCGGCCCCTTGCTCATATTATTAACCTTTCTTTTAGTCAAGGCGTCTTCCCTGATCAATTAAAGGTGTCTATAGTAAAACCTCTGTTTAAAAAGGGAGATCGCAGTAATCCAGATGATTACAGGCCTATTACGGTTGTTCCCGTTGTATCCAAGGTTTTCGAGAAGGCCATGTGTGCCAGGTTGACTGTTTTCTTGGAAAAGGGAAATATATTGCACAAGGATCAATTTGGTTTTCGTAAAGGGCATTCAACTGAGTTAGCCTGCTTTAATTTTGTCGAGTGCATTACCAAGGCCATTAACAGTAAATTACCAGTAATGTCAGTTTTTCTAGATCAAAGTAAAGCATTTGACTGTGTTAGTCATCGGCTACTTCTTTCTAAGTTGAATTCATACGGGATAAGGGGTGTAGCATTGGATTGGTTCGAAAGTTATTTAAGGAATAGAATGCAGTGTACTGAAATCGCGAAAATTACTATAGTGGGTAAAACTCCTTTAAAAAATGTATTTAAATCACCAGCTCGTGTGAATAGTTCGGGAGTGCCCCAGGGTAGCAATTTGGGACCATTGTTGTTCCTGTTGTATATCAATGATCTTCCGCTTGCTGTGTCACATAAATGCATTCTTTTTGCTGACGATACAACAGTTGTAGTGAAAGGGGACGAAAAAAGTACGTACGTATCAAATATAAATGCAGCTCTAAATGACATAAATAATTGGACTAGGAACAATAATCTCAATATTAATTTATCTAAAACGACATACATGCAATTTCATTCATATCATACGCAACCGATACAGTTTGATCTAAATTACAATAATACTTCATTGGTTGAAACCAGCTCTGTTAAATTCTTAGGTTTAAACATCGATAAGCATTTGAGTTGGAAGGGGCATATCGATTCGGTATGTTCTAGATTGGATAGGTTCGTCTTTGCATTGAGGAGACTCAGAAATACAGTCTCGACTGAGGCTGCAGTCACTGCGTATCATGGTTACGTGTCCTCAACGCTCGACTACGGTTTGCTCTTGTGGGGTAATTCCGTCGATGTGGCAAGAGCATTCATATTGCAAAAGAAATGTATACGCGCTGTGGCAAATGCATGGATCACCGATAGTTGTAGGCCGATTTTCAAACAGTTGCACATTTTACCTCTGGCTTGTATGTACATAAAGAAGGCTTGTCTAGTAACTAAGTCCCAGCCACACTTTTTCCAGTGGCGATCCGATGTTTCTGTCAGGCATCAAAGAGCGCAGTATAGGGATCTTCTGCACCATCCGCAATGTCGAGCAGGCATTTACAAGAGGAATGCCTTTAACATGGCTATTGAAATTTTTAATAATCTTCCGGGTGAACTGCGGGCACTACACGGTCTAGATTTTAAGAATAAATTGACGATTTGGTTGCATGAGCAATGCTTTTATAGTGTTAAGGAATTCATGGACTATTCAAAATATAATTAATTTAATTGAATGTAAATTAGACATTTGTTAATTTTAGTTTTTAAATTGTGACATAAGTACCTACTTTATAATATTATGATTTATTATTGTTCATTATAATTTGCATGCTGATGTATCGGCTGAATACTGTTTCCAGTTTTAAATTAACATCCTTTTGTACGTGTTCTAAGCAAATAAACGATTCTATTCTCTATTCTATTCTAAAGTTAATTTGATCACACCGCCGCGTATACGCAGTGACGTGTCGTATGCGTCACGTTTTCTCACCGTTTCTTCATACATTTTGTTGTGATTCCGTAACGTCACCGTTTTTTAAGCGGCGGTGTGGTCGCACCCTTATTAAACTTGACCTATTCGTTGATGTCTATTGAGTCTTTAGTTTCCACTTAAAAGGACTCGTTAATCGGATACATTCACTAATTTGGAGCATGACCGAGAAAACCCGCTGTGATTGGTTATATCCCAATGGAACTTTTCACTTTCCCGCACTAACAAATTTTCTCAGTTAATCAGGACAGGAGTGAATGGGACAGCACAGACTGCGCTATTATTGAGGATGCCAATCGCATTTGTTAAAATACACAGTTCGTCTCCACTTCACAAGCAAAATAATAATTGGTCGGTTCAGCTCGCCTACGCTCTGCCCCGACTCAGTTGAAGCATAGCCTTGTATCCGTATTAAACAACTCACTGTTCGTCGTGTCACTTGTCTACCCAATCAGCTAAGTAACACGTCACGATGTGCAGCTGACGCGGCGCGAGCCGGCCGCGCGCCGCGTCACGTGACGCCGCGTCACGTGTCAAGCCGCGTCACGCGTGACGGCAGCGACGCGCCGCGTCAGCGCCGCGGGGAGAATGCGACGCCGCAATATTGCTCCAGCGATGCAATTTACAGCTAAATAAATCTCTCTGACGATACCGGCAAATAACTCCACGAGGCGCAGAAAACTTGTATACTGGGTATGGATACTGTTACCAAACACATACTTAGTAGACTATTTGTGGTAGTTGACGGCGACGAACTCCGTTCAATCCTAGTCGAATAAAAACACTGCTATAACCTTACTAAAAATGGTCGCTTTATTTTTAAATGAAAGTATTTATAATTCAGGAAATAAATAATATATATTCGTAATTTGACGTGTATAAACAGCAACTCAATGTTTTTTTTTTATGTGAATAGGAAGGCAAACGAGCAAGTGGGTCACCTGATGGTAAGCGATCACCACTGCCCATAGACACCCGCAAACCCGGAGGGATTGCAAATGCGTTGCCAACCTAGAGAACTTAGATGAAATGCCTCTTGTGCCCGTAATTTCCCCGGCTGTCTTACTCTCCACACCGGAACACAGCAGTGCAAGCACTGCTGCTTAGCGGCAGGATTAGCGAGTAAGATACTGATTGTCTTGTTAGTATAATTAGTATAACACACATAATGTATGAGATGTATTGTACAATGCTGCGGTGGTATGTCATTGCGCCGCTACGAGCTACGGGCTACGGGCTACGGGCTACGGGCTACGGGCTACGGGTTACGGTTACGAGTGGCGGCCGTTGGTGGGGTTGACGTTATGTATGTACTCGTACGTCGATCGTTTGAATTTGTTATTGTACTCGTGCGCAGCAATGCAATATAACAAGACGATAAACAGCAGGCTTATTACGTAACTCGCTCGCAATCACCATCGTCTTCATTTTGACAGTTCATGTATGGGCTGACAATTGGCATCGGAATCAGCTAGCTGTCACATTCATACAAGAACTGTCAAAATGAACACGATGGCGATTGCGAGCGAGTTACATAATAAGCTAGCAGCTTAGTGACATAATAAATAATGGTAGGTTTAGAAACTCTATTATTCTCTACTAAAGTCCCTAATTTTCAATACGTATTATACTTAAAAAATCATGTCATGCTAAATGATTTTACGACCTTTGATTTTTATAGCAAGCCGTCTGCAAGAGTACTTGTTTACTTAATCGGGTACATACACAAAAAATAAGATTCCGACAAACTGAGACCCCTCCTTTCCTTTATGACAAAATGAATTAAAAATGGTAATTGAGGCTTAATCCTACATGCGAAGGAAACACAATCAGGCCTTTCATATTAAATCGCTCTGACGCGAGCCAGCTCCCATCTCCGCGTCTGATAATTGAACAAGCAAATACGAACAGGAAAATCCGTCAAAATCCACCTCGATTTTTGTGCCATGGTTGGTAATAAGAAAACGCTATGAATCATGAATCGTTTATGCAGTCATAAAGGTAAGCTTCCTGACTTTACCTCCCATAGTCATCAAATAAGATGATCATGTTATAAATCCGGCGCGATCCCGCCGTCCATCACCCCCCTCCCTGTCACCCCTCAACCCACCCCCTCCGCCTCGGCAAATAGAGCGTCGCAGGAAACTAGGCTGTTTTAATGTACAACACAGCCCTGTGCAACGAACCGGATAATTCTGGTATGGGAACAGAAGTTTCCTTTTGAGGCGCCATAATCTCCCTCACGCGGTGCTCGAGCGCCGCGGCCGCGGAATCATACATACATCTAAAACTAATATTATAAATGCGAAAGTATGGATGGATGGATGGATTTGTTACTCAATCACGCCAGAACGGCCCAACGAATCTGGATGAAATTCAGCACATGGATAGAGAAAAGTCTGGAATAGCACATAGGCTACTTTTTGTCCCGGAAAATTCCCGCGATATAGCGATAAACGAATTCTTTGCAGACGAAGGCAACAGCTAGTATATACATAAATCACGCCTTTATCCCTTACGGGGTAGACAGGGCCTAAGGTAACAAGACCTAAATTGTGGGCGTATAGGTGAAAAGGGGAATCAAAATAGTGATGTGTTGCTGGCCGCATCGCCTATAACACGATTCCTATTCGCCCATTCCCTCTCGATGGGCTTTGCGCGGAAAGTGAAGCAAGGGTAAATTTTGGTTTTTTAGGGTTCCGTACCCATAGGGTAAAAACGGGACCCTATTACTAAGACTTGGACTCTATTAATAGACCCTATTACTAGGACGGGCTGTCGTCCGTCCGTCCGTCCGTCTGTCACCAGGCTGTATATCTCAAGAACCGTAATACCTATGAAATGAAATGAAATGAAATGAAATGAAATGAAATGAAATGAAATAATTTATTTTGCTTTAGACATGGTAAAAAAGTGGTCTAGTAAGTAATTAGTATTAATGTCCAGTGACACGTCTAACCAAATAAATTGGCATGCAAACATTATCTTATTTTCTAAAGTGGTTTTTGTATGTAGTTTGAAATTTGAAATACTTAGCACATTTTACAGTTTTCATTATTATTAAACAATAAATTGAAATAAATTAAAATATGAATGTTACTATAAATTATTACATTACCATTACAATTATTTACATTACAATTACAATTATTTACACTACAATTACAATTATTTACATTACAATCACAATTATTTACATTACAATTACAATTATTTACATTAAAATCACAATTATTTACATTACAATTACAATTATTTACATTACAATTACAATTATTCATTTTAAGTATTCTTTGATTGAATAAAATGTTTTGTCTTTAAGCCATTGAAATAATTTAAATCTGAATTTACTTAGGGGCAACTCAGCTATGTTCTTAGGCAGCTTGTTAAATATCCGTATTGCCATTGGAAAACAGTTTCTGCGATACAAAAGCGTGTTCGTTTTAGGATAAATTAGCTTATTTGGGTATCTGGTATTGAAATGACACACCTGGTCCTTCCTTTTAAAATATTCTGGATGAGATTTTACAAAGCTACATATTTCAAATATATATAAACAAGGGACTGTCAATAAATTTAGTCTTTTAAAAAGTGGTTTGCAAGATGCTAGAGGGGGGGCATCACATATGCCACGTATACATTGCTTTTGCCCAATAAATATTCTACTGAATTTCCCCACAACAGTATACAATATCTTAGTATAGAACCAACATAACCATGATAGGCTTTTAGTGCTGTTTGTTCGTCCGCAATCCTCGTTAGTCTCCTAGCTAGACAGTTCAAATTTTCACAGATTGTGTATTTGTATTTGTGGATCGTAGCAAGTGGAACAAAGCAGTCTCTGCCTACCCCTGTAGGAAAGAGGCGTGACGGTATGTATGTATGTATGTGTATTTAATAATAATAATATGTGTGTGTAATAATAATAATGAAAGGAGCTCCCATACAAAAAACGTGATATTTTAGCCCTTTTTCATGGCTACCACTCGCCGAGCTAGATCTCAAGAACCGTAATAGCTAGACAGTTGAAATTTGCACAGATTATGTATTTTTATTGTGGCTACCACAACAAATACTAAAATCAAAATAATAATTATAATTAAGGGGGGCTCCCATACAACAGAGTAGTTTTAGCGTTTTTACGGAACCCATCGTGCGGGAGTCCGACTCGCACTTGGCCGGTTTTTACTTCCAGGCCAGCATGTAAGTTCATCGCAAGTGTACGGAATCACCATGTAATTAATATACACTCCTTGTTGCTTGTTATTCGATGGGTTGTTCGTCTTGTGAACCAGCATCACGTGTCTGTCACGTGAGCTGCCTGCCGCTGCCCGCAGCATGCAGATCCATGCCATCATCATCTCATCTCTAACATATATGTGTAAACTGTGTCCGCTGCAGGGAATTGAACTACTCTCAGAATGAAAGTACTTGGGCTGTAGTTCCCTCGCGGGACCAGCGCGGATTTGGGACTTCACACACCATTGAATTGCTCCGCGGTGTGTGCAGGTACTCTGGAAAAGCTCATGGTACATATCGTCACCTGTAATATCAATTAACGTAACCGCCAAAATGACGAAATTGAGTTGTATATACAGTTTGACTGCAAATTTGATGATCTGTCGTTTGCTGTTATTAAAATTTCGATATCTTGAAAAAAATGTCAGTTACGTTAGCCAAAATCAGACCATTTTTTTCACTTTACCGTATTTTTTTTAATGTATGCCACATTTTTCATAAGTTACTCACTTTAGGTTAATGTAAGGACGAGTCTGTGATTGTGTATTTAATGTATTGACCAAAGACTAAAAAAAATCATTTATGTAAGACTCATCTGTATCAAAATGGCTCTTACATTACTCATTTTGTGGCACATTATAACTGATTTCGCACATCGATTCCGAAAATCTCAAGAGCAGCGCCTTCTGCTTGAGAGGCGATAGGTCAAATCACTTGGCTGCCACGGCTTTTTTTACTGCGAGGTTTAAGCATCTAAAAAAAACTATAGGTACTTAATTCCAATTTATGCTTCTCTAATTTATTCAAATGTCGGACATGAAGACGTCTAGACGCTTCTAGAATGACGTCATTTTTGTCTGCAGAATAGCTGTCTGACTCGCGCGATACTTGTCTAAATAGCTAATTTTGTACGGTTATCATAAGTGTGGGTGGATGAAGTCCGATAGCCTATTTAAAGTGACCCACTTAGCGGGGCGCGGGCAGTCACCGCGGTGACGTCACACCCACAACCCCCCCACCCCCCCACTAGCCACTAGCCCTCCCGCGCTCTATCACGAGTGTTTATAAACATATCATTAGGTACCTACAACTTTCATGTTAGTTCCGGTTAAAGCGATCCCTCTGCGATGCCTCCGGGGTTGCGGGTGTCTATGGGCAGTCTATCACATACCATCAGGTGACCCACTTGCTCGTTTGCCTTTCTATTCATATAAAAAAAGGCCAGTTTACAATATACACTAATGAGCAATCTAACTAATATTATAAATGCGAAAGTATGGATGGATGGATGGATGTTTGTTTGTTACTCAATCACGCCAGAACGGCCCAACGGATCTGGATGAAATTCGGCACATAGATAGAGAAAAGTCTGGAATAGCACATAGGCTACTTTTTGTCCCGGAAAATTGCGTAGTTCCCGCGGGATAGCTATAAACGAATTCTTTGCAGACGAAGTCGCTGGCAACAACTAGTAAGCAATAATAATGGGTCACTTTCCTTGATACTTGCACGAAAAGCTAGGTACCTGTTAATTTTACTCGACTGTAGGTTTTTAGTTAGTTGTCGTGTGGGTAGTTCGAGCTCCACAGAAGTAGCAACATAATATGCTCAGTGAAGGCCTTTTCCCGGGTCTTTTTGAGCTTAACATTAAACAATATTGTTACCTACCTATGGTTTTTATTTCTTTAATTTCCAGTATACCCATTATTGATGCAGAGTCGAAAAGCGCGAGGTGGACTTCAACAGTAACATGCTCTTGCCAGGCTCTTAGCAGGGTGTTTGGTCCAGAAATACTGTCTAGTGAGAGTGTATATTAGCACGGGTTGCATGTACTCGGATGACCCACGACTAATGCCGCGACCTGCCGGCGGCAGCTGGACCGGAGATGAGCTGCGCGTGATTGAATTACACGCCTCCCCCCGCCGCGCGAGGACGCCGCCCGAAAGGGCCCAAATTAATTAAACTTGCAGATCAAATTATTACACGACCCGCGACCGCGCGAGTAGTGCGGGGGACCGAGGGGGGGACAAATCTCATTTTCCAAGTAAAAGATAATTTAAGCTCGTAGTTTTCCATCCCGGGGATTTGAGTCGCGCGGCAGCCGCCAGCGGCGCGCCTAATGCAGTAAGCTTGTATTAGTTCGGAGATCACAAACTGTTTATACCGTCACTGATTCCTGATACAGGATATTGGGGACGGCGTCGCATAGCGGCGTTCCCGTGCGCGCGTAATCGTACCATACATAATGTACTACGTAATTACCGAAACTTACGTAGCATTAGGTACACGCTCGAATTGATTGATGAATGATTCTTGGGCCATGCAACAAAACTCGTTCAATTATCGGCTGTCTATTTTGAACACACTTCACTACACTTATCGGTAAAGCGTCTATACCGTCGTCGATATACATCACCGTGACACAAATTCCGCGATGATGGATGAGTATTGCGGCGGAGGTCGGCGCTCGCTGGAGGAGTTCTGGTTCTTAGCTGGAGCGCACTCGCGCGGTCTTTATCCCCGCAGCCGCTGTCCGGCAACCAGTGGCACCTCATTCATCAAGGCCTCTACATCTATGACAGATGATTTAAGCCTTGTCAGCAACACTTTCGTTGATGACTCAACAAACCTGTACGGGAGCGGCATATCGCCGCACAACGGGCAAGTGAAAGCGACCGAGTTCGAAAGTACGACCGCACCCGCACAGGGTCTGGTCCTTTTGCACGCTAAAACCTGGAACCAAGCTTGGTCGTGCGCTTGTCGTCCATCCGCTAGACACCTCCGCCAGTCACTCCTCTTTCCCGCGAGCTCCTCCCAATTATTGTGCCGGTTATTGAATGCGGACATATCTCTTTTGGCGCAGTCCTTGAAGCGAAGCCTACATAGAAAATCTTCAGAGTTAACCAGTTATCTGGCCATGGTTATCTACAAGGAACAAGGGATCACATTGGCTTTCCGATAAACCCAATTTCCGCAAAGTGAGGTTGCACTCGGTTCAGACGGCTAACAGTAATCCTACCTGCTTTATAATGCTTAGTGCTCGCTTTAAAGACTTGCATATTCCAATAGTTTTTATTACAAGAGCTCGCGTCGGAAGCGTTGGAGCGGATCGCGCTTAAATATGCGCCGAGATCCAGATCCAGCGCGCAATCGCTTCGCTTTAAGAAACAGTGAAGCGAAATACTTCGCTAACGACGTGAATTCATTGAACATTTATGACTGGAGATTTAAAATCTGGATAATCTTAGTATTTGAAATAATGTCACGTTTCAACAATGTATTGATGTCACAAATAATACGCGCCAGTGAAATTGGTCAAACACAGAACGGACGGGCTTATATCTTGCGTAATTCGTGATACAGACGGCATCCGGCAGCGGGCCGGAACCGCGCCCGGCGCCGGACGCGTCCGGACCGGCCAAAACACGCCACTAATGTAATATGAATGCTTAAAGTGTTCTGCTCATTGTAGCGTCGCTCGCTCGCGCTGTTCCGCCGAAGCCGGCGCTTTGCATTTTTAACGATGTTTTCGGATTCTTCGGTGGAATATTATGAATTTAATACGCCGGGGTTCGTTGTTTAATGAACTGAAATAAATCTCTTTTGTTAATACGTGAGATAAGCAGCGGTCATGCGATCGCGCCCTTCCCGGCGTATCGCGTCGCCCGTCCAACAAACTCACATCATTAATTTAACTTTTTTCATTTATATTTTTCACGGAGCCATAAAATGAGTTGCGGCTCTTACGGCTCAGCGCGCGGCGGCGGGCTTACCGTTTGCGGGCAACATCTAAAGGGATGTGGGTCAGGCGAGCGGCCGGTCCGGCGGCGGGTGGCGGCCGGGCGGCGCGGGCACATTAGCCGCGACCAGCCGTCAATTTACTGCTATTCGCCGCGTAAATGCCTTCGGGACGCCGAATATTGCACACCTCATAACGTGAGACGCGCTGGCCCGCTGTTGTGTAACAGGAACTCGATTTACATGTGGCGGAAATATGTACCTACCTACTTAGCAATACTATACTAAACGTCCGGCCGCGTCCATGGGCACTTTTTACCGCTACTTGAATGTTTTAATTTTAAAAAGCGGACAGGTGCTAAAGTTTACTTAGCCAACTTAGTAGACAGTGGTCTTTTTGTAAGCGCCAGAAGAGACATGCGACGTGCACGTGACTCAATGTTGTACGATAACACTCATATGCGTAAAGCTAAGAACCAATAAATGCGATCGGAAAAATGTAGTCACCGTTTTTCCTCATAGCCCTATGAGAGCAGGCGACACGCACACAGGGCCGCGGCGCGGCGACGCCGGCGCGTGCTGTCGCGGCGCACGCACACACGCGGTAATACGTTGTATTATCTCTTCAGTGATTTATCGCCGAATTGTCGTTTTTAATACGAGCGCCGGATGCGTCCCGCGCGAGCCTGCGCCGCCGCCTCCGCCGCCACTCTCATCATGTGGAAGATCAATGTTTATTCGTTAAGCATTTCCCTTATTTGGTCCTGTCATTCGTTTAACTCCCTACATCTCTGAATCTGTGGCGGTACAATGCTTGTCGTGCTATTGTTGCGACTGTCACGACATTAATCGCTCAGCTTCGAGCTCCACCGCTCGCAGTGGCTTGTTGCGATTCTCTAGCTAACCAGACTTAATAGTCATGTCATCTAACTAATATTATAAATGCGAAAGTATGGATGGATGGATGGATGGATGCATGTTTGTTTGTTTGTTACTCAATCACGCCAGAACGGCCCAACGGATCTGAATGAAATTCGGTACATAGATAGAGAAAAGTCTGGAATAGCACATAGGCTACTTTTTATCCCGGAAAGTTGTGTAGTTCCCGCGGTATAGCGATAAACGAATTCTTTGCAGACGAAGTCGCTGGCAACAGCTAGTGCTTTCATAATTGCAACGTATGAATCAACTACAAAGTCGTTACAGTAAACTGTAGCTTGTCTGGCTGTGTCCTATATATCGTTAACCTGTGCTTGTGCTCGCGTTGCTCGTTAGCGGTGCGTGGGGCAGTCCCAAGGTGCAGGGGGTACGAGGCAGTGGGAGGGGGGAGGAGTGCAATCAAAGTTTCTGATCAAGAGCCGAATGCACCGCTGCTGCCTCACTGCTCTAACTCAGTCCCACTCGCTTTACTAGATTATTTACCTTACTTTTCCTTCGCGATAGCAATCATGGAAGATATCCTTTTGGTTGATTGCGTACCGAAACATTTTGTATTTTGGTTAGATTGACCTTTCCGAGCATTATATATTAAAGGCCGGCGCGGCACGCACGCTGCATTATTTGTGCGGCGCCTGAACAAACATTAATAATACCGATCCGTCCGGAACGGCTGTTCTATCAACTCGTTTTAATTAATAATAAATGCAGCCGAATTTTGTGTAAATAGTTTTTGTATTTGATTGAATACACGGTGCTTTGTATGGAGTAGGCTACGTTGATGTGACGTGGTGCCTGCATCGACACTCGGAAACAAGCGGGTACAAACGTGACTGCTCTCACCCGCGAGTACCTACGCAGTATCAAGTATTTTTAACACATTGCTTGTTTCTGATTGTTGCTATTGAGTACAAAATAATATAATCAACAATCACACTGGTTGTGTAGGTAACAGGCAGGGCTCGGCTGCCCGAGAAGACTTCTACCGTGGGGTTACTCCAGTAAAATTTACTACATTTAATGTCCTTCGACCGTCGCTTTCAAATTATGAAGTCGAAGATTGCTTTATAAGCTCACAGGAGCGAGTCCTTTGTTTTCAAACGACTCTCGTGTAATTAACGTTCATTAGAGAGCTTAAAATCAGAGAGCGGGTCAAACGTTATTCCTGCCGTGCCGTTCAGGTATAAATGCTGCTGTATTCTGTTATACTTTACTAGACTCTAATCCTCTGCATTATGACGTATTTACCCCGTGTGTGCTATATTGATCCATTTTTAAAAGATTAGGAAATCACCGTTCAATGCCGCAATAACAAAGCCTTTTCTCTAATAGCCATTAAATGAAGTATGGGCTACGTTTCCATCAAATATTTCTGAAATAAATTGTAATACTGCGTGGCAAGCGTTATGATTGACCGCTTGATCTCGCGGAACACGCGCCGCCAGCACTGCACGCTTGCATTAAGTGCATACATGTGTCGTGCCGCGCGACCCAGGACCACGAGCCGGCTTCGTCGCGAGCCAGCCGCCGCGCGCTCGCCGCCCGCAGCCGCGTAAATAAACGCATTTGTATTGCCTCTCCGTTCCTTTGAGATCGAGATCAAACGGAGCGCGGATTGTATTGTTGTTAAAGATTAATCGAAATGACTTAAGCCGCTTTTGAGATCGCCGTCGTCAGCCGACATCTGTTGTCTCACGATGTCGCCTAAATAAATAAGTGATCCGAGATTTATGTAGGTCGCCCGCGACGGGCCCGGCCGCCCGGGATCACTGCTTTCGACTAAAAGTAAATACACTCCACGCAGATATCGGATCGACTGAAGTTGATTTTGTGCTATAACTACTCTCAGCTAGTTTGATTAACTAAATCAGTCTTCATTATTTGGATGCCAGCCGTGATTGCGAACCGAATGATTGCACCGCGAGGCCACGGCTAGCGACACACGCTCGCACTCGACCACCTTGTAGCCTAACATTTACAACATCCAGTCAACCAGGCCGGCGATTTTATCAATATAATCGCCATCACTCTAATAGACAAAGGTCCCAAAACCAATCAAGCAAACCCTAAACCATGAGAACACGTGAGGTGACGTAACGTCATATCATTTCTGCTTGCCTCCTCAAGTTGCCTCTTCCGCGCTGGTATGTACTTCGCGAAATGTTTTCATCTGAATGAATCTTTGCGATCCCCCCCCCCCTTCCCCCCACCCCTCCACCGGGTGACGTCACGTGCGCGTCCGCGCCGCCGGACCAGCTCCAACATTACACACGGATTGATTTTGAAGTGTAATTGAAGGCCTGGACGTGTCGGAATTCAATCAGCTCCTTTTGTTTGCGGAGAGCGACAAACACTTGAAATTCCAATTGCGAATATTTTAATGTAATTTGGCCGCGGTGCGGGGATTAGAGCAGTTCCTTAATTTGTAACCGACATAAAAATGGAGATGTTTTCAGCATATATTTTTACGTAAATTACGTAATAATACTGCGATAGTTTACCTGCGAAATGCTTTTGGTTATTATTCTGTTAAGACCATGTTATTTGGACGCAGTAATTTTAATTTTTCAGCGGCCATCGTGTCGCAGACACTTTGATTTGGCACAAGACAGACTTACACTAACGACTTAAGATGTTGTTAGATACCTACCTACTAGTCTTTATCATTGGGCTATCAAGTGCAAAGGGCAAAGGCAAGGAATCATGAAGACAAAGCTAAAGAAACAAAGACACTTAAAAATACTTCGTACGGCGTCCCGTAGGGCGTAGTTTCACTCGCTTTTTGGATGAAGGGCTATTACGCGAGTGTTTTTGCCGCGCCTTGCCGTGCCGCGGCCGCATGCTGCGCCGCTCATTAAATTAGGCACACACGTGTTCCGTAACCATTTTATTCCGTTCCAATTTATTCAGAAATTTCACGTTGAATTATTTCAGTCGAACGCGCGGCGGTAAACCGCGGGGATAATATGAAATTTGCACGGAAAATACGGAAACAAAATTAGTGCGAAACAACTCGACGAGTCGCCTCGTAAATAATGGCTGCTTAGAGGTGCTCAGGGTCGTCAGGCGCAGGGGAGGGCACGGCGTGCTCGGAGAGGCTGAGGTCATGATGTAATACATTGGAATGTAATGTAGGTAAGTAAGTTGTTTTAGACTACTTATCTCTGTGAAACCAGTTAGATTTCATTTTATGGCGCTATCACTATTTTCTCGTTTCAAGTTTTCCATAAAATGCAGAATGGTGGGTTGCGCGGTGGAGGGCGTCAGCTCTCCTTACACTGTGCTAGCGAATCCTTTCTTAAACAAACCCGACATTTCTAAGTTTAATTAAACGCTGTCGCCCTTTTGTTCTTACTCGAGTTATCTCCGTGCCGTGCCCGCAGCGTGCGCCGTGCAGCGCGAGGGCGAGCGCATTCATCCTACGGGCGCTTTGTGTCTCAAGTTGCGGCCGTCGGCGGTGCAGTCGAGAAAGAATTAATTTCCCAGCGAGTGAGCAATCTCATTACGGAGTTGGCAGCGGCGCCGGCGCGCGAGGTCGCGGCGCGCCCGCGTCAGGAGCCGCCACAAGCCCCGCGAGCTTAGGCCTTACTTCGTCTTAATGCGATTTGATTTCGAACCAAAGTTGGATCGATCACTGTCCGATCCAACTAGAAGTGTCAAAAATTACAGCTAAAGAATCGGGATTGAGTCGCATTAAGACGTCACGGTAAGGCCCCAGATTGCAACTCCCCATTTATAATAATAATATAATAATAATTTATTAAAATAATCAATTGTACAAATACATTATAAATGGTTAGTAAGCACTATATTATGTCTATCTATGAATTAGTAAGTGCACAACAAAATTAAGAACTAAACTAATGACTCGACATAAAAACAAGTGCGCCTGCGCTTACAACGAAAGTATATTATAAACTGTGCGTAGAGTAATTAAATTAAATGCCTAAACTAGGATACGAAAGTAGCCTGTATCTTAGGCAAAAGATAGGGTCTATGATAAAATATAATAATTGATACAGGAGTATTATTTTCTGTACAAGTTTAGATTAGAAGTCAGCATTTTTATAACATATTAAACTAAGGATTACCTAATGATAAATAGTTAATTATCTAAGTTATACAACTATCTTCAGCAGGTTTTCGGTTTCCTCGTAAGACAAACTTTGCAACCACCCTGACAGAATGATTTTACAGTTACCGTAGTTTGAGTCATATATATTAAGGAGTCTGTTAATTTTATTGTAAAGGAAGGGACCTAAAAACGAGGAGAATTTGCGCCTAAAAGCATGATTGGTGCGGAGTATCTTAAATACTATGTCAGAGCGCCTTTTGCTGAGGATACTAGAGTTGTAGGGAGCCGACGTGTGCTGTTTTAGGATGATGCTCAAGATGAAAAGCTGGCGAACCGTGAGTACTCTGCAGGACTGGAACAGCTCTTTGGTAGGGAAAAAGAATGGCCGAGAGGTAGAGACCTTTAAAATAGCTCTTTGAGCTCGTTCAAGAACTATGAGAGTTGTCTTCGCGGCACCACCCCAAGACGTTATGCAATATGACAATAAGGATTGACACAGAGCTGTGTAAATTTGAACCTTATACACGGAGGTGTACAGTCACCAGCATAAATAAGTGATCATTTTTGTACCTTGTCGCTTTCAGTCGTTACATGACTTCGTGTCGAGGTGTCAAAGAAGGCGCGTCTGGCTGTTCACAGAGGGGTGCTCGTTCCAACACTAATGTACGGTAGCGAAAGTTGGGTATGGCAAAAGAAGCATGAAAGTAGAATAAATGCAGTAGAAATGAGAGCGTTAAGAAGTATGGAAGGTGTATCACTGAAAGATAGAATAAGGAATAGTGTGATAAGGGAATGTGCTGGTGTGAAAGAAGATATAGTGACTAGGATAGAAAAAAGTATGCTTAGTTGGTTTGGTCACGTAGAGAGGATGGATGAAAGAAGATTAACTAAACAGATTTATATGGGGAGTGTGAATGGGTGCGTTGGGAGGGGAAGGCCTAGGCGGACGTTCCGTGATCAAATTGGGGACGTTTTGGAGAAAGGCCAGGTCATGAGTACCCGAAACCGACGAGCATGTATGAAGAGATTGATGAATGTGGATGAAGCGAAAGAGGTTTGTCAGGATCGTAGCAAGTGGAACAAAGTAGTCTCTGCCTACCCCTGTGGGAAAGAGGCGTGACGATATGTATGTATGTATGTATGACTTCGTATGGTTTTTCAAACATGACTTTAAAGTGACAAGGTACAAAAGTGATCACTTATTTATGCTGGTGACTGTACAGTCGAGGGCAAATATAGTTACAGCCATCATGTCAAGATGTCACTGACCTTATTGTTTGTAGCATATGGTGTATATTATGTTTTTGATGAATTGACTGTACCTTGAAGTTTAAAGTGTAAACAGTATAGTGACCCCGAGTAACCCTTCGCCCGCGCCACAGGAGCCAGACTAATAGCGGGGGGGAGTGGGGGACGCGGTTGCATGGCACGTAGCAGGTGCTCCGCGCGGCGCCGGCGCGACGCCGCGCGGCACACGCGTCCGCGAACACGTGCTCGTTGTGCCGAGATAATGATGGATCAGTTTAGCTAGTTAAGTTGAAGACTTAGTGCTCAAGACACGTCGCACTTGATGGAGACGGATATAAATGTACAACACTTACTGATATGGAAAAGTTTAAGAGCTGAGTATGTCGTGTAAGTTTTTTTTTTAAATGACTCGAACGCGTTCACCTAAACGCCGCAATTACTATGGAAAAATTGGCAGTGCCACTTGCGGATCTATACGTCAACAAGCAGTCTACATAACGTAAACGCATATTTTGTGCCCTAAAAGTTACACAAGTGTGTAAGTGCCTCCCGGCATGTAAAAATTTCGTTCAACCCCGATCAGGGCGTGCAAACATGCAGAAATAAATAAAAAGTACGATACTCCGGCGGTGTCGACCGCGGCTCGCGTCTGCGATACGTATCAAATACATACCTACATATTATAACACATACATGCGACGACGATATCTCAACGCGCCTTTGGCAAATGTAAAATGCCATCTCTGTAACATTCAATTCACACGTAAAAGTATGCGCGTTCTCGTCGTTTCGTAAGAACGCTTACCTTGTTTTCCTGCACTCAGCCGCAAGTGTAGTTAAAGCAGTGAAAGTGGTCGTTAATTGTCACA
Organism: Pandemis heparana; assembly: GCA_963854515.1. Classification (NCBI taxonomy): domain Eukaryota; kingdom Metazoa; phylum Arthropoda; class Insecta; order Lepidoptera; family Tortricidae; genus Pandemis; species Pandemis heparana. Next base: position 15,796,203 of record OY978018.1, on the reverse strand, counting down.
TTAGTTACGCGGCGCGGGGACATCGGGGCGGGGGCCTGGCGGCGCGCCAGGCGGCCCGGGGCCCCCGCCCGAGGCGCCGCGAGCCACCACGCTACCTGCCAATGCCGTGAATCATAATTGCAACCTCAACGGGGAGATTAGCCATACGTTGTAATTTCTCCATGTTTACTTTGATTTAGTAAAACATGTTCTGCAGCGTCATAAGAAATTGGACTTGGAATAGGACAAAAACGACACAATAGTCATCATCATCATCCACGAAAGACGTCCACTGCTGGACATAGGCCTCCCCCAAGGCTCTCCACTCGGACCGGTCCTGTGCCTACCGCATCCATCAGGTCGCCGCTCCATCTTGTTGGAGGCCTACCAACAGCTCGTCTCCCGGTCCGCGGACGCCATTCGAGAACCTTCTGACCCCATCGGCCATCGGTCCTGCGAGCAATGTGCCCCGCCCACTGCCACTTCAGTTTCGCAATTCTTTGGGCTATGTCGGTCACCTTAGTTCTACTGCGGATATCATCATTTCTGATTTTATTGACACAACTAGCTTCTGCCCGCGACTTCGTCCGCGTACAATTAGCAATTGGTATGTTTATGGCTATCCCGCGGGAACTATGAAATTATCCGGGATAAAAAGTAGCCTATATTTTAATCTAGGGTGCCAGCTATCTTCGTTCCAAATTTTATCCAAATCCGTTCAGTCGTTTTAGCGTGAAGAAGGAACAAACATACACACTCACATCGTCACATCGTCACAAACTTTCGCATTTATAGGTAACTAGCTGTTGCCCGCGACTTCGTCTGCAAAGAATTCGTTTATCGCTATCCCGCGGGAACTACGCAATTTCCCGGGATAAAAAGTAGCTTATGTGTTATTCCAAATCATAAACTATGTCTGTTCCAAATTTTATCCAGATCCGTTAAGCCGTACTGGCGTGAAAGAGTAACAAACATCCATACATCCATACATCCATACTTACAAACTTTCGCCTTTATAATAGTAAGTAGGATAATACTTAATTTCAATTACTAAAATGATAGTGCAGTGGAGACAGAGCGGCTGATTCGAATATTAAGAAACAAGTCCAGCCCCCGCGAGCGCCGCCGTCATGTTTGACGAAGGACCGCGGCACACGCGCCGACCCAACCTTTTCCTCGATTGTTTACCAATGTCTATTATGTTATTTATATGGACATACTTTATGTAATAATAGGATGTTTTATTTCAGTACCTCCAAATCCACGTCTGCGTAGGATAATAGGCACATGATATAGGCATAAAAAGTGTTTGTTTGGAAAAGTTTTTAAAGATCGTTTATTTCGAAGGCGATAGAGTGAGCTGCGTGATAATGTCTCGCCGCCGCTCTGACAAATCGCGGGCGTAGCTGATGGACCGCGCTACGGCGTAGCACCTCTACGGGCTACGCCGCTACGCGCCGCGCCACGATAAGCGCCCGCAATGGCGGCCATCCGTCTTACTCGCGCAGGCGGGCTCAGCTTTATATTCCCGGAACGACTTGATTCAAACAATCGCTGGAGCATTTTTCTTGTTGATAGATTACGGAACGCGTCGCTGCTGTTCTCGAACAGGGCTCCGCTGCCGCAGGAGACCCCGGAGCCCCCGCCGCTGGCGCCGGCCGCCGCGCTGCGTCCTAACCAAACACGCCAACATTCCCTATTTATGACTCACTTTACACGAAATTCTTTCACTCCCTCTCCCCGCTTGTTTGCTCCCTTCTAATGAAATGATTGTTACACTCGAATGCCTTTCTTTTTCATATTGATTTTCGTCGATTTCAACTTGAGTATAAGCCGTCAAAAGAACTGGCGAAGTATAAACCAACACGCTGGATGCTGGCGCCTCTGCCGGCGGCCGGACGACGCACTCCCAAGAACAAATATTTAAACAACAGATAACTGTCGGCGAGAAAGTTGTTTGTTGACCCCTCGCCACCCCCCGCCCCGCCCGTGGGACAACGCCGTGAAGGTTATTGTTACGGCGGACGGCAGCTCGCAAAGAGCACTAGAGCTCCGTCTGTCCCAGATTAGTATTGTAAGTAAGTATTTAGTTGTCAGCGCGTGTCTTCCCGCCGCTCCCCGTCGGTCGGACCTGGCCGCTGTAATTGAATTATGATTTTAATTACATTACCAAAGGAAAAAGTGGTTGCGAAAAGTGTTTCTGCCGAAATCCTTTCCGCCCCAGCTGTAAATTGTCAAAGGCTACTCGCGCTGCTAAATCCTTATTTTCCGTCACGGTGAAGCTCTCATAGTAATCCTGTTAAAATATAAAGCATTCGTTTATTTAATTTGGGAATAATAAATACGCTAACGTTTTTCTGCGTAGGACGAAAAAGCTTCTTCGTCGTATTATCGAATGTCACGTCGCTCTGCCCGGCTAGCACGACAGCGCACAAGAGTCGCGTCGCGCGCGAGATAGATTAGCCGTCTCTTTCTAGAATGAACAGTAAGAAAAAGACGGGCAATCTATCTCGCGCGCGACGCGATTCTTGTGCGCTGTCGTGCTAGACGTGCTGGTCTCTATTTAACCAACTTGACAATTGACGATGCCAAGTGACAAGTTGGAATGCAATGCGCATACTTCGTTTTTTTTTTAGAATTAGAAACCACAATAATATTTTTGCGTCTGGTCAACTATATCTTACCTAGCAAATAGTACAGTGCAATAGTTTGGCAGCCGCAAAATAAAATCATTTAATGTCACTTTATTTGCGTGTCGTCAATTTTTACTATAGTACAATTGTAAAGAGATTACAGTTCACGAGCCGCAATGTAATGTTGTTGTGGTTTATAATTGTAAAAAAATCAAAGTACCTATAGTCAATATGAAGGCAACAGGCGTGGATTCTTGTACAGTTAATAATGCAAACAGAACTGTCACTTGTCGCTGTCAATTGTCGCATTGGTGAAATGGGGGGCCTGAAGGGTCTGGGGTGGTGACAGTTGTACAGTCGACCTAGACATTCCTTTACCCTGAGTTTCATTATACATATACTCAGGAGCAAAAATAACAGATCGCTTTCCATAGAACTTTGTATGAAAAGTGACCAGTTATTTTTGCTCCTCAGTGTAAATAAACCCCATCACCTTACAAGCCAATGTGACAATCAACCTTCATGTTTTATTTCTGATGTAAGAGTGGTAAATAAAGTAGAATGGTATCTCAAACATGTTACGCAACTAAGTTGTAGCGGTGTCAAGATAGCTCTCTCTGAAGTCAGAAAGTGACTTGTCTTTGAAATAAGTTCTTGTTTAGACAAGTGCCGCGGTGAGGCGGGCGGGGCGTGACACTCCAGAGGGGGGGTTGATTGCGGACACAGGACGTGAAGTTAATGCAATTACAATTAACTACATACACTACATTAAGGCGAGTACGAGTAGAAACTGTAGTCGCTACACTATAGCAAGGAATTATAGCAGCTGATCGACAATTCAAGCGTGATTTGCGTTTGCGAAGCCCAAAGGCAACGCGGGGTTCACGTCACAGCTGCCTAACTATTTCACCACATATTTATATGTATTTATCAAGGAGAACCAACAGCTTTCAATATAAATTAGATTACAAGATAGCAACAAAGAACCAATTGACAACATTTCATTGAAAATACCCCTCGAAATGGCATTGCAAGAAATTATACATATTATAGTTTGCTGAGTCGGCGGCAACGTGGTTGTTTGCTTTTTAAAATACTAAGCAATCCGTCGGTCTCGGTCCGGCTGCAAGTTTTTTAATGAAACTTAACCTCCGCGGCCCGGGGCTGCCGGGGGTCGCGGGGAGGGCGCAGGAGGGTCGCTAATTGGGGCTGCGATGTAATCGCGGCGCGGGGACCTCGTTTGTAATCATTGCGCCGCCGACCTGCCGCCGCCGCTTTGAAGGTCCCTCGTCCCGGCTTGTGTCGCGGAAACGTGAACGGTCTGATCTCGCTATTCATTTAAACCAGTAGTTCCCAAAGTGGTCCACGGAAGACTCGACGGGGGTCTACGTTGGGCGTGACCAAAAATGGGGGTCCACAATCGCAAGCGGGGGTGCATGAAAATTAATTTGATCAATAGTGAAGAACTAAAAATTTGTGAGAATTGATTGGTTCTTGTGCTGTGAGTCATTGTAGATTTCAAGAAAGTAAAGTAGGATGGAGTCACTCGCAGCACAAAAATTAAATTTAATCGAAAATTTGTTTAGTCGACTTTATTTTCAAATAATTAAAACCCTATCAAGGAATCGATTCTAACCTATTTTTTCGAAAACTGATAATTTATCGTTGAAACTCAGCAACAACGCAAGTTTCCATAGATAGAGCTAATCTTGATTTTTTTTTTCGAGATTTAGTTTAGAAATTAGTGGTAATGTAGCGGCAGCTGTCCACCGAATCCAGCAAAATTTTGAAAGTGGTCTATGGAACAAAAGAGTTTGGGAACCTCTGATTTAAACGTAGCCTTTATGCATTAAGTGGGCATAATCATAAACGGCTAGCTACGAATGCATAAGGGACGTACACTTGCAGCAGTTGTGAACAATTACCATCTGCCGTGACCGCAGTTCAGCGAAATGCGGTTGACACCCCCCCCTTTCCCCCCTCACTGACCGCGTCCCTCGCTGGTCTCGGCACTACAATTAACGCACCGCACACACTAGCACGTGCATTGTTGCACAATGCATACATGCCTGCTTTGCACGTATATTAAAGCAAAACAGTCTGCAGCCGAGAAGAATAGGTACTACATAATGTATGTAGCCGTGAGCTTTTATGGCATGTGATATTAGCATGATATGGTTGTCAGACTATATTGTGATTCACCCTGCGAGACCGATGATAGGGGGGCAGCGGGCGTTAGTTTAAAGACCGTGGTGGTCTTTTATTAGTACCAAATAAATTTATAACCAACAAGATGGAGCGACGACCTGTTTATGATCGCGGGATCGCGGTGGATGCGGAAAGCACAAGATCGGTCTGAGAGGAGAGAATTGGGGGAGGCCTATGTCCAGCAGTGGACATCTTTCGGCTGACATTATGATGAAATTTATAACTGAGTAGCTTTTGGCCGCGACTTTGTCCGCGCTGAAATGACATTCTGTTGTGTTCTGTATTCGTTCCCGAGCTGAGGAGTGAAGTAAAAATTCAAGTTCTTTCTATTTTTGCATCCTCTAGTTAGTACTATTTCTTATTCTGTGCCTCTAGTTAGTTCCTAGTCACGTATTGAGGCCTGAAGTGACTTGCTGTTTCATTATTTGCACGTAAAACTGAGTTTTACAAATAAAAATATTATTGGCTCGACGACCTTATTCGTTCACGTATCACGAAAGACATAAGCAAAAAAACTGGGAGCTCAATAAAGGTAATCGCGGTTCATATCCCGTCTATAATATTTCGCACAAGCAAAAAAGATCATCTAGCATCCAAGAGTATAGTACAATAACAACAAAAAAAAAGCAATAAAGAGTATTTGTATTGAGTACATACCTACTTTCTCTACCTACATCAATTAAGCACTAACTGAAACGAGAATCATTACAGAACAGGTAAGTATGTTGTACATACATACACAAGCATAGGCAACACACATGGCAAAAAATAAAGTCCATAAAAGTGTGCAGACGACGGCGCGTGTCCCGCCGCGCCGCCTGCTATAATATTAACGGTCACTCTACATGCACCGCCGCGGCTCTCGACGCCGGGTCAAGGGTTCGACTCCCGCTGTCTTACCTATACCTATAATTATACCGTTTGTGATTGCCGCCCCCTCCCCCTCCTTAGCTCGCCCCGCGGCGCTCTGATTCCGCGCCGAGTTTCCTCCCGACACGGTCTCCGGTTTCTTTGCATATTTAATTCGGCTCCTAAAAGCCCTTCCATTCCTCTAATTTCATTTGCATCTCGGCCGCTGTTGCCGCGCCGCCACCGAGCCTCGCCGTGTGCCGTGGAGCGTGGCGGCCACGCCCGTCCACTCCCTCCAGCTCGATCCATCTCCAGCTACACGTCCCAATGCTGGACAGTGGGCACAGGCCTCCCAAAATGTGGATTACATATCGCAAAGATGATTTTGCTTTGCAGGTGTGTGCCGATGCACTTTTGAGCTACCTATTTTTTGTAATATACAGTATGTAAATTAACGAAAACCAAACCTTCCAACCCCTTAACGGCCAAGTCGAGTGTTGTAGGTATACAGCAGTTCTTGTTAAAAAAAACATTTTTAATATTAGTTACCTACTTAAAGGATGATAACAAAATTCTGTTATGAGCGACTTACGGATAAAGTGCGTTAAAAATCAATGATTAGTAATAAGAAACTGTTGTGTAACGCTAATCTCGACTTGGCCGTTAACGGGTAAAGAAGGTTTGGTTTTCGTTAGTTGTATACTGTATACCTATACATAGGTATGTATTTATACAGTGAGATGCAAATAGAGTGATTCGGTTAAAAGGTTATAGTCGAGGTAATGTGTAGCAATATTACCCTTATTAACTTGGGTTTAAAATTACTGGTTTCCGAGTTAGCGCGAATTTAATGTTATTGAATGCACCTTCAACTATCTACTCTCTGGTATAAGTAATAGTGTCTAGAAATTTATAAATAAACCTGTAGGTACAATAATGGAAAAATGTTAAAATTGTGTCAATGCAGTTTTTCACTAAATAAAAGTCAAACCACAATAAAATAAACACAAATACACAAGGTAGGAGTAAGGAATGCAATCCCGACTCGGGATTGCAAATTCGAGATCCCGCGGGATTAGAAATATCAATCCCGCGGGATCCCGAAATTTTCGGGATCCCGTCTAGTTTAAAAAAAATGTTAAATGACTGAGAAAGTTAATAACTGCTTGTTTGTGATAGTGAGGTTAACTAAAATAACATATTACTCGAAAGAAAATAAAGACCTTTATTCTTTAATCTTATCAACTAAATAAATATCAAGTTTTAAGTAAATTAACATAGGTAAATTAGGTACCTAATCAAAACAATAAGCATATTATACTTATGCATAGTGGTTTTGAAAATGACTCCTTAAAAAACAAAGGGTATTAATAGTGTCATCTGCTAAACGACATCTAATGTCCGTTGCAATGTACCCCGCTGCTGAGAATGCCCTCTCCGACTCAACACTGGTTGGCAACAGCGTGGCGAAGCAATTATATGCAAACTGCAAAAATCGCCCCCTTGTTCCTCCACACTCAAATAAATCCATTTCTTTTTTTATGGTAGACTCTAATTTGTCTAAGCTCGCGGTCCTCGCGGACGTGGATATATGTGCAGAAGGACTTTTAGACGCTCGCAGAGTTTCTTCTAATTCCTCTTGAAGCGATTTACTAGTTTGTGCAGCACGTAAATTCAAATCTTCTGCTATCATTGAAAGAGGCAAGTGGCCGAGTGGACGTGAGTAGCGTCGCTTACAACTGCCGCCCAATCCCGTCAATCTCGAACGAGATCTCGTCAAATGATGCGTCGGGATTGATCCCGAAAAATTACACGAGATCTCGCGAGATCGGGATCCCGCGGGATCGGGATTGCATTCCCTAGGTAGGAGTGCGTATTTTTTCACGTAACTTTTTAGATCGAAACTTCTATTATTTAATAATTTATTCTGAGCTGACGATTTCAATATACTGAAATACTTTGACATTTAATTTTAAGTGATGATGTAATTTTATATTGAGTGATCAAATAAACATAAACATAAACATAAAAAAAAATCCTTAATCATTTGAATTCATAAAATATATTTTAATGTATTTCTTACTTATATAAAGCAGCGAGCGAGCAAGACTATTGGGGGAAAAGCTATTCGGATAGGTTAGGTTTTTTAAGAAAATTATAATAATATTACGTTCAAAAAAAGAACCTTTAAGTTAAAAATATACTTAGTTTTTTTTTTTTTTTTATTATTATTTTTTTTTATTTAGGAAACAAACGACTAAATACTAAATGAATAAGAAAATTATAACAAACTAGATGTTGCCTGCGTCTTCGTCTGCAAAGAATTCGTTTATCGCTATCCCGCGGGAATTTTCCGGGATAAAAAGTAGCCTACGTGCTATTCCAGGCTTTTCTCTATCTATGAGCCGAATTTCATCCAGATTCGTTGGGCCGTTCTGGCGTGATTGAGTAACAAACAAACATACATACATCCATCCATCCATACTTTCGCATTTATAATATTAGTTAGATTAGATTGGATTAGAGATGAGAAGATGCTTCAAGGCTTAGATGTCTGTTAGGAGTTCTCGACGATAGTAATAAGAATTTATAAGGAATAAATTATGAAGAACTAGCTTCTGCCCGCGACTTCGTCTGCGTAGAATTAGCAATTGACATGTTTATGGCTATATCCCCCGGGAACTATGCAATTTTCCGGGATAAAAAGTAGCCTATGTTTTAATCCAGGGTACCAGTTATCTTCCTTCCAAATTTTATCCAAATCCGTCCAGTCGTTTTAGCGTGAAAAAGGAACAAAAATACACACTCATTCACTCACATCGTCACAAACTCGCATTTGTAATATTATTAGGATGATTATTATGACTACAAATCGGTATTGGATAAAATAGGACTAAGAATTTTATGAGAGCCAATCAATATGGACCCTACTAAGTTTAGTGGCCACCGTCTCTCCGTAAACGAGGATACTGTATACACTGCACGATACAACTAGCTACTTTCATTCGAAATATTATAAACGGGATGTGAACCGCGATTACCTTTATTGAGCTCCCGATATTTCGATACAGTTGCATGTATCATGATCACGGGTAGACTTGAATGAACTTAACCTTAACTTAACCGTGAATCATTAAAAACTCTTAACTAGCTACTTTACCTATTCCAAATATTCCAATACATCTTGCAGTGACAGCTTTGAAGAAACAGTGAAGAGTTGTAATTATTTCATAACCTTTAATAGTACAGGCGCGCGGCGCGGCGGCGGCGCGGCGCGGCGTGATCGAATCAGTCGGCGCGGCTGATTGCGGCGCCGCGCGGTGATTGCTAACGCGCCGAGTCAACACCGACCCATCCTCCCCCCCCTGGCGCCCTCCACACTGGCACATTTGCACATGTGACGAGCGGATAATTAAATTTCCTTCCATTCCCTCATTCGTCGTCGAATTTCAAGAAATCCCAAACAGAAACGGGGAAATTCATAATAATGTCCGCGCTTCCCGCGCCGCCTTCCGCTGGCGGCCGCGTCGAGCCCGTTTGCTAGGCGCGTGGCACAGAAGCACTCAATTAGGTTGTGACGTCAGCAGCACCGGCACCGCCGCGTGACGTCACAATGCCTCGCAGCGGCCGGCGGCCGCCCCGCCCCCCGCGCGCCCCGCCACTTCGATAGTATATAAGGCACCACGCGGCGCTACACATTCATTCGCTGGAGCGCGCCGCGCGGATGCAGACCGGCTACCAGTTTGTGTCGCGTGGGGCCAACTCCGAGTGAATCATCCTTCCTCCAGCGCGTGTCCCGGACCACCAGGGCGCGCCTGAGGTTCCCGTTCCCTCCTCCAGTGCATGCCCCGGAGCCCCAGGGCGTGCCTGAGGAATTCCGTTCCCGTCTCCTCCAGCGCGTGTCCCGGAGTACCAGGGCGCGCCTGAGGGCCTCCGTTCCTTTCCTCCAGCGCGTGCCCCGGAGTCCCAGGGCGCGCCTGAGGGCCTCCGTCCCGTTTCCTCCAGCGCGTGTCCCGGAGCACCAGGGCGCGCCTGAGGACCTCCGTTCCTTTCCTCCAGCGCGTGCCCCGGGGTCCCAGGGCGCGCCTGAGGATCCTGAACCACACACTCGGCGGTCTCCTACCCGCACCAACCACCGCATCCCGATCCTGCCACGAATAGGCTCCCGAGCACCGCAACCGCCCTTAATCATAAGAAACCCTAGCTCTTAGACTTAGTCGTTAAGTTCCCTTTTGTACATATAACCTAGATTAGTTAAGTACCAATAAAAGGCCTACTGAGCCCGTCTCCTTGTTTTCGTTCCACACTCCCCATAGGCTACCCCAGGCTGATAGAATCAAAGAACATACAACAACAAAAAGACCCTCGCAGTGCCCAGCACCGAAGGTCACGTGACGAGTCGCCCTCCCCCACACGCCGGGCCAAGAGCGCTCCGTCACATTTGGCGCCCAACGTAAAACAGCCGGGAGTTTCAGGGTTCCGCATTTTTTTTACCAGAAATCAGTCGCTTAGTCAAAAATACCGCATTCCAGATAAAACAGAAAAGTAGGTGTTCACGAATGGCCAAATGACGTCCTGGGTTCACCAACTGAAGAAAGACGAACTGATAACAGAGTTACAGGAGAGAAATATAGAAACCGAGGATCAAACAGTAGACAGTCTACGAAGGATCCTAAAAGAAGCACTGAAAGAAAAGAGCACAGACAAAGAGAACGAGACGAAACAAGACGCACCACAGGGAGAAAGAAAAGTAGAAGACAAAACCGAAGAAACAACGAACATGACTCACCCGATACCAGAATGGAGAATATCGTTCGACATAGGAGAAGACGCCGTAGAATTCCTAGAAAGGTTGGAAGAACTGGCCGACACAAGCGAATTGCAAAAGGAAAGACTGTTAAAATTATTACCCAAATATTTCCGAGGCAAAGCTCTGTCATGGTACAGAAACAACCAAAAATCTTGGGAAACCTGGAAGGAATTCACCGAAGACTTTAAGGTACATCACGGTCGAGGAAATTACGAGAACAGCTTACAAGAGCAAATCATATTCAGAAAGCAAAGGTACAGCGAAAACTTTGTTGCATATATGACCGATATCCAGACACTGATAAGGCAATATGGCAAGTTATCAACAACCGAAAGTCTAGAAAGGATATACGAAAACATGAATTCGAACTACAAGTACTACATAAAAAGAAATGAATTCAAATCACTGAAAGAACTGTTAAACCTGGCAAAAGAATATGAACAAATCAACCTCGTCCGATACACAAGAAAAACAGAGCAATATCAAGGAGGTAGGCAATATACCAGAAACTACGAAGCATCAAAGCATACCGAGAGAAAATTAGTCCAGGATAAATACGACCCGAAAACATGCTGTTGGAACTGTGGGAAAACAGGTCACAACGCGAAACAGTGCAAGAGCGCACAGAAAATTTTCTGCAGCACATGTGGTATGCTGGGAAAACTGAGCAGAAACTGCTGTCGAAGAGGAAGAAACGAAAAAAGTTCGTGTACAAAGGGACAAGAAAAATACAAGGACAACCGCATGTTTACACAAGTAACCATAGGCACGAACAACTACAAAGCGTTAATAGACACAGGCTCCACCGCGTCATACATAAATAAAGAGGTATTCGACAACCCACCCAGAGGAATCACAACAGTAATAAACAAAAAGAAAGAAATATTCCTAGCCGACGGCACAAGAGTAGAAGTGAACAAAATAATACTCATCGAGATAGAGATAGACCAGAAAAAATTAAAGCACTTATTCTTCTTACTACCAAATGCCGAAGAAGTGATCCTGGGAATCGATATAATCAAAAGGATCGGACTCAAAATAGAAAGCACGGAAGAAAACAGGAGAAAAACGCGAACACCAGAAAGAACACAATTAACCGAAGAAGAAAACACGAAACTGCAAAACCTTCTACATGAAGAATTCCAGAAATGCAACAAAGCTCCAAAAGGAAACGCATGGGTCAAGCATAAGATAAAGTTAAAACATAATGAACCCGTACAACAGAGGTACTATCCCCGCAACCCGAATATGCAGAGCAAAATAGACGAGCTCTCACGTAACCCCGTTTGTGCGACAATAAGCAACACAAGACAATGGTACGGAAGGAAGTACACAGAAGTCATACAAAACCCGAAAGACAATCCGGAATGGTGCATAAAAGAAGGCAAATTATACAAAAAAATCATAAACGACGCATATGGCACACAACTGAAACCAGGGTCAGAATGGAAGCTATGCATACCGAACGAAGACAGGCAAGAAATCGTGAAGCAAAACCACGACACCCCAGAAGCAGGACACATGGGGACCGCAAAAACCCTAAGCAGAGTGGCACAGCGTTATTACTGGCCAGGCATGTTCAGGGAAGTATCAAAATACGTGCGCAAATGCACAGTGTGTCAAATACACAAACCGTCGCAGGAGCAAAAACCAGGCGTAATGCATGTCAAAAACGCGAAACAACCATGGGAAATCGTAAGCACCGATTTAATCGGTCCATTACCACGCTCGACAAAAGGTTTCTGCTGGATAATCGTATTTCACGACAAATTCACAAAATGGACAGAAATAAAACCGTTGAGAACAGCGACGACAGCCAGTATAATAAGCGCATTGAGAGAATGTATAATTTTCCGACACGGTTCGCCAAACATACTTCTAACAGATAATGGAAGACAGTACGTAAGCAAACAATTCGAAGAAGAATTAAGAAAACACGGAATACAGCACCGACGCACAGCTCCATATTCACCACAAGGAAACCCGACCGAAAAAGTGAACCGATTTTTAGAAACAATGATATCCGCATTCATTACCGACAACCACAAGAAATGGGATGAACACCTATCAGAATTCAACTTCGCCATAAATACATCAAGACAAGAATCAACGAAGCACTCGCCGGCATTCCTGCTATACGGACGAGAGCTAAGATTACCGCGCGACAAAAATCAATTCCCCAACCCGACCGCACAAGGTAAAGACAAAATGGAGGAATTATATGAGTTGGTACAAAGGTACCAATCATCCGCATCGAATAACCAGAAACGTCATTACGATAAAAATAGAAGAGATTGGAAACCAGAAATAGGGGACCTAGTACTCAAGAGAGACTACCCCTTATCCGACCAGAATAACCCTAGGCGCATCATGACGGCACACGTGAAAGACATAAAAAAAAGTTTGTCTCCTGAACAATCCAGTAATACCTAAAGACTAATTAATTTGAGATTTTTTTCTGTTTTGTCTTGTTTTATAGGATTGCTGTGATAAATCACGCTTATTAGTTATTTTTAGTTATACGAAGAGGTATAATTTATTTTTGTTACTGTTAATCACAAAACCAGTTTCTTTCTGGTTACGATTTTCCTTTTTACCCGTTAAATGTACATAGAAAGTACACCACCGCTTGATAAATAGATGGGAAAACCAGTTATAATACTTATAATCCCTTTAATAGACAAGAGCCTGGTAGCTCCCGAAGTCCCATATTACCAGTTTAAAAGCCATTATACCGGCCGTTAGGCACCAACCCCAGCACGTAATCCTCGTGAACCCACATAGTTTCGCCGAAAGGCATCATTCAATGATTTAAGAAAAAACGTAACAGGGCACAGAAAGACCAGGCACATATAATGACCCGGATATATATATACATATATATATCTATATTTTGTATAGAAGCTGACCATTTGGTGATTTTTACAGACGCAAAAATCCCAGAGACAGGGAGGAGAGTGTGACGTCAGCAGCACCGGCACCGCCGCGTGACGTCACAATGCCTCGCAGCGGCCGGCGGCCGCCCCGCCCCCCGCGCGCCCCGCCACTTCGATAGTATATAAGGCACCACGCGGCGCTACACATTCATTCGCTGGAGCGCGCCGCGCGGATGCAGACCGGCTACCAGTTTGTGTCGCGTGGGGCCAACTCCGAGTGAATCATCCTTCCTCCAGCGCGTGTCCCGGACCACCAGGGCGCGCCTGAGGTTCCCGTTCCCTCCTCCAGTGCATGCCCCGGAGCCCCAGGGCGTGCCTGAGGAATTCCGTTCCCGTCTCCTCCAGCGCGTGTCCCGGAGTACCAGGGCGCGCCTGAGGGCCTCCGTTCCTTTCCTCCAGCGCGTGCCCCGGAGTCCCAGGGCGCGCCTGAGGGCCTCCGTCCCGTTTCCTCCAGCGCGTGTCCCGGAGCACCAGGGCGCGCCTGAGGACCTCCGTTCCTTTCCTCCAGCGCGTGCCCCGGGGTCCCAGGGCGCGCCTGAGGATCCTGAACCACACACTCGGCGGTCTCCTACCCGCACCAACCACCGCATCCCGATCCTGCCACGAATAGGCTCCCGAGCACCGCAACCGCCCTTAATCATAAGAAACCCTAGCTCTTAGACTTAGTCGTTAAGTTCCCTTTTGTACATATAACCTAGATTAGTTAAGTACCAATAAAAGGCCTACTGAGCCCGTCTCCTTGTTTTCGTTCCACACTCCCCATAGGCTACCCCAGGCTGATAGAATCAAAGAACATACAACAACAGAAAGACCCTCGCAGTGCCCAGCACCGAAGGTCACGTGACGAGTCGCCCTCCCCCACACGCCGGGCCAAGAGCGCTCCGTCACAAGGTACTTGTGGCAAACTATACTGCCTATGCAGCCCATATGCTATGGGCTCTATAGCCCAGGAAACCCATGATTGAGACGCCGTAGGGTTACCGGGTAGGCTACCAAGATCAAAACGACGACGAATTCATTATTTCGAGGTCCACTTCTTACAAACGGCGCCGCGCGCGAAGTGAAAGGCCTAAACAAATAATTGTACTTCTTTGAGGCAAAGCACGGGCTTTCCCGGCGGTCGAGCGCACATCGCGCGGCGACTCGCGACAGAATCAATACAATATTGAGGGAATTAGAGGAGCCGCGGCGAGAGGTGATCCCGCTCCTCGGATCTATTAAATAAACCCTTGATATTAGGTCGAGTGCGGCCGCGATCAAACACGCTCCCCCCCTAACCTCGTACCCTCCCTCGCCCTCCACGCCGGACACCCCAAGCTCATCTTGATTATTGTTTTTAAGAGGCCTGACGTTTCTTTCAGTGAATGTGTAACGATCGAGGTTTGGCTCTTTTTTCTTTTCTGTATTCCTACTATTAGGTACAGTCGAAGGCTTAAGTATCGACACAGCCATCATGTCAAACATATGTGTCGTCGGCCTTATAGTTTATGGTTATGGCATAAAGGTGTATACATGTTTTTGACGTCTTGTTAACATATATATATTTATGCCTGTTTGGGTTGCGGGTGTGCTGGTGGTTGTTAAAAGTCTCAAATATAGTTAGAAAGTTTATTGTTCTAAGTTTCACTACAATAATGATGTTAACTAAACCTACAAGAATGTTAGTAAAATGTTTGCAACAAAAGTTAAATGTTAAATGAATGCCCGGTCGCGACGGAGTCGAAAGGTGCACTAATTTATAAAACTAACGCGCCGCCAAAGTAGCCGCGGCTCGCGTGTGACGTCACAATGTTTGGTGCAATCGCACCGAACAATGCCCCTGACTTTACATTGCAATAAGGTGCCCAAATATAAACGTTCCTTTTGTATTTATCCGAGTGCACTACGAGTGTAATACGAAATAGTATCATCATCAGCCCTTTTAACTACCTTCAAACGAAAGACATTTCATTTTGTTACGTTTTGTAAGTTGTAAGTATTCTTAGCATATTTGTCCTTGGAATCGGCTTGAGAAAATGTGATTTAATTCGAAAGTAGGTACTTCCAAAAAGAAAAAGATACAGTTCATAGAGCTGTGTGCAAAGCCCTGCGCAGTCCCCGGACAACCGGCTGCAGATAATGGTGAGCTTACAGCTCCTCTGCGGCAACCGAGACCCGTGAGGTAGACACAGTGAGAGGAAGTCGAGAAACTCGTGTCAGAGTTAGTGTTCTATTTTTTACTCAATATATATTCCCACTATATTCCCTCTGATCTGTCACTCATTTATAAATCATGGTGGACTCAGAGACACTGCATTGTCATGATATTTATGATGTCTCATCATGATGCCAAGTTTACCTCTTGGCTGGTAACATACATGTGATTCCAGTAGGTACTTGTTGTACAAACATTGTTTGTACAACAAGTACATTATATTAAGTGTATTTGTTGTTGAACATGGACTGTAACTTGTAATTTTTATGAATATTAATGTTTTGTTTATGTACTGTTGGCATGTCTAAATAAATAAATAAACATTTTTCTTGGTTCTTGTTGTTTTTGGGATACAAAATGAAACTGCAGTTTAGTTCGTAAATTTGAACTATGTGTTTATTCAGTGTTTCATAACTTAAGTGAAAACGAGGGACGGGACAGTTCATCAAAAATATCATAGAATATACTTATAGGAATAACCGGCGCGCTCCCCCCGCCCCACCCGCGGACGGCAGAGGGGGAGGGGGCGGCGCGGGCGCACAACGGAACCGGCCGCCGGCGCGACCAACACAACTCACCGACAACACAACAATAGAATGTAACGAGATGAACCAACAACGCAAGGTACGATATCACAGGAGACGTCGCGTCGTGCAGCACGTTATGTACAGTGAGCGCTATGTACAGAGAGCGCGTATATACAGAGGGCGGCGCCCCGTCGCGCGTCACACCGTGGTCTCGCGATCCACGTGGATGTACTCGACGGAGCGCTCGCGCCGTCAGGAGGCGGCCGAGGAGGCGCGCGAGTCGAACAGCAGCTCCTCCGTGGCGCGGCGCCCGCCCGCCGCGAGCAGCGCCTTGTCGGCGCGCCGGCGCCGGCGCAGCGCCGCCGCCAGCAGCGCGGCCAGCGCCGCCGCGCCGGCCAGCGCCGCCGCCGCGCCAGCCGCCGCCGGGGCCCGCAGCGCCGCCAGCAGCCGCGCCGCCGCGCCGCAGCCCGCGCCCGCCGCCTCGTCCGCGCCGCCCGGGCAGTCGCGCGCGCCGTCGCACCACAGCGCCGCCGGCATGCAGGCCGCCAGCGCGCCGCAGCCGCGCGCGCACCGCGCCGTCGCGTTGGCCGCGCCCCCCGCGCCCGCGCCCGCGCCCGCCGGCCGCCAGACCTCCATCCACGCCAGCCGCGCGCCGCCCGCCTCCCGCGCCGCCCACACCACCAGCAGCGCCGCGCCCGCCCCCCGCGCCGCCGCGCCGCCCCACCACTCCTCCGAGAACACCTGCACGGCGCGCCCCGCCCCGCCCGCATGCGGGCAGATCGCCTTCAACAGCCGGCTCGTGTGCGCGTGGTACACGAGCACGCGGTTGGCGGTGTGGCACGGCGGCGGCTCGGGCGGCGCGCCCGCGGGCGTCGCGGGCGGCTCGGGCGGCAGCTCCTCGCCCCACACGCGCAGGAACACGGACCGGTTGCCGCGCGCCGCCAGCAGGAACGGCGTCTCGCCGCACTCCGATGCGCGGTTATCGCTGCACACGCACAAGACGACACCGGGTCAGTCGCACGCGGGAGCATCGCTTGTGTCGCTCGGTGATCGCTACGCGAGACGGATGATACTCACTCGTAGGGGAACAGCAGCTGCAGGTGACCGCCGGGCGGCGGCAGGTGGCGGCGCGCGGCGCAGCGCGGCACGGGCGCGGCGGGCGCGGCGCTCCAGCTGCCGCGGAAGTGCACGTGCCGCGCGTCCTCGTCTCCCGCCAGCGCGCGCGCCGCCAGCACCAGCTCCAGCGCACCCGCGCCCGCCAAGTGCAGCGGCGCCGTCGTATTGTCGCACACGCACGCCAACGGCACCTGCACAGGGACACGCTGTATCACCACCGCCCCGCGTCGAGGACCGCGAGCCGACCGAACGACCGCCACTCACCCTGTAGCCGGGCCACGGAGACTCGTAAATCATGAGGTGCGGCACGCGCAGCGGCGCGTCGTCGTCGCCGTCGAAGTCGTCATCGATGTCATCCCGCTCTGCGGGCGGCGCGTCGGGTTCGGCGGGGTCAGCGGGGTCCGCGGGGTCGGGCACGCAGACCGCGCGGCCGCTGGCGGGGTCGGCCCGCGTGGCGCAGCGCGGCCGCCGCCCGAACGCCGCCGCCGCCAGCTGCAGCTCCACGCGCGCGCCGTCCGCCTGCAGCCGGTACACGCAGCGCAGCCGCCGCGCGCCGCCGCGCCCGAACCACAGCGCGTTGCCGGGCGACGCCAGCTCGCCGGGCCGCGTCAGCAGCCGCGCGCACGCCGCGGGCGTCGGCCGCGCCGCACGCGCCGCCCCCGCCGGCAGCGGCGCGCCCGCCAGCCGCGCGTCCACGAACTCGTAGTGCAGCGCGAACGCCAGCGGGTGCGTGGCGGTGCCGGCGCGGCTGGTGGCCGCCAGCGCCAGCAGCGGCGCCGAGGACACGTAGCCGTCGGGCGGCGCGCACGGCCGCGGCGCGCGCGTGGCGTTGGCCAGCGCGGCGCGCGCGCACAGCCGCGGCGCCTCGTCGCAGTAGCGGCCGAGCGGCGCGCCCTCGCCGCCGCCGCCGTCCCACACGCGCAGCTCCACGCCGCACGGCGCGCCGGCCGGCCGCGCCGCCGTGCTGGCCGGCGCCCGCGCTATGCCCTCCTCCTCGCGCTCGCCGCTCTCCACGCGCTTGGCTTCCACCAGTGAATATTGAGTGAAACTCGAAAAATAAATCCACACCAGGTCGCCTGTCGACGAAATAACAATGAGGCTAGTCTCGTTTCTGCGCTTCCTGTGACACGCGTTACGATAGGGTGTCAGACACAAACTCACCAGGTCGGCCGTGGAAAGTCCACGTGCAGGTGGTGTTGGGCGGCAGCGTGTGCGTGGGTGCGTGCAGCCGGCCCCGCCGCCCGCGCCCCGCGGCCCCTGCCGCCCCTGCCGCGGTCGCGTTCACCTCCTCCTCGGTGGATGACGCTTTCACGTGAAATTCACAGCGGCGCGCCTCCCTGCAACAGGATCCGGAATGCAGTCACCGCCGGGCACGAGCCGCGACGTCCTCGCCGGCACTCGGTCTCACCTGGCGTAGTCTAGAGAGTCGGAGTCGGCGAAGATGACGTCCACGTCGAGTTCGAAGCCGCGCAGCGGGGCTAGAGGCGCCGGCGGGCGCAGCGGCGCGCTATACGGCGACGAGTGGAAGGCCACCAGCATCTCGGGCCCGCGCGCCGTCACGCGCGGCAGCCAGTCGCCGCCGCAGTACTCCACCAGCACGGGGTCGTCCGTCGACGCGCCGTCGTAGAAGATGAGCCGGTCGCGCTCGCCGGTGCACTCGCGCCACGCCCGCACGGCGCGCCCCGTCTTGTTGAGGCTGCGGACACAGAGCGGGCGTCAGTGGCGGCCCGACTGGGACACGCGACCGCGGGAGCAGGGCACTCACCTGGCCATCGATATCGAGCGCTTGATCTGCATCTTGTGCGAGTGCTCCTGCCGCACCGAGATCATGGCGTGCTTGCAGGTGGGGATGTCCTTCTGGCGCAGGCTCCAGTAGCAGGTGACGTTGCGCGGGTACATGCCGGGGTAGTTGGGGCTCTGCAGCCGGCACGGCTTGCGGTGGCACTCCTCGTACGTGCGCGTGCAGTACGTGCCCGGCGATACCGCGCCGCGCTCCAGCGGCGCCTCCAGCGCGCCGAACCTGCAACAGCGCGGCGTCACTCTCCGGTCGCGGAGCTCGCCCCCCGCCCCTCCCCCGCTGCACTCACCGCACCACGGCGTCGCGCTGCTGCAGGAACTTGTAGCGCAGGCGCAGGCCGAAGGGCTCGCCGAGGCGCGCGCGGAACAGCTTGACGGAGACGGTGACGGTGGCCGTCTCGCTGTAGTAGAGCGCGGCTCCCTCGGCCGAGCCGCACCACGAGCCGCCCGTGAAGGGCCGGCCCAGCTCCGCCAGTTGCATGTACCCGTCGGGGCAGCCGTCCAGCTCGCCCGGCGTGTAGCGCCCCACGCGGAACTCGTCGAAGGCCAGCTGCACCAGGTCGCCGTGTGCGCCGCCGCCCGCCG
Organism: Pandemis heparana; assembly: GCA_963854515.1. NCBI lineage: Eukaryota > Metazoa > Arthropoda > Insecta > Lepidoptera > Tortricidae > Pandemis > Pandemis heparana. The sequence continues at coordinate 15,776,569 of OY978018.1, read as the reverse complement.
TGAACGTGAGGTGGCACAGGAAGGGCACGCGCGGCGGCGGCGCCGGCGCGCCGTCCGGCCCGCCGCCCACCGCCAGCGCGTACGCCACGCCCGCGCGCCCGTAGTAGGTGCGGTTGCACGGCGAGCAGTGCGCCGGCTCGTCGCTGCCGTCCGCGCACTGCGCCGCGCCGTCGCAGTAGCGGTCCAGCCGCACGCACTGCCCGCTGCGGCACGCGAACTCCGCCACGCCGCAGCCGGCCGCCGCGCCGCGCGCGCCCCAGGCCGCCGCCGCCAGCAGGGCTGCCAGCCAGGCCAGCGCGCGCGCCGCCATGCCCGGCGTGCCCGCCATGCCCACCGCTCTCTGCCAAGACCCAACCACCCCAACGTCAGAACCGTAAGGAAGGAAGGGCTGATCTACACCGTCATATTAAGCGAGAAATTTATTAATTACTTATTATTTATTTAATATCGTTTTCTGTCTCTAGGCTGGTGTTGTAAATATTTTTAAAATAATCAAAAACTCAAGATTTTTTTTTCACGAGGATTTTAGAATCGCGTATGAAATTAATTAATTTAGAAAAATTAGAACCTACTAAATATGTATTTATACAAAATGCATGTCTAATGTACGGTCTTATTGTTGTGTTATTGTTTTATTTGCAGAACAAACAGATAAACCCAAATAAGAGGTCGCTAAAGTCGAACTTTCAAGTTGACAGCCTGTCTTATTATCGACGTTATACAGGGTGTATACGGGGGTGTGGATCAAACGAAGATCTCAGGACCTACTGAATCGACCCCCATGTATGTTCAGCGATTTTCATTTGTTTCAGAGTTATGCGCATTTTAGTGAAAAATTCAGAAATGTCAGATTTCAGGTATAATTTCTTAGTGGTAGCCTGGTAGCTGAACTATTCGACCTATGACCCTGAATTTTTTTGGAAGTAGTGAGTTAGCGGGTCTTACCAATAACAATTCCATTTTAACTCGTGTCATCATACATTTTACAACAAAAAATAAAAATCTTAACAATTTGAGTTTATTTAAAAAATTCATAAATTTTCAAGTGTCATTTTTTTATATTTTTCACATAACTTTTTTTTCTGCAAAGTACTTTAAAAACTACCCTAGTTTAAGTAGAATTTAACCAGCAAATTTTTCTTAGATAGTCCCAGGGCATAACTTTAAAAATAATATTTTATGGGAAGAGCACTAGTAGTAAAAAAAAGCATTTTTTAAATCGCTACATAAAATTGATTCTAAATGAAAAATGGAAACGGAGATGATAGAAAAAAAGAAAATGGGAGAACAAAACACAAAATTAGCTTTTATTTTAAAAAACAGTAATAAAAAAACATTATTATAAGTAGAAAAACATTAGTAGTAGAACATTAGTGGTAGTTATTCATTTAATTTGTAATTTTTTAATTCAAATTGTAATTGTATGGGTTAAATGAATGCCTAAATAAATACATTATTATTATTAGGTATATTTATCTTTTATCTTTCTTAAAAGTAATAAAGCAATATTAATACAAAATATAAAAAAAATATTCAAATTATTATTTTATTCCATGATCAAATTAGGGACGTTTTGGAAAAAGGCCAGGTCAAGAGTACCCGAAACCGACGAGCATGTATGAAGAGATTGATGAATGTGGACGAAGCGAAAGAGGTATGTCAGGATCGTAGTAAGTGGAACAAAGTAGTCTCTGCCTACCCCTGTGGGAAAGAGGCGTGACGATATGTATGTATGTATGTATAAAAAAAATATAAAAACCTAACCTAGGGTGCCGCCGGCAGCGAGGCGGGGCCTAAGCTGCCGGTGGTCAGGGCGACAGAGAGAGGAACCTCCTGACTATCCGGGGTGTGTCCAGGAGTACCGCCTTCTGTATCTGGCGCTTGACCCAACCACCTAGCGAGAGCCTTTTAAGGTGATGGTCAAGGCTCTTCGCTATCAGACCGTTCGCCGAAACTACTATCGGGACAGTGATTGTTGAGTCAACACCCCACATGGCGGTTACCTCGTGAGCCAAGTCAAGGTACTTGCTGAGTTTGTCCTTCTCGGCTTTCACGAGGTTCTCGTCATGGGGGATGGTGATGTCAACAAGCACTGCCTGGCGCTGGGATCGGTCTGTTAGCACAATATCAGGCTTATGGCATAGAATAAGTAAGAACATAGTAGAACGGAATCTCCCGCTCCGGCCGGACTCAAGATCACGATTTACAGTACTTGTTAAACGAGCGGCTCAGTCAGGCTGCTCGGAGGAATAAGACTGGAGTACGCATTGAGTCAAATCTTTAAACAAATTTTTCTGCCATAGTCGGTGGGGGGATGAGGCGATAATGACGTTACTACTACATACGGACCAGCACACATACGCAAAAACGATTTGCGTTGTTACAATTGCACACATACATTTTATCGACACACTATCTGAAAATTCGCACGCACACGCTCGTAATAGTATACTGACGTTCTATCCAAACACAATAACGTGCGGTTGTGCAGGTAAGTAATTAAGGAATTGGAATGATACCAGCATATCGATAAACTGTTCTGTTAGTAAGCAGTACGCAAATAAATAAAAGGTGTTTCCACAGAACAATCTTAAATAACAACAATCATATATACGAAAATTAAAATTACCAACTAACACAATATTCACGAAATGTGTTACGAAAGTCATTTAAGCCTGCGCATAAAAAGTCCAAATGATTAATTTCTCGAATGTTTCATAACAGGCAAATGCTTTTTTTTCTAATATCTTTAACTATTCAAAAAGCATTTGCCTTTATCAAATAGTTGGGAATTGAATTATTTGCGAATTATTTCTAAGCGGAAAGGTATTAAATTAAGTACATGATACATGACATTTCAGTCACAATGCAGTACTTAGCCGTAGTCACGAGTAAGCAGCTCTTCGATTACCTTAGAAATATTAAAGTCGGGACTAACCCTCTTATTCATAAACGCACTATAGGCCTCTGTTAACTTAGTAATCGTTTGTCCTTATCTGTCACTTTGACATTTACCTTTCACAGATAAGGACAAACGATTACTAACTTAGCAGAGGCCTATAGTGCGTTTATGAATAAGGGGGTAAGACTCCAGTGTGTTTTATCTACTACTAATCCCTCTGTAAAAATCCCATCAAAACAAAACCAGTTGTCTATAAAGTCGATAGTTTTACGTGATAACGATAAATGGTCGCTTTTGGGGGTAGGTAAAAATGAAATTAAACTCTGACGAGTGCGGCCGGCGTTCATCGATCTATAAGACGTTATCACGTTAAAAAATGTTAAATCATGTTCAATAAATACTATGAATAAGTACCCATGCGTATCGTTGCTGATTTCGCCGACAAAATAATTGATATACCACTATATATTTGCTATATGAATTAGCATGAATCACCTAGTATTAGATAGGTTACGCCTGCTCAGCGACATTTTATATTTTGAACTAAAATCTCACAGTCAGGCTTCTGTAACATGTTTATAAAAATACATATTTAATTATTTTTTTCAATATCCACAGGATTAATTCCAGCCTTCTAAATCTTTAATATCGATATTTGATCGATACTTTGAAGTCACTATATTATGCGTCAGAGTAAAGTAGGTAGTGCGTATTAAATACCCATGCTTTGACAGGTATCCATCTCTGTCTAGCGCTGCAGCGAGAAAAGAGATAGAGAGTAATTAGTCTCGTGGGGAGTGGGTAATAACTACCTGACGCGAGTGGGCTTGAGGACTCATTAAAACTCAAAATTATGAATTAAAAAATGTTTTAAACCATATAAATTTTACTCAAAAATGGAAAGTGACTCCGACTTTTTGCAAACTAGATTTTTTTGTATTTTTAGTGCAGCTGAAAACGGTACAGGCTGGCATTTTTCACGAGCTGTGTTCGCCACGACGGACTCGACATTGTGAGTGGCGATGACAGCTCAACTAGTTTTATATAACGTACAAGCATCGGATGCTTACACTTTTGGCTGAGGGGGAACGCATGTCAAGGCGTCTCCAGTCTTATTCCTCCGAGTCAGGCTGCCACGGCCGGCGTCGCCGCACGCGCGTTTGGCATTTTTGCGCGTTCCGTCCCGTAGGTTCTCATCTTGGAAACAATAATTACAATGGTGTCAAGTTATTGTGGTGTATTTGGGTGTATGTATAATGCAAATACCGAAGCTCACCCAAGCACCCAACTGAATAAACTACTACTAGTTTTACGTGAGCCTGTATGTATTTTATTTTATATTTGTCGGTAAGTAATACTTACTTAAATCATCTTAAATGGCTTCATTTGGTATGGCACTTGTAATAACTTCTTCCTTAATATAATATGTAGGTACGTACCTAATGATTTATAAGTTTCAAATTTTGTAAAACTAGAATAAAATAACGATTTCAAAGTAAATAAAAACTTATATTTTAGCGATATATATTGCACCAAATAAACCTTTTCCTTTCTTTCTTTCTTTCTTTTATATTATCTTTAGACGTAAGTATAATATTTAACGGTAAGCAACCCTAGCAATACGCCTGGACGACAGAGGGGCGTAATGACGTGAAGGGGAAAGTAGGTATATAAATGGCGGCGTTTTGGACGCGGTCAATAGTAGATTGATAAACAAGGGTTGAAATATACCCATTTCACCTGAGATATTTCTGGTGCCCGAACGAAGTGAGGGCACCAATGGTTCGAAGGTGAAATGGGTAATTTCATCCGAGTTGAACACTCTACTTTTCATTTCGAATATGAGGAAATTAAAATTTCACTAACGTCGCATGGTCGCATTTAATATTTGTTACGTTTGTCATTCTCTTCCCGCTCTTTTTTCTATTGCGCGATTTACGCGCATTGCGCATTTCTTTGCGCACCAATGGCGGCCGGCTAGTTTTTTTTTAAACTTGCAGACACGGAGGTCGCTATCAATTAATTGTAGACTTAAATATTTCAAGCTAAAAAAAATTACCGAACGTAATAATTTCTACTAATTCTCGTTGTATACGCTTGCATAAGCTTATATATAGCGGGAATGTTATTTTAAGATTATTTTGCCTTTTACAATTAAAAAGGAACTATTAGTATAGATTTTTATTTTAAACATAGATTACATGGCTGTATACGTATTTCCATTGCTATGTCCCTCATTTGGATTAGCTAGAAAAAAAAATTACTTTCAACCCAAGGGTCGCGATGAGTCACTTTCAACCCTATATCCAGATAATCAATGACCTACTTTCAGAGTATGAGAGATGAAAAAGAGATTCCCTTCTACCCTGTTATTATCTATTCTATGCTTATGGGCAACAATAGTCCTGTCCGTGATAACAGACCTATCCCAGTAGAGCGTGGCACGACCATTTTCGAGAACGGATGCGGGTGTGTACTTATAGTACTTGTGTGTACTTATAGGCACCTCGGAGTCAACAAGGCCATATAAAAGAGCAAGTTGCTGATGGATAATCCTGGCTACTAGGTTGTTATTATTATTATTAAACTACTTGACCGTCACTGGAAGCTTTATAATTGAGAAGGCACATCAGTTTTCGTCGATTAATACCAGTTTTCACCTACTATTTGTTCCGGCTCAGTGGCGCCACCTGGCAGTTTCCGTTAGTTTTACGTAACGTAAAATCTGTCGTGTTCATTTGTCCTCATTGGCGTTTAGTTTTTCGTCGAAACAAGTCGTCTGCAGCAGCTCTGGCTCTGCGGCCTTAAACTTACAGGTATACCTACTGCGATAATTTAGTTACTGTTTTTTACTAAGTGTTTTAATAAGTACCCGAATTTTAAAATATAATCTAAAACTTAGTAATAATAGCGTATGGTCAAATCTTTTAACGGTTTTTCCGTTCGGACCATTGCTTTCTTTTGAAATGCCAGTTTCACCATAGGTAAGTGATAATAAGTGTGTGCTAGGATAAGCTGACATTGCTTATTTACAGAAATGGAGAATCGTGAAGATGATTTAATCGAGCCAGTGGCTGGCCCGAGTGGAACGGCTCGAAAGCGGACGAGGAGCAGTAGCAGCAGCAGCAGCAGCAGCAGCAGCTCATCAAGCAGCAGCTCGTCTTCCGCAAGTAAGCGTAAACGTTCTCGCCGGCACCGGCGTAAGAAAAGCAAGCGAGCTCGGCGTTCTAGCCGCATGATGGATAAGTTATTCAAGGAAATGGGTGAGCTTCGCCAACAAATTATTACATCTAATGGTGCAAATAATGATACAGCTTGTCGTGATAATGATTCGATTTATTCTGATGTAAGCAGGGAACTTTACGAGCAGAGTGTTACTGACGAATCATACCAAAGTGTTGAATGTCATAATTCAAATTCACCATTCACTTTCAATATCGAAACAAAATTAAAAGAACCAGCTGTTCCTAAAACACCTGATAATTATCTAGAAATGCTTCTTGACATACAACGCTTGGGTAGTAAAACCTGGTCCGAAGTCAGGTATGCCGATACACAAAAATTATATAATCATGCTCCAGGGTTCATAGACTTGGAAACAAACGAAGAGGTAAAAATATATGACACCTTACGCCATCTAACCTATGCTGAAAAATCCTATGCAGGCATTACTTATTGCATGCTGAAACAAAAAGAAACCTTACAGGAGAGCATTCGTTCTTTATTGGCTTGGGCTAAATCTACCAATGTTAATTTTGACAATCTGAGCGAAAAAGTTGAGGACCTTTTTCAAAAAGGTGATTTACAAAAAGTGACCGCAGACCTTTTTCAAATAGTTTGTGGCCACCGAGCCGAAGCTATCGAAATGCGCCGTGACTCAATTACCAGTCAAATTCGAGACCCACTAGTAAAAGCCATAATAAATAAAATACCACCTTCGACTACTTACATTTTTGATTCTGAGCCTTTCACCTCAGCATTAGAAAAGGCTGGTGGGGTCCGCAAAGCTTTTTGGCCCCATAAAAATAGCACGACTGCGCAAGTAAACTCGAATCAAACCAACAGCCGCCCCTCGCGGGGGCAAGGCATTCGAAAACCATCAGTTCCATCGCGTGGAACTTGTTACAATACGCACGACAGTAGCCATGGCTGCATTCCTATGCACATGCATACGTGCAACAATAATAACCCACCCTCGCGGGGTGGTTATCAACACCATCCTAACAGCAATTCATGTGAAGGTCAACCTTCAAATAGTCAATACAATTTCCATAACTCCGTTGGGAGAGGTTCATTTCACAACCGAGGCTCGCGGCCCAATCGTGGAAATAGCCGAGGACGTTCAAATCAGGGGCGTGGTTACAAGGGTAACCACAAGTCAAAACAATGACGCGATGCCCTTTCGAGCAGGTCAACTAGCGCGATACCACGCACAATGGAGGAGAAAGGGAGCTCCAGACATAATATTAAGGTTAATCCAAGGGTATCGAATACCATTCTTTCAAAAACCTCCCCTTGTCTACCCAAAATTGAACAAGGGCCCCTTTCATACCCCTGTGTCAAAAGAAATGTCTGCAATCATACAAAAAATGAAAGCACAGGGCATTCTAAAGGTAGCTCATTACTCTCCAAGCTTCATCTCTCCCTTATTTCTTGTGCCAAAACCCGACGGACTTGCTCGTCCAATATTCAATTTAAAAGCGCTAAACGATTACGTAATCACAGAACCGTTTCATTTGATAAATATGCATCGCATTCCCGATTTTCTTCAACCCAACGACTGGATGTGCAAAGTCGATCTATCCCCAGCCTACTTTCATATGAAAGTTGCAGAAACACACAGACGCTTCCTGCGCCTGGTATACAACAACGAACTCTTAGAGATGACTTGCCTTCCATTCGGGCTGAGCACAGCCCCAAAATGCTTCTCCATGCTAACAAATTGGGTGGCTCAAACGTTGAGACAGAGAAATGTAAGAATCGTGGTCTACCTGGACGATTACTTGATAGCACATCACGATGCACACGTGCTTCGCGATCATGTCGAGCTAACGGTAAAAGAGTTACAGGTTCTGGGATGGAAAATAAACTTCGAAAAATCTGTGCTACTCCCTCAAAAGAGCATAGTTTACTTAGTTATTCTATGGCAAACCTGGGACAATTCAAAATCCTTGCCAAAAGAAAAAGTGGTCTCAATAAAAAAGAAACTAAGCGAAGTTCTCAAGGACAGAAAGATACGCCTGAAAGATTGTCAAAGAATTGTAGGTCTTCTCAACTTTGCCAGCTTCGTTGTTCCGCGGGGACGACTCAACCATCGGCAATTGTTGATGTTCATGAACACGCTACCAGACCCATCAACAAAGGCTTTTCCGTTACCACAGAGGATATTAGACGAACTGAATTGGTGGGTTCAGAACTGCCAGAACTCAACACTTATACATTATCCCGCTCCCACAAATTTCTTGGAGACAGATGCCTCGGATCTAGCCTGGGGAGCACAGTTAAACGATCTGACAATTTCGGGGTTGTGGTCACAAACGGAGGAAAAGCTGCACTGCAATCAGAAGGAGATGCTAGCAATACTTCATGCTCTCCAGGGTCACGCTCAGCTACTGTCGCAAAGCACAATTCTAATACAGTGCGACAACAAGACGGCAGTTGCACACCTGAGAAACGAAGGCGGCTCAAAATCACAAGCCCTAGTAAACATAACCTATCAGATCTTGAATCTCCTAGACCAACATCACATACAGTTCAAGATACAATACCTACCAGGCAGATACAACAGCCAGGCCGATCACTTATCACGTCATCGCCAACCACCAGAGTGGCATCTACTCCCAGCTTGCGTAGAGGTAGTGTTTGCGAAGTGGGGAACACCCGTGATAGATCTGTTTGCTTCAGCGACAGCCCACGTAGTTTACAATTATGTATCACGAGACCTGAAAGACCCTCAAGCCCTATTTCACGATGCGTTCAGCGTACCATGGAACTACCCACTTGCTTGGGTGTTCCCACCACCATTTCTAGTACCCAAGGTTCTAACACACCTAAACCAGTCGACGGGGATATTTCTCATGGTAGTACCTCGATGGGAGAAGGTATTCTGGCGTGCGGATCTCAAAGCCCGGGCACTTACAGCGCCTCTGACCCTGAGGAATCTACAAAAACATCTAGTAGACACCTCGACGGGGCTCCCACCACCGAAAGTAGACAACATCATACTCGAGGTCTGGAAATGTGGGGGTGGTCAGAGGCGTTAGAAACATGGAATTCTGAACAACGGTCGCTGCTCAAAAATTCTTGGCGAAAGTCTACTAGAAAAACTTATATGGTGGCATGGAATCGCTGGTTGTCCTGGTGTAGTTTTAAAAATATTGAAGCAAATAATCCAACGGGAGCCCAGTTAGCACAATTTTTGTCAGATTTATATTTGATTGACAAATTATCATACAATACTATACTTTTACATAAATCAGTTGTGTCTACTTTGTGCAACACAGAAACATCTAGTCGTTTAAGTTCACATGTGCTTGTGAAACACATACTGAAATCGATTGCGTTAAAAAACCCGCGATGTTCCAAACCACCTATTTGGGATGTCAGTAAATTAATTACACTGTTATCTAGCTATACGGTAGATGTAAATAATACTTTTCAAACATCGCGGCATACTGCCATTTTGCTATTACTGTGCTCAGGTAGACGCATACACGATTTAACTCTCCTCTCAACTGATTCTGATCATTGCGTACGAACTAATGATAATATAACTTTTTGGCCCCGATTTGGGTCAAAAACGGACAGCAGTAACTTCAGACAGTCCGGTTGGAAACTGCTGTTAAATACAGAACATCATAATTTAAATCCCATATTCTGGATAGAGAGAACTATCATATTATTAAATGACAGACGTAACTTCGCAAAAACGTCTAACTTGTTTGTAACAACTAAAGGTGAGGCTCGCCCTGCCTCACGTACTGTTATAGCAAACTGGGTAAAAACACTGCTCAAAGAAGCAGGCATTACTGCCGCTCCGGGCAGTATTCGATCGGCAGTCGCTTCCAAAAGTTGGCTGGAAAATCACTCCTTGGACGAAATCTTGGCGCGTGGGAATTGGCGATCAGCTAATACCTTCCAGAACTTTTATAGGCGGGAAGTAATAAGACATGCAGATTCTACGGACATTACACAATTTTTTGATCCCGTACAAGATTAGTACACTATTACATACACAATAAATATGTATACATAAACATATGATTGCGTTGCTTAATTAATGTCAAATTTGATTTTAGCTCATACGAAGTGGACATAATTATGTACCTATATTACCTTTTGTAAAATCTATGAAAATAAAGAAATGATTAAATCAACATATTTTCATTTCTAGTTTAATCACATTGGCGTTGAATTAAGTTCCTTATTTTTAATAACTAAGACAGCATGTGGCGTCACCAGGCGATAACAAACAGGTCTCAATTATAAAGCTTCCAGTGACGGTCAAGTAGTTTAATAGCAGCGTTAGTAGTAGCAGCTTCCAGTGAGGTAAGTATTTTAATATGCGTTTTATTTCAGGTAAAACGCTGCTATTATTAGATGCTTTCATTTTTTAACTACAGTAAGTGTTCAAAATCAATTTTACGTTGCGATTTAAAAAGTGTTTTTTACTGCCCTTCCCATAATTATTTTTAAAGTGATGCCTTAAGACTATCTAAGAAAATTTTGCTGGTTAAGTTTTACATAAACTAAGGCAGTTTTTAAAGTACTCAGCAGAAAAAAAAGTTATGTAAAAAAAATAAAAAAATGACCTTTGAAAATTTATGAATTTTTTTAATAAACTCAAATTATTGAGAGTTTTATTTTTTGTTGTAAAATGTATGATGACACGAGTTAAAATGGAATTGTTATTAGTAAGACCCGTTAACTCACTACTTCCAAAAAAAAAAACACGGTCGTAGGTCTAATAGTTCAGCTACGACTAAGAAATTATACCTGAAATCCGACATTTCTGAATTTTTCACTAAAACGCTCATAAATCTGAAACAAATGAAAATCGCTGAACATACATGGGGATCGATTTGGTAGCTCCTAAGGTCTCCTACCTTTGGTCTTCGTTTGATCCACACCCCCGTATACATCCTGTATAATTGTGACGTACAAAGGAATTTCAACCTTAGGGTGGTAGAGGTAGACCACATATTTGGCTGATGGTACCTACTTACTAAGGTAGAAGGTAGAACAGAAGCTCGACCTGTTCCACTAATATTTTTTATTAAAGAACTTTGCTTTTGACTTAATAGTCCAAACGTAAAAATGGAACCGTTTTAGGATCACTCTTGTCTGTCTAAAACAATTAAGTAGGTACATACGTATTTGTGCTATACGCCTAAATTCATACAATAACGGCGACTTAACATTACTCCCTGCAACATGTGACGCACGTAATTGAATAATAGCCAGTAAGCATTAATCTAACTAATATTATAAATGCGAAAGTATGGATGGATGGATGGATGGATGGATGGATGTTTGTTTGTTACTCAATCACGCCAGAACGGCCCAACGGATCTGGATGAAATTCGGCACATAGATAGAGAAAAGTCTGGAATAGCACATAGGCTACTTTTTATCCCGGAAAATTGCGTAGTCCCCGCGGGATAGCGATAAACGAATTCTTTGCAGACGAAGTCGCTGGCAACAGCTAGTTACGTAATAAATATGTGTAACTAATCTTTAAGCGCGTTCTTATACTTGGTCTACCGAGAATACAATATCTCTGATACTATGGGTGTTTTTACTTAAACCTCCTCATCCACCCTCAACCTATCTCATGGCGACCCTGCCACACGAACCACAAAGGAACGACTGAAACTGAAGCAAGACCGACAAGGCGAAGGAAATTAATAATATGAAGACGGAACAAATAAAACATACAATGTCTGCTGTGAAGAAAGGTAATTAATAAGGAAAAGAAAGAAGAAAAATAATTAATAGGAAGAAAGAAGAATAGTAGAAGAAGTTACGAAGAAGACATTAATAGAAGAATAAAGAAAAGCGCAAATCGTAATAACTCATTTAAGCGTGTCCAGGGATGTGTGAAATGTGTCTTGCGATATAACAAAAAAAAATTGATTGGTTGATTGATGTATATACATACATTGCAAAGCTTGTAAAAACGTACTAGTACGCGGTGGACCAAGCGTATCGAAGAGTACATTACGAGTATTCAATTCACCTACCATAGTTCAGATGTTAGAGCTTAAAATATTTACTCGAAAGATTGCTAAATTTATACAAAGGTGCTTATTGGCATAGAAAAATAGAGTTAATACATATTTTTTCACGGGAGCGAAAAGTTTTATTCATAGATCTGGAAAGAGCGTCCCACTCAGATTTTATTTGACGGTTCAATCACGTTTATAAAAGGTTCGGTTTCGGCAAAAAAACATGTTTCGGTCGGACACTAATAATGTTGGATATAGCGAAAGCTTTCGGTCGGGTATTGCACAGAGCGTTTCTATCAAAGCTCTTTTCCTGTGGACTCCCGTGAGTTTCTACATTTAGACGGAGAGCTTTCTCTCGCGGTGGAACATCAAAGTTATAATAGTTATAAGTTAGGTTCACGTTTTGACCTTTAGGCCGTGATTGCCTGTGTGCCACAAGCCTCTTTGTAACTCTCATACTGCCCTCCATTTTGTTCCTTCTTCGTATCAATGACTTATTGCAGATAGTAACACATTGGTGTGCTGATATACATTAGAGGAGATAGCCTAGATACATATATAGCCTATTCTTTTCTTAACGGGCAGGCAATACGCTCTTAACGCCCTATGTTATGAGTGTCTAATGGGCAGCGGTGATTACTTTCCGTCAGGTGACCCGCTTCCACGCTAGCTCCCTATCATATAAAATGTATGCTGGTCTGAGAGTAAAGAAAAACATAGAATGTATCAGTTGCTTTCTCTTCCCGCGCAGATCGTAAGCCCGTCGAGGGAATGGGCGAAATTCTTAGGAATGACTTTATAGGCAATGCGGCTAACAACGTAGCAACCCACCACTATTATTGTGATTCCCATTTTCCACCTATCTATATGCCCACAATCATGCTAAACGTGGCCTTTAAGGTCTTGTTGTTCCGTATGGGATAAAGACCTGAATTATGTATGTATGTATATATGTATGATGCCACGAAGAGGAGGGGGAGGAGGGGGACAGATTGTTCGACATTCAGAGCTAATACAAACTATTACTTCGAAAAGGCATCGCCTAGGCTGCACTGTTGCAATGCATATCGACATGCAAGACTTAATTACCACCATAAAATCGTTTGCGAAATGAGAGCGGTAAGAAGTATGGAAGGTGTATCACTGAAAGATAGAATAAGGAATAGTGTGATAAGGGAACGTACTGGTGTGAAAGAAGATATAGTGACTAGGATAGAAATGAGTATGCTTAGTTCGTTTGGTCACGTAGAGAGGATGGATGAAAGAAGATTAACTAAACAGATTTATATGGGGAGTGTGAATGAGTGCGTTGGGAGGGGAAGGCCTAGGCGGACGTTCCGTGATCAAATTGGGGACGTTTTGGAAAATGGTCAGGTCAAGAGTACCCGAAACCGAAGAGCATGTATGAAGAGATTGATGAATGTGGATGAAGCGAAAGAGGTATGTCAGGATCGTAGCAAGTGGAACAAAGTAGTCTCTGCCTACCCCTGTGGGAAAGAGGCGTGACGGTATGTATGTATTGTATAAAATCGTTTTATACTAAGCTTTCTAGCACGTCGGGAAGTACTTAGGCAAGTAACACTTGACATGGGAGTGTTGATAAGAAATTGCGTGTCTGTAAGGCACTTGTCCCACCAAGAGCGAGTAAACGATTAGCTATCGGCGATTTTCTCGCCCAAGAAACGAACAAAAGATAAGGATCCTGTGTTAGTAAAAGAGACACATATATTAATAGTTCATCGCTGGCTGTTCACACTGCCGGCGAGAGCACTCGCTCTACTAGTTTGTCGCCGCGATAAGAGCGATAAAGATAAAACTAGCTCGGCGATGCTCGCTTGGCAGTAGAACTCAAGCTGCAAGACTAATCAGCGGTCATTTTACAGCGTGGATTTCAGTGCAGATATTTGCTATGAATGCAAAGCATTTGAGCTGTCATTCAGCTGTCATTGTCTAGCTCAGACGACGATGATAATGAATTTTGTAGTATAGTGGCGTGGCAGCAGCAATTCTGAATAGACGGTCTTACAACAAACCGCTAATAGAGTGTACAGTGTGTTTCGCGTGCAGGTTTTAACAAGTCTGCGACGACTGCGTGTTCGGCTGCACTGCACCGCCCGAGCGAGTGACGCGAGTAATAGCCCGTCGCACTCGAACACTCGCCTATAGCCGAGCGACAAAGCTATTGAAGCTAACGCTCGCTTCTCGCCGCTCGCCCGCTCGTTTCTAGTTTATCGTTCTACTCGTTTATCGCTCATCGTCGGCGGTGGGACAAGTGCCTAAAGCTGATCGCTGACTCACATGGCCAGAGGCTGTGGTGTGTCAAGCAATGAGGCAGCCAGTCAATATGGCGGCTTAATGACGGCGCGGCGGCGACTCTCGTTTGTAGTCTTTATACGTGTCGGCACATAAGTCTAACGATGACGAGTCACGTGGAGGGGATCTGCGCACCCACGGATACCGTATATTATACTTCTGCGCATACAAGGTCAGATTAGACTTACGGTCCGGCACTTATAGAAGTCAGCCTAGAAATTTCATCACTTAAAATCAAAGAAGAAGCGTAATTTTTGGAAAGTACCTATTTATGTGTTTTAAACCAATTGATCGATTGAGATCATATTAAAAAAAGTCAAATAAAGCTAATTTTAAACACGTAATAGATTTTTTGAAGTGTAAACTACTTTAGCGGCGGTGGGCACTTTTTGGGAAGGGTAAAAAATGTTAAACTCGCGTCAGACGTAAGACGGAGGGAGAGTTTAAGTACCAGGATATTAGGATCCTCTAATAGCTCAATCAAATTAGAATCCAATGTATGGGAAATTTGGCAAAATATATGGAGAACATTTATCTATGGGGATGGATACCTTATGGGGTGAAGTCAAAATTTATCAACTCTCCCCCCTCCTCCGGGGTGCGCGTCCCCCCCTCACGCCCCCCAAAGTGTCCCGAAACGCGGTTTTTTGAACTTTTTGAGAAAACTGTTCGAGATACAGAAAAAGTGTTTAGGAATGAAATAATGTACAATAAATTTACTATAAATCTACCATACACATGAAAGCGATATCTCTTATGGTTTTGACGCAAGAAGACGCTGAAAATCATAATTTTTTGTTTTTTTACGATACATTTTATTAAAATTTCAGTTTTCTCAGAAAATACTCATTTTACATCTAAAAAATGTATGATTAAAATAAACAATGAAATATTCCCTTTAAAAAGAGGTATCACTTATTTATATATTAGTTAAATTGACCATTTTATGATAGGTTAAATATTTAATTTGTCATGAACAAAATTTTTTTTGAAGATTAAGTATGTTTAAATTTGTTTTATATAGTTTAGAGCTAATTATAAACCATGCTAGTATAATTTTGTTTATTTATTCTTAGTTATCCGCAAATAATTAGTGTGAATAAATTCATTCATTTCAAAAAAGCTAATATTTATGTACTACGGTGTTTATTTAATATAATCAACTATTTATTTAAGTATACACTTTTATTTAACTAACTTACATTGAAATAAACAATGTCAACACTCTTATTATCTGGGGGCACGGTAGTGCCCCGGCTAAGATAGCCAAGTGAAGCGCAAGAAGGGCACTAGTTACCTTTTCTCGAGCCGCTTTGTCGTTATTTTGTACCCTCATAATTTGGATTTGGATTGTACCAGGTAACTAAAATTCTCGGAATATGATGTGAATAGTGGACTTATTACAAGTGTAAAGTTTCAATTGCATAGCTCTTATATTTTAAATTTTATTGATATCTAATAAACTCTGATGTCGTCACTGACTCACTCACTGGTGATCAACAAATTTACGTCCTAGAAACTTTAAATTCGTTACTATACGAACTATTGTAATGATAATTACAATTATAACTACACAAACGAATAACTCACGTATAAAAGTCGAGTGATGCTCGACATTATACCAGACTAGTTCCTAGTCGTTCCTGGACCGCTCGCCCCGGCGGCAGCGAAACGATCACATATTATTTGTTGTCACATTATTGACTGAGTCTCACGGTAATTTCATGTTTAAAAAAAATAAATATTGTAATGAACAGGAAAGTAATGAACAGTGATTTTTTTCGTCTATATGACGGTAGCAAAACGGCCAAGCCACATTATTTTTACTAAGTTGTAGACTTCACAAACTCTAGTGTGTGGGGCTTGTAGAGTTAGAACGTAAAAAGTTTGTAAGTTGTTGCTTTTGACAAGCGCCTTCAGAAAACACCACATTTGCACATGCTTAATTCCATCCCCTAATTCAGTTTAATTTACTCAAAATCCTGAAATATATAGTCTATTATTTATAACAACTCTCTTTATCAATTTTCAGACCACTGGCATCAAAATTTGCGAAGTTTCGTACAAATATCCATTCGCTAGTTTGACCGATTGAAGAGTTAAAGTTCCAAATTTTAGATTTTTGCTGTTGATTGTATACTAATCTAGCTTACAAAGCAAATTTGAGCTTTCTAGGACTTTAATATGATGATCACTAGTGACGATCACTAATTTTTTAGATACATATAAGAGCTATGCAATTGAAAGTTTACACTTGTAATAAGTCCACATCATATCCCGAGAATATTAGTTATCTGATACAATCCAAAACCAAGTTATGAGGGTACAACATAACGACAAAGCGATTCGAGAAAAGGTAACTAGTGCCCTTCTTGCGCTTCACTTTGCTATCTTAGCTGGGGCACTCCCGTGCCCCCAGATAATAAGAATGTTAGCATTTTTTATTTCAGTGTAAGCTACTTAAATAAAAGTGTATACTTAAATAAATAGTTGATTATTTAAAAAAAACATAAATATTGCCTTTTTTGAAATGAATGAATATACTTATTATATTCGGATAACTGAAAAAAATAATAATCAAAACTAGCATTGTTTATAATTAACTCTAAACTATATAATGTGTTTATAAGCACATTACACATTTAGTGTAAAAACGGCGAAACAAAAACAAAATTGTGTTGCTCTGAAAGGAGAACATTTTTATTAATTACAATGTTGCAAACATAAATTATAGCATGTAAAATATAAACTAAACATTACCTGAAAGGAGAAACAACATTAAATGCTAATATTTCGCATATTCTTCTATTTATTATAATTATTCAACTATCTTTAACATTACGTTTTAAGTCTAACTGACAGCTTTCATAGACAAGGCCATGGACAAGTTAAATGAGGAGCTATGAACCTCATTTACATCTCCCCCCCCACTTTAAGTACAATTATTCTATTTCTATTTTTTTATGGATTTATGTACACATTACTATTATTTTTTTATGGAACTGGTACTAATTTTGTAATATGAAAAAGATTTGATTCAGGTTTCTTATGCCCTGTGTTTATTCTGTAAATCGAGTTTGACACTTTTTCCACAATCTCATAAGGACCAATTTTTAATTCATCAAGTTTTTTCCTATTTAACCGATTTCCATTTTCAACATAAACTAAATCTCCTACTTTCAATTCACACTTTTTCCTATTTTTGTCAAATTGTTTTTTATTATAATTGTGTGATTTTATACTATTTTCTAACGCTATTTGCCTATCTCGCAATAAATCATTATTTGTAGGTTCTTGTTTCAATTCATCTGGTAAAATATCAATATTTTTCCCTTCTAATAAATACCTAGGTGAAAAACCTGTCACTGTATGTTCTGTTTCATTATACTTTTGAACGCATTCGTGTGCAATAGTGGTCCAAGCCAATTTATCTTTTTTTTCGTTTATTCTACACCGTATTTTATTTACTAGCGTCTGGTTCAACCTCTCATTTAAACCATTCGAAAATGGAGCATTGACTGCCGTAAAGATAATTGGAATATTTTTTGTATCTAAAAAGGTTTTGAACTCACGTGAATTTATACCCGGGTACTGATCGGATAGAATCATGCCAACTGTATTTCCCTGTATCACTTTTTGAACAAGCTTTATAAAATCATTTGCACTTTGGGTTTTAGATGTCAGAACAAAGGCATATCTCGAGAAATGATCCACTAGTAAATGTAAATATGTTTTTGTAGAACGAGATCCGCCAAATCCACCAATAGTGTCTATGGATATTATCTCAAAAGGGTAAGTAGCAGGACCCAAGTGTGACATTAATCCAAATTTGTATTTGCCTCTAGATTTGTTTTTTATGCAAATTTCACAATCATCACAAACTTTTTTGATAACGTTCGTCAAATTTCTCGATGTATAAAATGGTTTAACTTTCTTTTCCAGCTGTTGTATGCCTATGTGGCCGTAGTAATGATGTACATTTTCTATGAGTTTTTTAGAGTACTCCTCAGATAAGACAATCTTTTCCTTTTTCCCTATATTTTTATAATATACATTGTTTTTTAGTCTTAGTTTATCTTTATTATGTTTTATGTCTTCACTTTTTTCTTGATCATTTATTATATCTTTTAGTTGAATAAAATTTACAATTTTCAAACGTTCATCTTGATTGTCACCTGGTTCTAACACCGGGTTTCTACTCAAACAATCAGCTTCTAAGTTGTATTTTCCTGGGGAATATATTATCTCAAAGTTGAACTGAGACAGATAATAAGTTAGGTCTCCCAATTCCTCATCCGTTCTAGCCTTAATATTCATTTTCTCTAATGGCTTATGATCAGAGAAAACCGTAAATCTTTTCCCTATCAGCCAGTATTGCCAGTATTTCACTGCTTCTTTTATCGCTAGACACTCCAAATATATAGCTTTTTTCTTTTTCTGTGTATCGTTCAATTTTCTCGAAAAATATGCACACGGTCTTTCCTCTCCATTAGACTGTGGTTGTTTCAAAACTGCCCCGATACCTTGAATTGATGCATCGGTATAAATATGTATTGGCAGTTCAGGATCGTAGATTGCTAATATAGGTTTCATACATAATAGTCTTTTTATTGTCTCAAAAGATTCTTTACAGTCCTTCGACCAAATAAATGGCTGTCCCTTTCTTAGCAAATTGTGTAGAGGATTTAATAAGATAGATATATTTGGCACATATTTCCCATAAAAATTTATTTTACCTAAAAACTGACGAACATTTTTTTGTGTTTTTGGTGTAGGAAAGTCTTTTATAGCAGTTAAATTATCTTTCAACGGAGTAACTGTATTATTTTCGATTATGTGACCTAAATATTTTACAGAATTCTGAGCAAAGTTACATTTAGAGAATTTTAGTCTAAACCCTTCTTTCGAAATTGCTTCCAGAAGTAACGATAAATGTCTAATGTGCTCTACAAATGTCTCAGAGAATATCAGGATATCGTCTATATAATTAACAGTAAAATTAGATAAGCCGTGTTTTCTTATAATACTACTTAAAATCCTCTGAAAAATGGCCGGCGAAGTCTTTAAACCAAACGGCAAACACGTCCACTGGAAGTGTCCTTCCTGAGTAACAAATGCAGTTTTTTTCCTGTCCTCGATTTTCATAGGGATTGACCAAAAAGCTGAGTTTATATCCAGTGTTGTGAAAAATTTACAATTTCTAGTTTTGGTCATTAAATCTTCAATTAGTGGAAATGGTTGTGATTCAGGAACAACAATCTTATTTAAGTCACGAAAATCAATACACAATCTGGATTTTCTTCCATCTTCTTTTTTGTAAGCTAATGTTACTGGAGCGGCAAAAGGACTATAAGATTCTTCAATTAACTTTTTTTCTAATAATTTTGATATTTGCTGTTCTATTTCTTTTTTATCCTCAATAGTACACCTATATGGTCTTTTGCAGCAATATTTATCTATTAATAAATCCACATGTGCCTCATAGTCCTTTACCGTACCTATATCGTATTTATCTTTAGCAAAGAGTGATGAATACTTGCTAATTAATTCATCTATTTCAGATTGTTGCTGATGGTTGAGATGATTTATAAAAATATTAAAGTCTACAACCTCTACGTGCTCATTAAAATTTATTTCGTATTTATTTCTTGTTTTATTTTCAGTTTTTCCTAAGCTATTCACATTTTTATTGTTATTATATATTTTTCCTTCTATTTTATTACCTGAAAAGTCAGGAATTTTTCCAGAATTGTCACACACTACCTTCTCATTATGATAATGGTGATTCTCATTATAGTCACATTTTAAAATATTAATATTTTGTGTAACTTCCAATTTTTCGTTTTGCGTGAGACGAAATTTTTTTATACAATCTAATCCTACCAAGAAATCGTAGTCAAAATTTTCCTCATCTATCACAAATACATTTATAGTCTGTTCCATGTTAAAGATTTTTATCTTTAAAGTCACTATCCCTATAGATTTTTTTACACCATTAATCGTTTTTAAACCTGCAGTTTTAATATTATTCATCCTCGAATTATCATTCAATGTCAACAATTTTGAATTTATTAATGACACATTTGATCCTGAATCATAAACGCCAAGGATTTCCAAGGTGTCATTTAACAATAAGTTAATTTTGATTAATGGTGGGATTTCTAGTTTTTTGGATCTATTTCATTTAATTCGGTCTCTAATTGAGAATTATTAACAGTTCTTATTTGATCTCGTTTTAAGCCGTCACTGTTTTTGTTCCTGAACCAACACAAGGATTCAGGGTGGTACCGGTTTGTTTTGTTTTCTTTTTCACAAATTCTGCAAGGTCGGTATTTTTCGTTTTTCTCTTTAATTTTGTTTTCAAAAACAACCATTTTCTTTTCCGGAATCTTTTTTCCCACCAAATGTTCTAAACCTCTGAGATTATTAAATAGATCTTCGGCAGCTTTCAAGTTTTTCCTATCAATTTTGTCAGCTACAAAATTTGGCAACCCTGTAGCTATAAGATCTATCAGTGTCGGTATATCCATTGTTTTATTTATCTCTAATAAAAGACGTTCTTTTTTCAACGCGTACTCTAGTAACGAACCCTGTATAAATCTGAATGACATAGCGTACCTGATTGGCGACCAACCTTTGTCAGCATAAGTTTCGCAAAATATTTTTGTCCACATCGACCATTCCGAGTCGACTGTATATTTTATAAGCATTGAACTGTACCAGTCGAGACACGAGTCCTCTAAAAATAGCCTAAGAGCTTCAATCCTCTTCGAGTCTTCGTCTATTCCTAATCGCGTACATTCAGTTTCAAAAGTAGCTATCCATTGACACACATTTGACGTTTTTCTGCCGAATTTTTCTATGACGAATTTCTCAGTTAGTCTTTTTATATTCTGAGAAGACACATCTTTCTTCATTCCGGTAAAATTTTCCAAAATTTTTGTCAATGTCTCTCCTGAAATACCAGCTGAAGTCTCTTCCCGAGCTTCTGGTTTAATCTCCTCCAGCAAATATCCCTGAAATTGCATATTTCCGTCTTCATCCATGTAACTCCCGCTTATTTCTTGCGTCACCGAAATCCACACTTGCCTCTTATCGTGTCTTCTTTGCAAAGTATTTCTTACCTTCTGAAAGGCTTGTGTTGTTAAAATCGTATCATGTAGTCTTACCGATTGAAATTTTTCCGGAATTAAAAAGACACGTTTATCGGCATCCGTAATTGAAGTCATGCATATTATATTAGTTTTCGGATCTTCACCCGATTTAACTACGAATTCAAACCTTAGTTTCTCCATAGCTGTTATTTATTAGCCGTAAAAATGTTGTTTTATAATGTGTTTATAAGCACATTACACATTTAGTGTAAAAACGGCGAAACAAAAACAAAATTGTGTTGCTCTGAAAGGAGAACATTTTTATTAATTACAATGTTGCAAACATAAATTATAGCATGTAAAATATAAACTAAACATTACCTGAAAGGAGAAACAACATTAAATGCTAATATTTCGCATATTCTTCTATTTATTATAATTATTCAACTATCTTTAACATTACGTTTTAAGTCTAACTGACAGCTTTCATAGACAAGGCCATGGACAAGTTAAATGAGGAGCTATGAACCTCATTTACAACTATATAAAAAAAAATTAAACATACCTAATCTTCAAGTAAAAAAATTTGTTCATGATAAATTAAATATTTAAACTATCATAAAATGGTCAATTTAACTAATATATAAATCAATAATACCTCTTTTTAAAGGGAATATTCCATTATTTATTTTAGTTTTACATTTTTTAAATGTAAAATGAGTATTTTCTGAGAAAACTGAAGTTTTAGTAAAATATATTGTAAAAAAACAAAAATTTATGATTTTCAGCGTCTTCTTGCGTCAAAACCATGAAAAATATCGCTTTTATGTGTATGGTAGATTTATAGTAAATTTATTGAACATTATTTCATTCCTACACACTTTTTCTGTATCACGAACAGTTTTCTCAAAAAGTTCAAAAAACCGCGTTTCGGGACACTTTGGGGGGCGTGAGGGGGGGACGCGCACCCCGGAGGAGGGGGGAGAGTTGATAAATTTTGACTTCACCCCATAAGGTATCCATCCCCATAGATAAATGTTCTCCATATATTTTGCCACGTTTTGAGCTATTTTTACTGAATTATAAGAGCTTATTTTGAAATACGAATGAAGCTAGAGTAACATTCGATTTTTGAAGTAAGTATACGTCAATTTCGTGCTTTAACGTATGTGCGTTTGGCCTAGTGGTATAAGGTGTGGAATAACAGTGCGTTCTCTTAAGTAACTGCAATTCGAATCTCGTGTTGAAGAAGTTTTTTTTTTTGCGCGAGTGTGCGTGTGTGTAGTTTTGACTTCTGCCGGCACTCCCGGAGTGCTGTCCGGTGTTTTTTTTCTGCCTTTTTCGGCAATCCGGCTAAACCGATTTTTCGGCTTGAACATTGAGGACAATAGGCCACTGTTTATACAGTTTCAATGGGTACCATCAAACGAGTTTTGCGCAGACGAAGCCGCGACTAACAGCTAGTATCCTACCGTTCAATTTTTCAAAGGATTTTTAATTCGGGGTTTCAGGCACTTGTTCCACCGCCGGCGAGTAGCGAGAAGCGAGCGTTTTTTAGTGTGGAAATTTTGTCGCTTTTGTCGCCGGGCGACAAAGTTTACATACTAAAAAACACTCGCTTCTCGCTACTCGCCTGCGGTGGGACAAGTGCCTGAACCTCAACTAGACTCGGACAAGACCCGGCACAAACGAGGGGTGTTATGTATCTACCTATATGCACGTTGGTCAGACGATCAAAGCGATAATGAGTATACCTACCTATCTATTTCACCAAAAGCGACTCTACATATGATATTATATACATAAATATGTTTGGAAATGAAAATATTCAGGTTTTTTAGTATCTCTGGAATGAATTCTTGACTAGAGCCAGGAAATAAAGCGTGTCGGTTTGGAAAAGGTGATTAACGAAGCGCATAGTGCAGCGTGGGCTGGCCTGCGGGCTGGCGGCGCGCCGGGGCCGGTTGCGTAACGCAGCGCCGCCGCCGCTCGGAGCGGCGCCCGCACACACACACACACACACACTCACACACGCGCCAGCGCCGCAGGCAGCCTCACCAGCCACCACCGACTCCTTCGCAACATCAATCCCGAATAACATTTGTGACACTTTTCACCCCTTTCACATCTCATTCTCGCGATAGCTAACAGGAAATTGCTTTTACCGCTGCATTGTGCAGTGGCCGTGGCCATTTATTGACCCTTTGACAATTTTCATAAATTTTGAGTCTATCTACTTCTTGCACGGGTGATATGTATGTGACATGAAGCTTGTGATGCGAATGATGCGCTTGCATGATGCAATGATGCGCTTCAAATGCCATGTGACCGTGATGATACATCCAAGCGGACGCGCCCCCGGCGGTACCAGCGCAGCCCGCGGCCCGGGCCCGGGCCGCTCGCCCGCACTCAGTACAAGCGGAGCACAGCGAATACCACAACAATCCAGTCCTAAGGCGTTCACGTCAGAGCACAAGCCTACTTATGACACATTACTAAATGATTTTTAAATGGTATCACGATTAACTTAGATTTAATCGGGAATCCGTGGGCCTCGGCGCCTGCTGCCGCGCCAGGCGGGTGGGGCGGGAAGGGGGCCGTGGGTCACGCACTGCACGCACGCACTCACCGTGTGCATCGCGCGTCAGCAGCGCGCGTCGCGCCGCATGTCGCGTGCCGCGTGTCGCGTGTCGCGCGTCAGCAGCCGCCGCCCTGTCGAGCCGCGAGGCGCCGCCACACTGCTGCAGCGCCGCGCCTCCCCCTCTCGCCCCCCCCGTAACCCTCTGCGCGCGCCGCCGGGACACGGCGTCCCCGTATGTAGTACGGGGGGTAGCGTCGTATTTTCATAGTGATTTATTTAGTACAAAACGATTCCTAGTTTGACTCTGTTAGATTAACATTGATAAAAATTTACGGGGAAGACAGTCAGCGCAGCCGTAGTGGATTTGAGGATGGGTAGACCTTTCATATATTATACTTAAAAATGTTTTTAATGAATGTCGTCTATAGAATCACGCTCATTTATAGGAAAAGCACCCGAGTATAATATCAACGACTTCTATAAAACAAACTTACCTACGATTAAGAGCCACTACTCGCACAAACCGATCATCGAAATAGGATCAAGTTGAAAGCATACCTTTTGATTCATATAAAAACGGGCAAGTGAAAATTGAACTCGCGCACTGAGTTCCGTTTCCGAATGAATATAAGAATTTAGCAGAGATGCGATTTATTTGAAATACTTCTATTTAAAATGCAAATACAAAATGCAAAATACCTATTTTGTATTTTGCATTTAAATACCTTTTAGTAAAAAGCATTTTGTATTTTATTTGAAATACCTTTTGAGATGTATTTTGCATTTTTAATATTCATTTCAAAATGCAAAATACTTTTTGATTAAGTTTAGCCAACATTACCAGTCAAACAAAATGAAATGAACGAATGAATGACGCTTGTATTGCCGAATTTGACCGATAGAGGCGCCTGGTAGCCATGCGTCCCCATTTTTAGGGTTCCATAGCCAAATGGAAAAAAACGAAACACTTATAGATTTCGTCATGTCCGTCTGTCTGTCTGTCCCTCCGTATGTCACAGCTACTTTTTTCCGAAACTATAGAACCTATACTGTTGAAACTTGGTAAGTAGATGTATTTTGTGAACTGCATTAAGATTATCACACAAAAATAGAAAAAAACCGGCCAACTGCGAGTCGGACTCGCGCACCGATGGTTCCGCACAAATTCGCCAAGTTATTGTAAATATTATGATTAGTTATTATTATATTGAGTATGAGTATGAGTAAACTCCGGTGTTAGCAGAGCCCTGCTCTTAAGCAAAATGTAGGCACAACAATAAATTTTGTTAGAACACATAGAAAAATCCGAAAAGTAAAGCTATGGCCGGGAATTTCATTTTGTTCCCGGCCATAGCTTTACTTTTCGGATTTTTCTATGTGTTCTAATTTTCAGTGTAGTTCAGAAATTAGAACTGAAACTAAAATTTTTTTTTCATCAAACCCATACGTGTTGGTATATATAGATAGGTCTTCAAAAATGATATTGAGGTTTCTAATTTTTTTTTTTTCTAAACTGAATAGTTTGCACGAGAGACACTTCCAAAGTGGTAAAATGTGCCCCCCCCCCCTGTAATTTCTAAAATAAGAGCATGATAAAACTAAAAAAAATATATGATGTAGATTACCATGCAAACTTCCACCGAAAATTGGTTTGAACGAGATCTAGTAGGTAGTTTTTTTTTAATAATTTCTGTCTGTCTGTATAAGTAACCAATATAAAATGACCTCACACTGCCTACATTTTGTTTAAGAGCAGGGCTTTGCTAACACCGGATTTTTTAATAACTTGGCGAATTTGTCCGGAACCCTCGGTGCGCGAGTCCGACTCGCACTTGGCCGGTTTTTTTTCTTCTTTGGTCAGAGTGCGCGCCTTATATCTGACTAGTGAAGTGCCATTTGGCTCGGCATTGTATCTCTATTCTATTTCTTATGATTATGATAAATACCTAAAATAAATATAAATCATTCGATTTGGTAAAAAGGTATTTTATTTTGAAAAAGTATTTTGAAAATACCTATTTTGCATTTAGCATTTGAAATGCAAAACGCAAAACTATTTGGTATTTTGCATTTGAAATAGTAAATCTGAAAAGTATTTTGCATTTTGTATTTAAATGCTTTTTCAAAACCATTTTGTACATCTCTGGAATTTAGTACGTATGAACATGTACTTTGAAATTTATTAGTTTAGCCATAAGCAAAAATTGCTTGGTTTTTAGGGTTCCGTAGCCAAATGGCACAAAACGGAACCCTTATAGATTCGTCATGTCTGTCTGTAGGTCCGGAGGTGTCACAGCCATTTTTTTTCGGAAACTATATGAACTATATACTGTTGAAACTTGGTAAGTAGATGTGTTCTGTGAAACGCATTAAGATTATCACACAAAAATAGAAAAGAAAACATAAATTTTGGGGGTTCCCCATAGTTAAAACGGAAACTCGACATTTTTTTTTTCGTCAAACCCATTATGGGTGGAGTATCTATGGATAGGCCTTCAAAAATGTTATTGAGATTTCTAATATCATTTTTTTCTAAACTGTATGTATAGTTTGCGCAAGAGGCACTTCCAAAGTGGTAAAAAGTGTGTCATCCCCCCCTGTAACTTCAAAAACTAAAAAAATATATGATAATATACATTACCATGCAAACTTCCACCGAAAATCGGTTTGTACTTGTTGAAAGATATGGATGTTGATATATTTAACTGTAACATCATTGCAGCGAATTTTTAATTTTTAAATCATAAAATATTTTTTTTCTCCATTTCGACTTTGGTGTAGAAATGTCCTTTTACTGTATGACGGCTGAATTACGAGTTTTAATCCTAATTAGTAATTATGAATAATGTTTGTATGACGGCAGAATTATGAGTAAGTAATGCTAATTAGTAATTATGAATAATAATTAAATTAAAACAGCAGTTCCGTAATTAGTTTTATTGCCATTTAAGTTAATCGTTAATAGTTATTTATTTGTTATTGAATTCTGTGTCATTTAAATATTCCTGTATGTCATAGTAGCACTTATTTTTCAATATTTTACATATTCTATTTCTAAATCTATTCAGTGGTAGTGTTTTCAGATATTCTGGCAATTTATTAAATAGTTTGACTGCCATGCAAAATACACTTTTTCTGAACAGGGCACAGTATGCTCGTGGAATTATGTGCCTGTTTCTTGGGCGAAGATTACGTTCAGGTTTGAGTTTATGTTCCTGAAAACGATCGTCATATTTTTTTATAAAAGTCAGGCATTCCATTATAAATAGAGAAGGAACGGTTAATATACCAAGTTCTTTAAAATATGGTTTACAGCTTTCCCTAATGGTTATTCCTGTTATTTGTGGGTTGCGTGTTTGCAAACTTCAGGTCAGGAGCTCTTCAATGAATTGTTCTTATTTTTGATTTTACACGATGATTTTTATTTTAAATATATGATACTTCATTTGTACATATTATTGATTTTAAGTTAGAATTATACAATGCAGTGTCCAAAATGTGAGTGAAAGTTTGTGCTAATCACGGCGATTTTATATGGAGAAGATTGAATGATTGATGATTGAATGTATGGCCGGTCGCTCGCTGCGCCCCCTCGCGGCCGGCGCCGTGAAACTTGCAGTTCTTCGCGCCACAGCTAGATGGCGTTGAAAGCATAAACATGCCCCCCGCCTTGAAAGCACCCGCTTTCAAAGCTGTGTGGTTGATTGCTCTGGGTCACGTGGATCAGCGTCACTTTCAGGCTGCAGGGGAAGCGGGCAGATCTTAGAGAACGCCCTGCGTGTTAGCCCGGCGGCCGTTCGAATGTCAGCAACACGGGAGACGCCGTCCTTTCCTGGGAACAGAGCTACCACTCGTCCCAAACGCCACTTAAGAGGTGGTAGGTTGTCATCCTTGATGAGGACCAGGGAATTCAGCACGATGTCCTGGCTGTGAGTTTGCCACTTCGTCCTTGTCTGCAGTTGTGAAATGTAGTCCTTTGACCATCTCTGCCAATAATGTTGTCGTAGTTGCTCCAGCCTCTGGTACCGTGGTAGGCGATGCGGCTCCGCGGCGGTCAGGTCTTCGCAGGGCGGCGATGTCATGGGCCGGCCAATAAGGAAGTGAGCTGGGGTTAGGGCAACAAGGTCGTTGGGATCTGCAGACATAGGATGCATCGGTCGGGAGTTTAGGATGGCTTCTATTTGTGCTAATACTGTGCTAAACTCCTCGTACGTTAAATGTGCATTACCTATCACGCGTCTTAAATGGTGCTTACAGGAACGTACCCCCCCGGATTCCCACGCACCCCCAAAGTGGGGAGCGTAGGGGGGAATAAATGTCAGTTTTATATTGTCCGTTGTGGCACGATCAATGATGTCACGCGAATTATTTTGTAGAAACATCGAAAGCTCTTTCAATGCCCCCACAAAATTTCTGCCGTTGTCAGAAAATATCTCGGCCGGTTTACCGCGCCGAGATATAAACCGTTTTAATGCGAGTAAATAACCATCGGTAGACAGACTAGTCACAAGGTCGAGGTAGACAGCGCGCGTTGAAAAACAAACTATAACGCAGATATAATTTTTCTCTAACTTAGCGCCTCGCCCCTTCCGATTTAATACGAGCACCGGACCCGCGTAATCCACACCGCAACGCATGAAAGGAAATCCAGGTTCTAAACGCTGGGCAGGTAAGTTACCCATGATAGGCGTTAAGGTTTGTCCTTTCATGCGCGTGCAGGTTATGCATTTGCGTACCACCTGCTTAGCCAAATTCGTGCCCCCGAGAGGCCACCAACAATTCTTAATATTTGAAAGCAGCAGTTGTGGTGGCGCGTGCAGCAGGTGTATGTGTTCGCTTTGAAATAAAATGTGTGTGAACCTATGTTTCGAACACAACAGTATGGGGTGCTTTTTGTCGAATGAGAAATCAGGGGAGCTACTTATTCTGCCACCTACTCGAATTACTTTGTGCCGTGTGTCAAAGAAAACAGTTAATTTAGCGATAATGCGTGTGTGCTTAATAGGTAAATTATTTTTTAATCTATAATATTCATTAGGAAATGAATCTAATTGCGAAATACGCGCCAAATGTAATACCGACACATTCAATTCGTCTAAAGTTAGCGGCCCAGAGTTACGAGTTAACTTGTTTTTATTGCGTGTATTGTTTACAAATCTTAAAACGTAAGCAAACGCACGCTTTAAGCGATTAAATGATGAAAACCTATCGAATGGGAATGAATCTGCATTAACCTGGCATGTCATATTAACTGTGTGTGTTTTTATGTCAGGTAAATCGTCAAATGTAGAATTAGATGTGTGTGAAAGACGTTTGTGTAACCAGTTCGATTCTGGTTCGTATAGAAAGGACGGCCCTTCCCACCACGTGATGTTGTTATTAAGTGCATCCAGTGCAAGCCCGCGCGAAACCATGTCGGCCGGGTTATCTTTACTAGATACGTGCAGCCACCGCGCGCTGTCGGTTAATTCGTTAATCTCAAGCAATTCTGTTTTGAACGAAAGTTTTTAGTAGCTGCGGTGACATGCGCAACCAACCCAAGACGATTGTGGAGTCAGTCCAAAACGTTACAGTATCGAATTTAACTTTAAGCGAGTCGATTATTTTGGAATAAAGCCGAGCTCCCAGTAACGCGCCGCACAGCTCAAGTCTTGGGATGGTAACCGGTTTTAGTGGAGCTACTTTGCTTTTCGCACATAACAACTTCACGGTGATCGATTGTTTATTTATTTCGTCACCAGAGTGTGTACGAACATAGGCACATGCACCGAAAGCAAGCTGACTTGCATCTGTAAACAAATGTAGTTCTATGCGTTGCGTGTGCGCACTCATTACGTAACGAGGAATACGTACGTTACAAATGTTATGTTTATGAGTGTGTAAGTATTGTTGCCACGAGACTGCAATGTCACTGGGTACTTCGTCGTCCCATCCCAATTTACATAACCATAACCTTTGTAACAATACTTTGGCTATAATAATAGTGGGAGATAGAAGTCCCAGCGGATCGTAAATCTGCGACACGACAGATAGTATTGTGCGTTTAGTAACAGGTGTTGTGTGTTGTATGTTTGTTGTGTAATGAAATTGATCTGTGTTGTTTATCCATCCCAAACCAAGTGTTTTGTTTTGACAAGTTTCACCTAAAGCTAACTCTCGCGAAGTAATTTCTGACGACGAATAAGATGAAACGTCAAAATTAAAAACCCATTTTCGAAGTGGGAAGCAACCGGACTTGAACACATCGGTGACCCTTTCACATATGTCAATCAACGCTTGCTTGTCGTTGTGACCTGTGATCAGGTCATCTACATAACAGTCCTTCAGGATGGTGCGTGAGACCACCTCGTCGCCGCACTCAGACGCCAGCTGTTGCAGGCACCGAATACTTAAGTACGGTGCGGACGAGCAACCGTACGTCACCGTGTTAAGCTGGTAAATGTTAAGCGGATCCAAGGTACTCTCTCGCCACAAAATGAGTTGAAGGTCACGTTGGTCTGGTTGGATGAGAACCTGCCTGTACATTTTCTCCACATCTGCGCACGCTACGTATTTATCTTCACGAAACCGAAGTAAAATGGAGAAGACGTCATTTTGCAACGGCGGGCCGATTAACTGTAAGTCATTCAGTGACTTACCTGAATTTGTACTACAGCTCGCGTCAAAAACAACCCTTAATTTAGTGGTCGTACTGTGCTCTCTAAATACGCCGTGATGTGGAAGAAAATAGTATGGCTTATTATATGTTTGTACAAGTGTCATGTGTCCTAATTGAATGTACTCGCGTATAAAATCAGAGTACATCTTTTTATACTCAGGGAGGCGTTCAAGTTTACGTTCAAGTGACAAAAACCTAGTTTTAGCAATAGCGTAACTGTCGCCGAGCGTGTCAGCTGATTCCTTAAGAGGAATACGCACAGAGAACCGACCGTTCTCCACGCGCTGTGTGGTTTCTTTAAGCAGCTGTTCACAGGCACGCTCGTCGTCAGTCAGGCCGTCACCCGACTTAGGAACCTCCTCGAGTTCCCAAAACTTCTTAAGTTGATTATCTATACTTAATGTGTGTGTGAAATGACATGTAGTTTTGTTTGTATTTTTATTTAATGTGTGTGTGTATTTAGCGTGTAAGGGACCGGATATTATCCATCCTAGCTTTGAATTTTGTAAACTAGGCCCTTCCGCGAGACGGATGCGACCGTCAGTAAGTAAATCCCAGAATATATCCGCGCCTAACAACAAATCAATTTGGGATGGTTCGTAATAGGTGGGATCCGCAAGCCTTATGTGCTTTGGTATGCGAATGGAATTTACCTTTAACGCTGCTGATGGCAGCTGATCTGTAATCCGCGGGAGAACCATGCAATTAATGCGTGCATGGAACTCACTTGTCGTTGACTGTAGGTTAATGGTACACGAATGTGTGCTTTGCGTGATTGATTGACCTACGCCAGTGATTTTGACAGTGGACTGTATCAGTGGTGTGTTTAGCTTCGATATGAATGATTGTGTGACGTAACTGTGTTGGCTCCCGCTGTCTAAAATTGCACGAGCCTGATGATATTTATTATTGCAGTCCGGAATGTAAACAAGCGCTGTTGATAACAAAACCGGTTGCAACAATAAGGTATCTGGGTGTGAAGTTGTATGAGTATGATGATTAGAGGTGGTGGCGGGGGGCGCGGTCGCAGTCGCACTGGCAGCAGACGTCGATGCGCGGTCGCCGTCACCACTCTGTGTATGAATTAAGCTGTTGTGTTTTTTCTGGCAAATCCTGCACGGACCCAGAAAACAGTTGTCTGAAATGTGACCGTCGCGCAAGCAGTTATGGCAAAGGTTGTTAGCGTCAAGCAACTTAATCCTGTCTTCGATCGCGAGATTAAGAAAGCCATTGCAAGAATAAAGCGGATGATTGCCTTTACACATACTGCAAGTGCGTGTTGGACGTTTAGAGTTCGGTTTATTAGAATTTACCGAACTAGAAACGTAGCTGTGAATTGAGTGTGAGTTTTGAGTGTTTGAGTGATTTAATTGTTTCTTAACTTCGTGTGAATGTGTGTGTACGTTCCTAGAATGATTAGCTGTAATTGATTCTAACATGTCTGCCCTATTTCTAAGGAAGTTTATTAAATCACTCAATGTAACTCTAGTAGACGAATCACCTGCCTGACCAAAGATAAGTGTACTTTTGTACTGCTCCCACTCGCGCTCTGTGACCGTATCAAGTTTGCTAACAATTAGGTAAATAACTAAAGTGTCCCACGCATCTGTGGGTTCACCTAACGTTTTCAACGCTCGCAAGTTGCGAAGTACGGAGTCGATTAACTTTCTTAACTGAGCCGGTGATTCTTTGTGTATAGTTTGTGTGTTAAAAAGTGACTTCACATAGTTGTGTGTAAGCAATCTATGATTGTTATATCTATTTTCAAGTAACTCCCACGCTATGTTGTAGTTAGTAGCAGAGAACTCTAAGGACTTGATAACCTGCAACGCGTTGCCCGTTAGGGCGGCGCGCAGGTAGTGAAACTTCTGGATAATACCGATGTCCTTAGAGTTGTGTATGAGAGAAGTGTACGTGTCCCTAAACTCTAACCAGTGCTCGTATGAACCGTCGAAGGCTGGCAACGCTATAGTAGGTAATTTTACTGGGCTCAAATTTAAAGTTCTACTGTTACTGGCAGCTGTGCTTTCACCGCTTTCGATAAAGCTGGATGCCAAAGACATTGTCTGAAAGTATTGATCCTCGAAAGCTTCACGTATTTCCATATGCTTAATAAGTTCAGACTCGTTAGCTAATTCTTCGATTCTACTTTGCACTGAATCGAATTGAGAATAAACTGTCTCTGCATTTTCTATACGCAACTTTAACTCGACCCGTTGAATAGTAGTTAAACTTGCGTTAAGCGCTGCAACGTATTTAGCAAACAAAGTTAATTTACCCTTAATCGTGCCACGTTTTGTCTTCAAACTGCGAATTTCATTGGGCGGTATGGGTGATAAATTAGGCGATTGCATCTTGATTGTTGTGTGTGATTAAAAGTATCTGAAAAGGACTTAAGTTTTATCCCGCAAAAGAAGTTAAGTTTTATCCCGCAAGCACCGTTAGTGACACGTAATGGCGGCGGTAAAATTACGCACGTGGAGCACTGGAATTTTGCGATGAACACGGTATTAGCACAATGATGCGGATAAGAGGGAATTAGAAAGGATGGCCGGCCTGACCTTGATTTGCTGATCCAGGAACTGGTAACTGGTCCGGCTCGAAGGACCAATATTTGTGGGTTGCGTGTTTGCAAACTTCAGGTCAGGAGCTCTTCAATGAATTGTTCTTATTTTTGATTTTACACGATGATTTTTATTTTAAATATATGATACTTCATTTGTACATATTATTGATTTTAAGTTAGAATTATACAATGCAGTGTCCAAAATGTGAGTGAAAGTTTGTGCTAATCACGGCGATTTTATATGGAGAAGATTGAATGATTGATGATTGAATGTATGGCCGGTCGCTCGCTGCGCCCCCTCGCGGCCGGCGCCGTGAAACTTGCAGTTCTTCGCGCCACAGCTAGATGGCGTTGAAAGCATAAACACCTGTAATTGCACGAACGCATCTTTTTTGCATTAGGAATACATTGTGCCATTTTGATAAACTACCCCAAAACATTATGCTATATGTAATGATTCATTGCACATGTCCATAATAAGCAGTAATCGCAGTTTCTTGATTAACTAACTTAACTAATTGACTGAGAGGATATATAAAGCTATTTATTTTAAAGCATATTCTTTCTATATTATATTTCCAATTGCAATTTCGGTCAAGTACTATTCCTAAAAATATACATTTCTCAACAATATCTATTGGTATTTTGTTAAAACTAATTTCTATTTTAGGCGGTTTGGGCTGAGGTCGGTGAAATTGCAGGATTTTAGTTTTGGCAATATTTAGTATCAAATCTTTCTCTATAAATTTCTTATTTGATTTTGACGAAATTTTATTTAACTTTCAATATTTGTATGTTACTTTGTTTAGATCAAATCTTGCAAGTTAAGTTCGTCCCACTTCTAGTGATCAGATTAACTTGAAATTTGGTACCTAGATATAGATTTTTTTTGAACATAAAACTCATTTCCCTTAAAGAGGGACTTTCTCCAAGTGAACGTAGTCACGGTAAAGTATCAATATTTTTTCACCGTACTAGGGTGCGACCAAACCGCCGCGTATACGCAGTGACGTGCCGTATCCGTCACGTTTTCTCACCGTTTCTTCATACATTTTGTTGCGATTCCGTAACGTCACCGTTTTTTAAGCGGCGGTGTGGTCGCACCACTATATGGTGTTGCTACAGATGCAACAGTGGCGCCCCTATTAATTTCTAGACTTTTATGTCGGCCTGTATAAGACTGATTTGTTTAAAAAGTGTCATTTTCTGTTGTTATGAATAAAAACCAACCGGGAAATCAAAAAGTTTAGTTTTATTTAGCAAATTGATAGACTAAAATTAAAAATGTAATTTGTGTAGCAACAATGTAATTTGTGTGGCGTGAATTTTTTCACCAGCGAATTCTATCTTAACTATTCAAGGCCGAAGAATGCCTCTTTTTGCATTTTGTTCATCATTCCAATCTCTACCAAAATCTATTATCAAAATATAAAATAAATGAAACCCTGATACGAAGCTCAAATTTCGGAGTAGGCCCCCTGGTCGTGGTTGTTGTAAAAGGCGCCGTCATTTGTTTTCAGACATGTCAACGCATACAATAATGCTTCAGGTTCACGCAGGCTCATCGTGACGGGGGAGCATGTGTGCGCGGGGGGGGAGGCGGGCCGGGACTCGTGCCGCGGGGACTCGGGGGCGCCGCTCATGTACGAGGCGGGCCCGTTCGTGGAGGTACTCGGGCTCGTCAGCGTGGGAGCGTCGCCGTGCGG
The DNA here is from genome assembly GCA_963854515.1 of Pandemis heparana. NCBI lineage: Eukaryota > Metazoa > Arthropoda > Insecta > Lepidoptera > Tortricidae > Pandemis > Pandemis heparana. Next base: position 15,741,522 of record OY978018.1, on the reverse strand, counting down.
GATCGCCGACTTCCCGAACTTGCATACAAAGGTCTTCTCGTATGTCTAGAGAATTCGGGAAAACTTCAGGCCTTAAGACGAGTTCAAAGAGCTGCCGTTATAGGTTCACGGTTCGTTTGTTGCTCGCTTTGGATTTGTATCTTGACATACCTTAATATACTACTGTTTACTGTTATATCAGGCTGCTCATTTCCAAAAAATCTCATTTGATATTTTTTATAATTTTGAAAGTTTCAATATAGGCATATTACTACAGATTCAAAAGATCAAATTCGTCTAGTGATAAACATCCCTAGACATTTTTGATGTGTGTGTTTATTACCAATAAAATCGATTCGTATTGTAGTGAGTGTGAAAGAATGTAATATACTTACTCACCAGTTAGGTTGTCTTTGGATTTTCGATTATACCCGATTTTTACCGATTAGCCAATCATACATAGTCACCTCTCTAGTTTTAATGACCATAGAACGTAACCTAGCAACGTCTCGCACGCAAAAAGTGATATAATATTGAAAATTTGTACGTGGGGGTGCGAGTTGGATTACCTCCACGTGTGATCAAGAGCTGCGGTTCGTTTTGGATCCGTCCAGGGCGAAGAGCAGTGCTTGATCCGGTGCACCCAGGGCAACGGCTAATGATTTCCTGGCAGTTTCTGAGGGATATCATTAACCGTTAGCTAAGAGCCCGACGGGGGAGGGGGGTCATTTGATTGTGTTACCGTACAACGTTGCCGACATTTTGTCACAAGATTTTTGAATATAATATTTTTACTTTGACATTGGCGAAGTTGTCATCACTATAACGACTTGATACGCCATAAATAAAAAGAAGAAGAGGAATTTGTACGAGAAAATTATGTAAATGGTAAACGCAAAAAACATCGCCGTGATTCTTTTTAAAACGTTATTAATGTACAGTACCAAGTATTGATTTATTTCTAAGTAATTCAATTTTGTATTTATTTTTGCTGTCAAAACTTTTATGAACTGCATTCTATAGATCTGTCACCTAATCCTTCCTTATTGAAACAGACCGTTTTATACAACAGTTTTAATGGGTGTGGGATTGTTGTTGCTTTCGTTATTATTGTAGTCGTGTAATCACATTATACATAAATCAATTTCAGCTGATTGGATTCGTTTAATTAAAAACTCCTGTAGTGGTATCTTCTCGTAACTTTGGGTTCTCCCCTTTGAGGCACACTTCTAACATCGACCAATGTTAACATTTAGCCAACCACAATTTAAAAACTTTGATTAATGTAACAGGCGTGTTCACGTTCAGTCTAACCTAACCTTTTTTTAACGTGTAGAAAATGCACCTTATGCATTCCCGCGCTCGGGGCAGCAACGGAGGTGACGAGATCCAGCTCACCGCTAACCTAGCAATGCACCAAGATGAAGTTACCAAAGTTGCGAAATTTTCTAATGCGTAGTTTCTAGAAATTTCTGAGAACATTCTCGCAATTTTGAGAATTCCATTTGCTTATTATAAGATTAGTAGTAGTGTTTATTATAAGATTAGTATTAGTAGTTAGTATCTTTTCTCATTTATTTAATCGTATGGCGCAAAACATTAAACAATTATACTAAAGAAAGAAACTACAAACTAGCTTTTCTCATTATAAGATTAGTATCTGAGATTAGTATAAAGGTAGATCAAAATAAAAAAAATCTTTAGTCTACCGGTGCTAAGCTATTGGAAATTTCATCACCTGCTGACCCTGCCCTTCGAATGTTAGGGTCAATATCCCAAGCAGTAAATTTTGATGGCAAGACTGAAAACGCAGGTGCAGAAGGCTTTGATAATGTAGAACTATTTTTTTAAGGAAACAGCCCCCTATTGTCTACCTCGGGCAACAGCTAAAATTAAAATATTATGTTATTTAATCATTTAAAAAAATATATTTAGACCATATTTCTCATCAAGGTGGGTTGTCCCGGAGCCGGTTTTAGTTACAAAATGCCGGATAATTCGGATACTATGCGTGACAATATTTTTCTTTTACCTTTATTTTATTACCATATAAACAGGTAACAAAAAAAGCACATCACCTGATTTTTACCTCATTTGTAAACCTTTGAATATGTGCATATACATTTGTCCGGAGACACGCTCTCATTCCGCGGGCAAATTTTGGGAACGATTTATTTCCTGAGTTTGATCCCTTAAGCCCCCCGTCTCTCGCGCACTCCGAGCAATAGTCAAACTGCAGCGCTCAGCGAGATTGGACGTGTGTTACTGTGAAACGTTTTCGAGTAAATTTTATTTTTTTATCATCGCCATGGTGTGGGGACAAAATAAAAATCATTCCGGAGTTAGTCATAGTTTTTGTATTTTGTATCGCTTTTCTTTCTAATTTATATATGTCACGTAAAATATAGTGCTAATTTCAAGAGTTCAATTAGTTTAACAACACGACTCTTACCCTTCCTTTAATATTTATTTTTATGTCGAGTTTCTCATTCCACCATTTTTATTCCGGTGTTTCCGGTGTAGTAAAATGAAATGTAGCTTCACTTTAGTATTATGAAAGGGTCCGTAGCATATTTTCGAAAATGAAATACTAACCCAATTGCGATGCGGTTTTTGGTATAGTATTAGTATTGTACCAGCGCATGTTTTTAGATAATGTCTAGGCTTTTAGGCTACCAGGGAACGTTACAAAAAGGGTTTTTAAAAAAATAGATGTAACTTTGTGCACCTCGAACTTAATAAGTACTCGATAGTAATTGTAAATCTGTGACTGATTCCTACAGCAGCAGGTTATCGGGAGTTATTTCGGGAATCGTATAATACAAAATAATAGTTTTGATTATGGAACCCTATTTTTTACTTTCATTCCGGTGGTCTAAATATAATTCCAGTGGGCTGATATTGTAATCCCGGTGTACATTTATCATTTCATTGGAACTTATCTTTCATTCCGGTGTACATTTATCATTCCGTTGTGTGTTTAGAAATTTGACCTCTAATATCTCGAAAACTATTTAAGATTTCAGGTTCCCTTTCAGATATGTCTTACAAAATAGTCTAAAGATTCTTTAGGCATTTAAAAATTTAAAAAAAAATCAGATATAAGGAATCACACCGAAATGATACAAAAAATGCGTCTTGTTGAAATTGACCCGTTAACGCAATGATGTTAATGATACTACAGTTGCTTAATGAATGACAATTTATTACAAACAAACAGCCTATTTTCATTCATACGGTCACATTGGTTGGTATGGACATAATATCATTATAACAGCGAAATGCGACATCTATGCGTTTTTAAAGTAAATAAACATGACACAAATTATCTACTTACAAAGAAACATAATAAACCTATAATTAAGGCCTAATATTTTGCCGAATCCACTGGACATGCGCGTAGACCTTCGTATGCACGGTCGGGACGTTAGGTTTCCCGCACGGCGACGCTCCCACGCTGACGAGCCCGAGTACCTCCACGAACGGGCCCGCCTCGTACATGAGCGGCGCCCCCGAGTCCCCGCTGCACGAGTCCCGGCCCGGCTCCCCCCCCGCGCACACATGCTCCCCCGTCACGGTGAACTTGTATATAGCATGATTGTATGCCAGCTGGCATGTCTGAAAACAAAATGATGCCATTTACAACAAAGGCCCCACCGAAATTCGAGTATCATACCGTCTCTCTCACTCGCATATTCATTTGCTAGTGTGAGCAAGACAATGGCAGTAACCGAGACAAGGAAAACAAACGTGAAACCTAATTATAAACTAGTAATGGGCAGACTACTTATAAGATTAGTCGACGGCTAGTCGGCAATGCCGATCGTTTAGGGCGCTCACTTTGTTTTTGCAGCCATTCGCATAAATCGGCCGCGCATAACTTGTGGGTCAAATGTAATTAATATTGCTACCTACATTTGATTGCAACTTACCGTGCTTTTGCAAAAAAAAATGTGTTTTTTTACTATGGTTACGATATATGCTTTAGAAGGCATTTAATTTAGTCGCCGTGGTTTTATTAATGCTCCCCCTTTTAATAAGATAAATAACAACCAACTAGTCTTCATTTTTGCCGAATAGTCGGTTTCCCCGACTAGTCAGCGAGTAGTCGGCCCATCTCTAATAATAACAAAAAACAATAAAATAATGTACGAAGGCTTACACCAGTTAAAGGCGAACCATCATTTGCGTTGCGCTAGACGCCGAAAATTCATAAATCTAACTAATCTAACTAATATTATAAATGCGAAAGTTAAATGTATATAATAAAAAAATAGATAGAGAAAAGTCTGGAATAGCACATAGGCTAGGTACTTTTTATCCCGGAAAATTCCCGCGGACGAATTATAACGAGTTCTTAGCAGACGTAGTCTCGGGCAACAGCTAATTTATTCGTGACACAGAAAAAAGTGTCCTCGAAATTTCTGTACCTAGGCTACATACTAATTTTCTGTGTCAGTTTTGTGACGCCCACACAAATGGTATGAGAAAATGTCACGAAACTGACAAATCACTACATAGTATAAGACAAAGTCGCTTTCTCTGTCCCTATGTCCCTATGTATGCTTAAATCTTTAAAACTGCGCAACGGATTTTGATGCGGTTTTTTATTATAGATAGAGTGAATCAAGAGGAAGGTTTATATGTATAATACATGCATAATATACCGTGCGAAGCCGGGGCGGGTCGCTAGTACTTAACAAAAATGAATGCGCTGGTGGTGGCGGCATCTGGTTCGAAAAACCTAAAATTTCTTCTTTTTGTAAAAATAAGAAAAGGGAAGGTAAAGCATTTGACTGACTTTCCTGTCCACATACGGCAGTCCGACGTGCCGTAGGAGGTCGCTATGGGAAGCTGTCTGGGTGGCTCCCCAGCCCGCCACGTACAGTCTCAAGTAGCGGGGAGGAGACTCAGTTAAATCCATCGTAGGCAAGCAGATCGGTCGGATAAATTCTGAAATTAAAAATAATACTTTGTTTTTATGCCCTGTTTGTTTGTTTACAAAAAAACCAGCCAAATGAAGTTGAAGCTAAAGTAGAAGTAGGTATGATGTTATCACTGTTCCAAACTCGGTCAGCCGTTCCGGCGTGAAGTAACAAGCATACACTCACACACAAACTTCCATTTTTAAAACATTGGCGGAATTACTGTACATTGATTACCTGTATACGGCACCGTTTTTGAAAGTCTTATGAGGCCTATATTGTTTAATTTTGGCCTATCTTTATATCCGGGGTGCGGTATGGCTCGCTCTATGGGCACGGAGAGCGCCCCGTTGGTGCAGCGCTCGCCGGAGCCGTCCGCCACGCAGTCCGGCCCGGGGTACGAAATGTCAAAGTCTCCCAGCCGCACTCTTTTACTGCAACAACGTGAATAACATTCTAGGCAGGGGCCTAAGACAAACTAATTTTATCAAGTCCAATTTACTCATAATGCTTGTTTCGATACCCTTCGTTTGGTCTAAAATTTCTCTAGCTGAAACTGAAAATATTTAACACAATATTTTACATAGGCTTTGTAGAATAGGTTAGGTTAGGTTTATCAGATAATTTTCTTGGAAACAATGGTTTTAGTAAAAAATTGGTTTAGCCCAAACGATGATTCGGTCAAACATTAGACCGATTTAGACCAATTAATTATTCGACCATGCGATATTTTTTAAATTTTTGGTCCAGGGTAGGTACCAGCAGCATAAGTAATCTGTACCAGCAGTTCTCGACGGAGAAGGTTTTATCTGTTACTCGTAGCAAAATATGCCGGTCGATTTTTGAATATGCCATTCGGAAGTGGTTAAAACTGATATCAATTTAAAATTGGTACTTAGGTTCAAGTAGATGAAAGGCGAAAGTAGATGAACTTTCCAATTTTATATTTTTGAGTGATGTGCTGATGTGCTTTAAAAATTGGACCCTCGAGCAAGTCTGTATTTTTTTTTATATAAGAGCTCAGACCAATATAAGAGGGGGCAAACCAGCAGACGGGTCACCTGATGGAAAGTGATCACTATCGCCCAGGGACACCTGCAAGACGTGGGGAATCACAGGTGCGTCGCCAGCCCATTCAGGAACAGGTAGGCTCGCTTTTTAAAGAGCCCTAAGTTGTACCGCTCGCTCGGGGAACGTTGTAGCAGGAAGTTGGTTCTAGATCTTCGTCGTACGAAGAAAGAAATTGCGTTTAAAACGCAAGGTACTTCACTGCCAACCATCAAGATGTTGAGGATGGAAGGACAGACGGTTCCACGAAGTGCGGTAGTGGAATTTAGCCGCAGGCAACTATTCGAAAAGTTCACGTTCAGTTACTTAAGAAATATACCCAAATACTCACGGAACGCCTAAATTTACAGGAACGTTTATGAGGCCTGTGGCAACCGTCAACACATATCTGCTGCTTATTAAAGCGCCCGCGCTATGTATTTTGGTCGTATTGCCCCTGTCGTATTCTATGCCGGCCATCCATGGGTACTGGTCTATCGCTGGTATGTACGTATCTGCCAAAAACATAATTTAACAATAAGTTTTTGAACGGTCACACTGTACACAATACAGCGGAATCATCGGCACCCACAAAATTTAATGGCTATGATTCCCAACTTATATTAATTACCTAATATAACTTTTTCTACTCTTTGATTTTAATCTGTGAATTATGTGTTTATAAACAAAATTGCAATCACATACCTTTTAATCTTGGATAGTCTATGGCACTTCGGACTCAACTATAACTAGGTACTATTAATTCATAAATGGAAGGTACAATTTTCAAACTTAACCCAATTTACTTTCCAAAAGGTTATGTATGTGCCTCGATAGACGATGATGATGATGACTCGTAGAAAAAGTATTGTAAACAATAGTTACATAATTAGCTCTTAAAATCTCGTACCTTACTTAGGCCACTCGGCAAGCCTCGTGGCCTAAACACGGTACTCGACTTTAAGAGCCTTCATTATGCAACGATTGTATAAAATACTATTTTATAATCACCAATACCGTACGCAATATTATTTTACGTTATTAAAAATTTCTATTCGTGTACTGTCGGCCAAATAAGTGAATTATCACTTTTCATTAAATTTCCTATCAAATGAAAATGTTACTAAAGTCGATTTTTCATTATCATGGCGTGCAAAGAATTTAATGGTGCCAGATCGCATATTTGGCGGATGGTACATATGTTTATAAAATATTTAGGCACTAGAATACTAAAAATGAGGCTACGAGTGTTTGGACTATTTGGAGTATGTTTGGTCCAAGTTACCCTTCGGGAAGAAGCTGGTCGCGGTGACCCCGCAGCACCCAGACCACGGGTCCGGCGGGGCGGCTGACGGGGAGCACACGCCGGGGCCATACTCAGGACAGCAGATCTACCATTGGGCACAACATCCGTCACTATAAACTTAATGTTGACTTTTGGCATGACTAGTGTCACTAATAAACGAATGTGCTTTTTGTCAAAAAAAAAGCACAGTAGTTATACATTTACTAGCTAGTAATATATTCTTATATTATGGACAATTCAAACGTACATTATGTAGGAATTATCTGCAAAAGTTGCAAAGCGTTTACTCGGTCAGTTTCAACCTAGAAGCATTTTGTTGGCGATGTTTTGAGGTTAAAATAAGACAGTAAAAGAATACGAATACCAAGTACTTAAACTTTTCAATGGAGTCAAAGTAAGTACATGTCAACATTTTCAAAACTGTATTGCAACAAACAAGAATGTGTTACCATTGGCACGCTATTGCTGAACCCGCAGGCCGATCGTCTGAGGTAACGGACTTCCTTCCTTGATATCACTTCCCTGGTCGCCAAACTCTTGAGGAACGGACAGCTGTGGATGCTTCTGCAGACCCCTTCTCGTCTGGACGGGGTTACACATTTTTCTGAAATAAAAAATATAACCGTAGTCCTTATCGTATGAAGTTAATTATAATTTATAGTATGACTTGAAAGGTACAAAAGTCAAAAGTTTATTTTGCAAATAGGCCGCCAAGGGCTCTTTTACATGTCTTTTTTTGAATCTACCAGCTCATTCGGAAAGACCATCATGCGCCGCAAGAAACTTGGCAGAAAGTTATTTTTTCAAAATAAAATAGATTTACAATAGTACTTAAATTCTACTTAACTTACCTATAATACAATTAATACATTTTATTGTTAGCCTCCTTAAAAATTAGCAATATATTTTTATAATTGTTTTTATCTTATTTTATGAAGTCGTAATGTGTTTAGAAAATAAATGGACGATGTACTGTTTTCACTTCGCGCGGCCCGCCATATTGAAAAGCGGGGTGAAGAGGCGGGGAGCTAGCGGCGCGCGCAGAGAAGACATTACAGCTTCCCGCGAAGGATACGAACGATGTAATGGTGGTCTAAAACATTTTAGAATATAAAGATTGTTGTAAAGGAAATAAACGTAGAACAACTTTTAAACCAGCTTTTATTGAAGAGAGCAGGGACATATTTAACAAATCAGACTGTGGGATTACAAGGAATTTATTTAAATAAATCTTGGAAAAGGACTTTTGACGCCCACACGTTATCTCAAGTTATATTATGGGAAAAGAGAGACGAGCAAGGAAGCGTAAGGATGACGCTTCATCGTCAAGTGATTCAGACTTCACGGAATACAGCCATATCGAGAGCTCGAGACGACGTAGCCGCAGCAGAAGTTTGTTGCATCGCCGTCGCATGTCGCGACACCGCAGTCGTAGCTCACGGTGCCGCAGTCGCAGCTCGCGACGCCGCAGTCGCAGCTCGCGACGCCGCAGTCGCAGCTCACGAGGCCGCAGTTTGCGACGTCGCGATGGCATGTCACGGTATCGCAGTCGCAGTCGCATTTCGCGGACGCGGCGCCGCAGTCGCAGCCTCAGTTCGCCGCTCAGTAGCTGCAAGCGTGACTCGAGGGGCCGCGGTCGCGCCTCAGAGAACGAGAAGCGTGCGAAGCATCGGCACCATTCTCCGAGCGTATCGAGACGGCGGCGCAGAGACGTCTCATCGCAACGTATTAGTACTCCACCTCGTCGCGAGCTCGTCGACAATCCAATGACGTCAGTGAGTGAAAATAATGCACAATCTAATTCGAATACAGAATTCTTCAATTTTGCAAAACAATTTAAAGAGATTATGCAAAGTATAAAACCTGATGTAAGTAACTGTGAACGCTTTCCAAATATAAATGTCATTCCCGAATTTAATCCTTCAAATAGGAATCAAACCATTAATACGTGGATTTCAAAGGTGAATGAATGCGCGACGATTTATAATTGGACAGAGCGTCAAATAGTTCACTATGCTTTACCAAAGTTGGTAGGATTGGCACAAAAATGGTACCAGGGACTGCCGAGTTTACTGTTTTCGTGGACTGAATGGCAAGACAAATTAAAGTCGGCATTCCCTAGTAATGAGAATTACGGGTCGTTGTTGTTGGAAATGCTAGCTTGTAAAGCTCGTTTTGGAGATAGTTACGAAGAATATTTTTATGAGAAAATGGTCTTGTTGAATAGATGTCGTTTATCAGGCAAAGAGGCAACAGACTGTATATTACTTGGAATTGAGGACAGATCAGTTAGGACTAGTGCCGAAGCCGCTCAGTTTACCGATCCGGAAAAACTATTAGTTTATTTACGAAATATTAAAGTTGTTAAGAAAATGGAAAGGACGAATCCAATAACACAAGCTAGCGTTTCCGACAGTAAACGGACTAAATTTCAACATAAATCGGGCTCAAATACTAATGAGACTAAAACTTCGCCTAAATGTTATAATTGCGGAGAAGAAGGACACCCTTATTTTAAATGTAAACACCCAATTAAAAAATGCGATAATTGCCACAAAATAGGACATCTTAAAAGTAACTGTTCCATAAAAGGAGAAACTAATAAGGGAACGGAAAAATCAGTTCTGCGAATATCATTAGGTTGCGAAAACGATTTAAAATATTACAAGACTGCCAAAGTAAATGGACATACCATGGATTGTTTTATTGATTTCGGTAGTCAGTGTACCATGATAAGGGAATCTAGTGCACGAAACATATGTGACAGGTTAATTTTAAATGATTTACCTGTTCTGAGAGGATTCGGTAATTCTGTAGTAAATTGTCTAGGTAAATGCAATGTCACAATCGAAATCGATTCAACGCAGGCAATGTTGGAAGTACTCGTTGTTCCAGATGATTTACTTAAAGTACCCTTGATGTTAGGACAAACATTTACTGAACAAGAACATGTAATAGTATACAAAACCAACGAAAAGTTAAATATTACCAATAAAGCGACCCAAGAAAAACAAAGTATACTGTTACATGTTAGTGAAACAGTGGATGTCAAGGGCTATACGATTGTTGATGTGCATTCACCAAGTACGCCAGATTATAATGGTGATTTATTTATAGAACCAAGTTTGTGTCTGCAAACTGGAAAACAATATGAAATAGTACAAAGCGTCATTACGCTGGCAAACGGTAGCGGTCAAGTTGTAGTTAAAGGTCTGACGTCGGAAAGTTTTAAATTAGAAAAGAATTTGTTGTTGATTCGTGCATTACCATTACGTGATGTTCCAACGTACAACATAAATAGAGTTGAACACAACACCCATGAATCCACTAACTGTTTAATTGATGAATCGATGTTAAATAATAATGAGAACCTGAGTCCAACTGAAAAACAAAAACTTTTAGAATTGCTTAATGAGTACAGGGATTGTTTCGCTTTCTCAGTTAAAGAGTTAGGATGCGTGAGTAATACTCAGATGGAAATAAAATTACACGACCCTACCCCTGTAGTGTATCGACCATATCGCATGCCTAATTCAGAACGAGAAATAGTTAGGGGCATGGTACAGGAATTAGAAGAGTGTGGTATTATTCAGGCGTCTAAATCCGAATATGCATCACCCATTTTACTTGTAAAAAAAAAAACTGGTGACTATCGCCTTTGTATAGATTTCAGAGCTCTGAACAAACTTACTGTAAAGGAGCATTATCCACTACCGAGAATCGATGATCAGTTGGATAATTTGTCTGGTAATAAATTTTATACTACGCTAGATTTAGCATCTGGTTATTACCAGATACCCATGTCTGACTCATCAAAACATTTAACTGCTTTTGTGACACCCGATGGTCACTATGAGTTCAACAGAATGCCTTTTGGTCTTGTTAATGCTCCATCAACTTTCCAAAGGGCTATTAACAACATTTTAGGAAATGCACGATTTAAAAACGCGTTCGCTTATATGGACGATGTTAACATTCCTTCAAAGTCAGTGGAGGAAGGTTTTATGAAACTTCGTGAAGTGTTGGAGCTATTTAGGGCTTCAGGATTGACGCTTAAACTCGAAAAGTGTCATTTCCTGATGAAATCTATACATTATTTGGGATTTGAAATATGTGAGGAAGGTATAAGACCTGGCAAAAACAAAACAGAAGCTGTACAAAATTTTCCTAAGCCTGTAGATCAACATAAAGTAAGACAATTTATAGGTTTGGCTAGTTTTTTTCGTCGTTTTATAAAAGGTTTTTCTACAATTGCCAAACCGCTAACACGGCTCTTAAAGAAAGACACGAAATGGACGTGGGGTGATGCTGAAGAAAATTCGTTTAATAGACTAAAAGATGAGTTGACTAAACGACCAATACTCTCGTTTTATAATCATACGTATGAGACACAATTACATACAGATGCGTCTAAACTGGGGGTAGCAGGTATATTACTCCAAAGAAAAGATAAAAGTTGCCCGTTTACTGCAGTTGCGTACTACAGTAGACAAACTTCACCCGAAGAGGCTAAATTTTCATCATATGATTTGGAAACATTAGCAGTTGTCACCTCACTACAACGATTCCGAGTGTATTTGATAGGTGTTCCGTTTACAATTGTCACTGATTGTAACTCCCTTAGAGCCACTTTTGAGAAGAAAGATATGTTACCTAGGGTAGCGCGGTGGTGGAGCGCAATGCAGGAATATGACTTTAACATAGTATACAAACCAGGGTTGACTATGTCTCATGTAGACGCTTTAAGTCGAAATCCATTAGAGGAAACACGCAAAGTTAATCTCGAAGTTCTTAATGTTGAATCTGATTGGATAACAACGGTGCAACGTGGCGATCCCGAGTTACAACGAATAGTTAGTATTATTAATGATGAGGAAAGCAATAAAATAATTGACATTAAAAACAATTTTGTGGTTAAAAGAGATTTATTGTACAGGAAAACGGAAGACGGGGATCGCTGGGTTGTACCTAAAGGCGTTAGATGGCAGGTGTTAAAATCGAATCATGATGATATCGGTCATTTTGGATTTGATAAGACTTATGAGAAAATTAAAAGTAATTACTGGTTTGCCAAGATGCGAAGATTTGTAAAAAAGTATGTTGATTCTTGTTTAGAGTGCGCTTATGCGAAAGTTCCCGCTGGTAAACGAGCTGGCAAATTACACCCGATACAAAAAGTAGATCTTCCGTTTCATACGGTTCATATAGACCATTTGGGACCTTTTGTGCGAAGTAAAAAGAAAAACACTTATTTACTGTTAATCATTGACGCTTTTACCAAATACATAATGTTGGTACCAGTAAAAAGTACCAAAACGGTTCATTCTATTCGGGCTCTAAAATACTACTTTCATACATTTGGAGTGCCAAAGATGCCAATCGATAGTTTGTCTGGTAATCATTTTACAGTACATATTGAAAATGAGCCACTAGAGCGAGTGTTTGAGGCTCGTAACCTGGGTTTGCTCATGGACGGTGAGCTACGATTTGAAAGTCACCTTTCGAACACTGTTCGCAATTGTTTTTACAGGCTTAAGGTTTTGTACAGAATTCGCGAATATCTGGATGTCGAGCTGAGGGTGAGACTTTGTGATGCATTGGTCCTGTCGAGGTTGAATTACGGAGATATCGTTTACGGCCCGCGCCTCCTGGCACGCACACAGCGGATTATACAACGCGTGCAAAACGCCTGCGCGCGTTTTTGTTATCACATCCCGCCCCGCGCTCACGTGTCTCCGTATATAAACGAAAATTGTATTTTAAGAATGTCAGCGCGCCGAAAACTGCATATGGCCACCCTTATGTTTGGCATCGTTAACCAACAGCAGCCCTCGTACCTGTACAGTAAATTAACTTGGTCGCGCAACGCCAGGTCTGCGGAAGTCCGACCGGAGAGGTTTTTGCAGCTTATTTTCCCTCCGCACCACTCTGCTGCTTTTCGTGGTAGCTTCCGCTACGCGGCAACGAAATGCTGGAACGATTTGCCTCCGCCAATCCGTGCGCTGAAGTCAAAACATAATTTTAAAATAAAATGTAAAAATCACTTTCTAGCATTAAGCATTGTATAGTTTTTATAAAACGTGTTTCTGCTTACCTTGCTCCAATGAGACCTCTGGCACTGATAACACTCAAAGGCAAAATGTGCATTGAACGCGGGTGAAACCGACGCTCTGACCGTTCACTTTAAACTTTTTTTTTTTTTTATTTATAAGGAATGGCGGTAACTACATGGGCCGGGCTGTGTTCCCACCCGACTACTAGCCATAGGAATGTTTTGTTACTTTTACTTTGTATTATGGTTTATCGAGGGTTGTGTGATGCATTACAATATCAAAACTATTGAAATTGATAATTAACTCACTGCAATAGCCAAATTAACGTTTGGCTTGACTCGTTTCGGTTTATTTGGTTTAATGCGATTGAACTGATCGAGTGTTGCCATACATACTTCCGTGTATTTGTCAGCTTGTTTGTGAAGTGTTTTCCACTGGCGTTCGTGTCGCCACAGTGTATGTGTTTTTTGTGTTTAGTTGTATAGTTTTATCTGGGTCCCACTGAAAAACAGCGTTGCGGCTTGCCGCAACATTATGCTGAGTGGGATCCATTTTACACCATATCGGTACTTCCTTAGTATATTGTATTTCTCCTTGTTTTATATCTTAGTGTATCGAATGTGTGTAAATAAATGTTTCTCTCTCTCTCTCTCTCTCTCTCTCTCTCTCTCTCTCTCTCAAAGCGGCTCATTTCAGATAGAGGGACATCTTTTACGTCTAAGCAATTCCAAAATTACCTGGGATCAATTGGTGTAAAACACATCCAAAATGCTGTCGCAACACCACGTGCTAACGGGCAAATCGAACGTTATAATCGTACAGTATTGTCAGCTTTAACGGCTGCCAACCATGATAAATCTGAACGTTTATGGGATGAATGCGTTTCTGAAATTCAATGGGGATTGAATAACACTATAAACAAAGGAACGGGTAAAACGCCTTCTCAGGCCCTTTTCGGTTTAAAATTGTCTGGCACTTCTGACTCATTAATACAATCCCATTTTGAGTTGGAGGACGAAGATAATTTAGACGAAAAGGTTGAGTCTATTAGAGAAGAAATAACTGAACATGTTACCAGAAATCAACAAAAACAAAAAGAGAACTTTGACAGACTACGTAAGACGGTTAATTTTAAAATTGGCGAATTGGTAAGAATAGAGCGCGATATTCCCTCAACTGGCCAAAGCAGAAAGTTAATTCCGAAACTACGTGGCCCTTATCGCATTGCGCAAATACTTCCTAATGATAGGTACGTAGTAGAAGATACTCCGTTATCCCGCAAAGGTAAACACATATTTAGAAGCGTATTTCCTGTAGACAAAATTCATAGGTGGTTGGTATTTCGCAGAAATGAAACCTCTGATTCCAGTACCGATGAAAATTAAGTCATTTTGGTCAAAGTATTCATTGAGGTGTAAAGGGGTGTAAAAAAATAAATATATATATATTATACCTGTTATATAATAATTGAAAACATGTAAGGTGTTTCAATAATACACAGCTATGTTTTAGTTTAAGTCATTGACAACGTGTACGAGTTTTAATGATTATTAATTTAGTTAAGTTTTTGTTTAAGTTGTTGAAAACATGAAGGGGTTTCAACGACATTTACTTAAGTTTTAGTTTTAATCATTGAAAACATGAAGGGGTTTCAATGGTATTTAGTTATGATTAGTTTCAATCATTGAAAACATGAAGGGGTTTCAATGGTATTTAGTTATGATTAGTTTCAATCATTGAAAACATGAAGGGGTTTCAATGATCGATAGTTATGATTTAGTTTCAATCGTTGAAAACATGAAGGGGTTTCAACGACATTTACTTAAGTTTTAGTTTTTATCATTGAAAACATGAAGGGGTTTCAATGATCGATAGTTATGGTTTAGTTTTAATCATTGAAAATATGAAGAGGTTTCAATGATCGATAGTTATGGTTTTGTTTTAATCATTGAAAATATGAAGAGGTTTCAATGATCAATAGTTATGGTTTAGTTTTAATCATTGAAAATATGAAGAGGTTTCAATGATAGTAGGTTATGATATGATTTAGTTGTAATCATTGAAAACATGAAAAGGTTTCAATTATTGAAACATAAAGGGGTTTGAATTATTTTAAATGTGACGACTAAGAATTAATTTTTAAGATAACATTATAAGTTAATTAGTGCCGTAATATCATTTGTAACTATTTAATACGTAATAAAACAATTTGTAAGTTAATTTTATATTTCACGGGGCGTGAAAACGTCAGGAAAGGCCGACTGTTAGCCTCCTTAAAAATTAGCAATATATTTTTATAATTGTTTTTATCTTATTTTATGAAGTCGTAATGTGTTTAGAAAATAAATGGACGATGTACTGTTTTCACTTCGCGCGGCCCGCCATATTGAAAAGCGGGGTGAAGAGGCGGGGGAGCTAGCGGCGCGCGCAGAGAAGACATTACAGCTTCCCGCGAAGGATACGAACGATGTAATGGTGGTCTAAAACATTTTAGAATATAAAGATTGTTGTAAAGGAAATAAACGTAGAACAACTTTTAAACCAGCTTTTATTGAAGAGAGCAGGGACATATTTAACATTATACATATACATTTAAGTACACAAATGTATGTATGTAAACTCTTAATTGCACATAAAAATTTAGAAATACAGAAGTACACAGAAAATAGTGCAAATCACGTCCATATCCTTTTACGGGGTACACAGAACCTAAGATCATAAGACCTAAAGCCCACGTGCAAAGTATGATCTTACTCAGCACATAAGTAAATAATCATTTTTCAAATTGTTTCCTGGGGCCGCACCATGACGTCTTAATGCGTTTCAGTTTAGGTCCGCTCGCTGTCAGATTCATACTAAAAGTGACAGCTAACACTTGAACTGCGTCGGAATTAGGACGTCATGGTAAGGCCCCTGGTCTGCAAGCATTGTTTAATTTCAATTCAAGATTAAATTATTGTTATAAAATATATTTATTTAACAAAACTCCTAAAATACAACTTAAATATAAATAACAAGATAAACTAATTTAACTAAAACTAAAATAAATCTAAAAACGTACTCCCCCGCGGCATTGAGCCAAAGATGCTGGCAGCATTTCCCCGCTGTATTGCAATACTAATACGCTGAGCGAGGAAGCTGCCAGCTCTTTGGTCTCCGTTGCAGTCGATCAGCCTCTTAGTCAATTCTTTCATGAATACATGCGCGCTGGGACCCCACGGACCTAAGGTCTCAACCCCGAATGGCAGGAAGTAGTATTCGGGGCCGAGACCTTTATATTTGTTAGTTTTTAATTATTCGGCCGCCTCTGCTGCCGCACCTGCTCTAATAGCTGTTCCGTGGACGTGGGAAGGGGCCAGTGTGTCTACACAGGTAGCGTCCCACACCAGCACCCGACCCAGCTTCCACGGAATCAGTGACATGCCGTCTGGTCTCTTGCCATCGTCTCTGGCGATACCGGGTGGCTCAAGTAGCGCCGGCACGTTGACGGTGGCAAGATTAAATATATTCTCGTACAATTTGTTTTTTACAAACTTTTATTTAACTTGCAACGTATGTACAATATGTATGTATGGTGCAAACTTAGATATGACTCAATTTTGAGGCAGATATCTTCAACCGATTGAGCTCAAATTCTGCATACTTATGTAAATCGGATAACAATATTGACAGTCTAACTAATATTATAAATGCGAAAGTATGGATGGATGGATGGATGTATGGATGGATGGATGGATGTTTGTTTGTTACTCAATCACGCCAGAACGGCCCAACGGATCTGGATGAAATTTGGCACATAGATAGAGAAAAATCTGGAATAGCACATAGGCTACTTTTTATCCCGGAAAATTGCGTGGTTCCCGCGGGATAGCGATAAACGAATTCTTTGCAGACGAAGTCGCTGGCAACAGCTAGTACAACAATATTGTAATGGAGTTCTGATGACCCAGCCAGGATCGTCTCCGCAGGAGGAAACTCTTCAACGGTTGCTCCAATTGACTTGAAATTTGATATACATAATTTAGACTGGATGAAAACCAAGTACAGTTAGCAAAAAAGTCGATACAGTCCGCAAAAACATTTTTGACAGAAACTTTTACTACGTTACTTTAGTTAGAAAACAACGCCTCGATTCAGATAAATTAGGTAGTACAAAATACAAACAATAGGTACTCACTTAAATCTTCTGCGTGACACAATTGTAAGACCACGAAAACTAAAACGCCACTTGTTCTCATTGCAAACACGTTCACCTCGCTTAATGATCCTTGTAATTATAAAGCAAGAATATTTTATTCCCGACAAAAGTGCAATTTACTTAGGTAGATACTTGGAAATTATGTGCAATACATGTGTTAAGGAAATCGACTCTAACCATTCAATTTAATTACCTAGGGGAGAGTAGGGCTGCAAGTACCGATTGTCAAAATAATTGTTGTGATAGAAAATTTAGCTATGAAAATAGTGTAAATATTGTGTGGCTTATGCATATATTTAAAGACTAATTATTGATGTTTCTTATAACCCTGCTATGGGGCTGGTTGTTCCGTCGTTTCAAAAACTAAACTTATCTTTCAAAAATTAAATCTTAGTTCACACACGCTGAAAGATTGTTTTTTAGTCCCTCAAAATATGTTTTTTTTTTTATTTACTATCGACAGTTAACAAAACAAATCAAAGGCAAAAACATTTTTTTTTGCGGGGTAAGTTGTTTCGTCGATTTCGTTTTTTCTTCCCTAACTACTATTCTACCATAATGGAAGCAACTGAAACGGCTCTTACAACGACATAGGCCATAACGTTTCACGACAAACATTACACAAATCGCTCGGTTTTTACTTGCGTTTCTATTATCATCGAAACAACTTACCCCCGGCACTTTCAGCCCCGCTCTCCCCTACTACATAGTTAATATGATTGTTATGCATAGGCATGTGGTAACAGGAAAAAACCAAATGCGTGCTGCGTGCTGCGTGACGCGCACGCACCAGTTGTAATGTATGAAGCTATGATAGATGCCAGACCAGATGCGTGGTCACGCGCGTGCGCACGGGTCTGCCCCGTACGGGATAAGGACGTGATTTATGTATGTATGTATGTGACGGACGGTTCAGTTTCAGTCCCGTTGAGTTTACATTTTTTCGCTGGGGTGAAAGCTCATAGGGACTTAATAGGTCCCTACTTATAATAATAAAACAATTTGAAGTAGTCCGGTGTAGAACGAGTAGTTCTACTAGTAGCATTAGAGTAGTTCTATTAGTAGCATTACTAATAAACGATTCCAGCCCCAACTTCGCATTCGAAGGCCTTCGCCTTCTTATATTAGTTAGTATTTCATTCTTTTTAGGGTTCCGTACCTCAAAAGGAAAAAACGGAACCCTTTATAGGATCACTTTGTTGTCCGTCCGTCCGACCATCCGTCTGTCAAGACCCTTTTTCTCAGGAACGCGTGGAGATATCAAGCTGAAATTTATATCAAACTAGCTTCTGATTTAGATTTAAAACTGATGTTGATAGTTAATTCCGCAATAATTATTTACGTTGCAACTCTAGGCAGCTACGATCTTTCACATGTTTATCGCTATCCTGCGGGAACTATTCAATTATCCGGGATAAAAAGTAGCCTATGTGTTAGGTAATCTAGGGTGCCAGCTATCTCCGTTCCAGATTTTATGCAAATCTGATCAACCGTTTTCGCGTGAAGAAGTAACAAACATACACACACACACATACACACACAAATTTTAGCCTAGTATTAGTGTGATAGCTTTTGCCTGCGGCTTCGCTCGCCTGTACCAGGAATATTTCGATCCCGTTTTTTTCCCGTTCCCGTAAGAATTTCGGGTAATGCTCTCTTAATGCTCCCATACACTCCCCAAGGAACCCAATTGCCGAATTTCAGCTTTCTATGACCAGTAAAACGAAAATCCTATTTTTTCCCATTCCCGTGGGAATTTTGGAAAGTCCTCTTTTAATGCTCCTCTACACTCTCCAAGCAACCTACATGACGAATTTCAGCTTTCGGTTACCAGAAAAACGAAAAGTCCCGATAAATTTCCCGTTCCCGTGGGAATTTTGGAAAATAATCTCTCTTAGCTTTTTTACACTTTTCAATCATCCAACATGCCAAATTTCAGCTTTCTACGATTGGTAAGATGAAAAATCCTGCTTTGTCCCGTTCCCGTGCGAATTTCCGAAAATCCTTAAAACTGTTTTTTACTTTAATAATCCCCTACTTCCATGCCAAATTTGAAGAGTGGTAATTATAGTTCATAGGATTTCATTGAAGTAAATATATGTATATCCCATTTTTTTCCTTATCCCGTGGGAATTTCCAAAAATCCTTCCTTAGTGGATGCCTACATTGTATGAGGTATGTATGTGCAAAATTTCATGTCTCTAGGTCCAGTGGTTTGGGCTGTGCGTTGATATATAGTTAAGTCAGTCAGTCAGTCAGTCAGTCAGGACTTTGAATTTTATATATTATATCAAATAGGTATCTACTCAAGTCTACTGCCCCTTGGAGCTGTGAAAAAATTAAACTTCTAAGTCAACGCAATCAAAAGATACAGCCGTTTATGCCGCAAATTTCCGCAAATTTTCGAAACTCGCGAGGAAATCAAAACCTACAGGGTACTTCCCGTGAACTCAGAATCTTGAAATTTGGCATGAAGGTAGTTCTTATAGCACAGATATAGGAATAATTGCGAAAACCGTAAATATGCATGTATGTCTGTATATATCAGTGACCAATATAAAGTGACCACACACTGCGTACATGTTACTTTGGAGCAGGGCTCTGCTTACACTGGTTTTTAGATATTTATAGATAATGGTACGGAACCCTCGGTGCGCGAGTCCGACTCGCACTTGGCCGGTTTTTTGTTTTAATAAAGTACAATGTCATATTTCTTGCGGTGTGTTGGTGTGTAGTCATTACATTTGTAGTTTGAAGGATCCCAATCGGCCAAATACTTTGGTACACCACAGAAATAGTATGGTGTGTCGAACTTTGGATGTTTCATACCCATATGACGCAGATTGTACATTATACTTTTCTTATAGCAGGTGTTCAACGATGCCCGGTGCATAATAATAATTATAATATACTTACTTAATTAGGTATTATGTTGAGGTGTTTGTGATTGCATACACGTAGATATAACAATAACAGCTTGACTAGTTACCACTGATTTTGTTGTTGTTAGATGTGTAAGTAAATGGAAAAGCTCACGTGAAAATGCTGACTTAGCAAATAACTTTGTGACGCTTGAAACTTACTTAAAGGTATCTTTATGAACACTCGGCCCGTGTAGATACAACCTACTAGATAAATAAATTTAAAATCATCATCATCATCTCCAGCCTGTATACGTCCCACTGCTGGGCGCAGGCCACCTCTCAGTATGAGAGGGCTTGGGCTATAGTTCAAATCCCAATGCGGATTGGGTAATTCACACATACCATTGAATTGCTTAGCAGATGTGTGTAGGTTTCCTCACGGTGTTTTTCCTTCACTGAAAAGCGCATGGTAAATTTCAAATAGGTACTTAAACTAATAAAAAAAACTAGGTACTTAAACATTTATAATCTCCGCACCGTGAGACTCAATCATAATTACACAAACGGAGAACTCACGTATAAAAGACGAGTGATGTTCGACATGTTTCGGACTAGTTCGTAGTCCTTCCTCATGGAGCGCTTGCCCTGCGGCAGCAAAACGAACACTGCGCGCCAGCGCTCTGCTCGCGCGGCTACTCGACGCAACTGACAGCGGCGTACAACTACCCTCGTTTTCACCGTCATTTTTATTATTGTCAAAAGTAGGGCAGCACACAACACCGATCGCACGTCACTTCGTAAAGGTTGGTTAACATTTAATCCAACTCGGAGGCACAGACCATCCGCCGCTATCACGGTTAAAATTGGGATACCGACTTATTTCAATAGCTTCACGTACTTTTCGCGGAAATGCATGTGGAATTGTGGATGGTTTTCACGCCACCATGCGCAAGCGAGCTGCCTCGATGGCGCGCAGGGCGCGGGACAGCGGCAACAGCCTAGCGGTGGTGGGCTGGTGGCAGAGAGACTGGACGGCGCTTTTATGAGGCACTGGCATTTGTTACATTCTCCAGTGCCTCCATCTAAAAGATTTTTATAAATTTTGCATTTTTATTTTTTACTTAATTGACATTAGCATAGATTATGTATTTTTATTGTGGCTACAACAAATGCTAAAATCAAAATAATAATAATAATAATAATAATTAAAGGGGGCTCCCATCCAACAGAGTATTTCTGGTACGGAACCCTTCGTGCGCGAGTCCGACTCGCATTTGGCCGGTTTTTCTATTCCTGGGTGGTTTGCCCTTGGGGCATAAGGAGCTACCTAAGTAACCTAACCTACCTAATACCCGTAGCTTACAGCACTACGGTGGTATGATTCAAGTCCCACCGTACCACCAGGGGTATGGCCAAGGGTAAGGAGAGTCTTAACCCGACCTATCGTTACTATAGACCACAGAATATATATAATAGTACTAACGTACAGAATGGCCACGCTCCGCCCCGCACCGATTCGAGTTACCCCACCCCTCAAGCGCAGACTGTCGGAAAGCTGCTGGCAACTAGTTAGTAGGGCTCGCAACGCGTTGTATGTCGGCCGCACGTCACTAAGTTCGGGAACCTACCCTACCTACTTCATTTTATAAAACATTAGAAAATTAATGCTTTCTGAAATTATCGCGATTAATACATGAAATACAAAACCATTCGCTTAAGTTTGTTGTCGTGCATCCATTGTAAATGAAAATAATAATGCTTAAATACACAGACAGACACATTTTAAGTAAGTTTGAATAAATAGATAACGATTAAGTACATTTATTTGCACACATCTAAGCCATATCTTCATGTAAGTACTTACCTATATTTACATATGTCATTGGTAGTACTTATAGTAGGTACTAGGTTTTTGCGATAGACAGCCCTGTGTATCTTACGCACACATTGACGCGTGTACAGACGTCGTGCCTGTGTTCATTTCAGAACGCGGATTTTGTACGTCGTGGCCGCCGTGTGCTATAGACCACCCCAGTGCCGCGCGGGCGAGGACTCTTCTTCTTTATTTATTACTATGGCCCCATCGATCAATGCGATGATTTCGCCAATGTCAAAATATTAAATATTCAAATCTAAATATATAAAAGAAGAAACTGACTGACTGACTGACTGACTGACTGACTGACTGACTGACTGACATATCAACGCACAGCCCAAACCGCTGGTTCTAGAGATACCAAATTTGGCACGTAGGTTCCTTATAAGGTCTAGGGGTGCACTAAGAAAGGATTTTTCAAAATTCGACCTCTAAAGGGGTTAAATGGGGGTCCAAAGTTTGTATGGGGAAACAAGATTAGTTAGACTATTTCATTCGAAACTTCACAGGAGTAATCCTAACAATAAATGAGTAAACACCTGTTTCAGGTTTTTTGAAAATTCAACCCCTAAAAGGGGATAGGGGGTGACAAAGTCTGAAAATCAACGTGGGTATTATATTATAGTGGGTAGTATTGTTTGTACGGTTTATCGGGTCGCTGATTACGAAAACAACAACACACATACCTACCTGACACACACACACACACACATACACACACACACACACACACACAAATTTCCACGGGAACGGGAAAAAACGGGATTTATTATATTCGATTCCGAGTGACCCTATCTAAAATTTCGTACACAAGTAGATGATTACAAAACTAAGAAAATAATTTCAAGATTTTTGGAAATTCTCACGGGATAAGGAAAAAACGGGATTTATATATTCAGTTCAACGAAATCCTATGAACTATAATTACTAGACTTCAAATTTGGCATAGAAGTAGGTGATTATAATAGTAAAAAACAGTTTTAAGGATTTTCGAAAATTCCTACAGGATAAGGAAAAAACGAGATTTATATATTCAGATCTACGGGATCGATTTTTCGTTTTAATTATCTTAGAAAACTGAAATTTGGCCTTCAGGTTCCTTGAAGAGTATAGGGGAGCACTACCGAAAGGATTTCCCAAAATTCTGACGGAAATGAACGGGAAAGAACGGGATTTTTTGTTATACTGCAGTGCAGGTTGTAGAAAGCTGAAATTGGACATGTAGGTTGCTTAGGGAGTGTAGCTAGAAGCATTTAGAGAGGACTTTCCAAAATTCCCACGGGAACGGGAAAAACTGGATTTTTCGTTTTACTGGTCGTAGAAAGCTGAAACTTGGCATGTAGGTTGCTTGATGACTGTAGGGAAGCACTAAGAGACAATTTCCTGAAATTCCCACGGGAACGGGAAAAACGGGACTTTTCGTTTTACTGGTTGTAGAAAGCTGAAATTCGAAATTTAGGTTGCTTGGAATGTGTAGAAAAGTATTAGGAGAGGACTTTCCAAAATTCCCACGGGAACGGAAAAAAACGGGATTTTTCGTCTTATTCGTCGTAGAAAGCTGAAACTTGGCATGTAGGTTGCTTGAAGAGTGTAAAGAAGCTATAAAAGATCATTTTTCCAAATTCCCACGGGAACGGGAAAACGGAACTTTTCGTTTTACTGGTTGTAAAACGCTGAAATTCGGCATTTAGGTTGTTTGGAGAGTATAAAGAAGCATTAAGAGAGAAATTTCCAAAATTCCCACGGGAACGGGAAAAAACGGGATTTTTCGTTTTACTGGCCGTAGAAAGCTGAAATTTGGCAAGTGGGTTCTTTGGGGAGTGTAGGGAGCATTAAGAGAGCATTTCACGAAATTCTTACGGGAACGGGAAAAAACGGGATTGAAATACTCCTGGTACACACAAGCGAAGCCGTGGCCAAAAGCTATTTGTCAATAAATGAAGTCTACGCGGACGAAGTCGCGGGAAAAAGCTAGTCAATAATAAATATTCAAAAATCTTGTGAACCGAAGCCCATGGTGCAACGGACCAAGCACTGCTCTTCCCCCCGGACGGATCCAAAAACGAACCGCAGCTCTTGACCACACGCGGAGGTAACCCGACCCCGCACCCCGCACCCCGGGCGAGGACTCATTTAGGGTGCGACCAAACCGCCGCGTATATGCAGTGACGTGTGGTATCCGTCACGTTTTCTCAGTTTCTTCCTGAGGTTTCTTCAAACATTTTGTTGCGATTCCGTAACGTCACCGTTTTTTAAGCAGCGGTGTGGTCGCACCCTTAAGCGGTCAGCTTATAATGCCATCTATTGACACCTGTCAAAGAACCGTCATGAACAGTCCTACGAAAGGTCAATCCCTACAAGGCATTACCCTTTAACCCATCGTTATGTCCCACTGTTACAAAAATCCTCACTAGAGATAGTAAAATTAATTAGGTTAGGCTCGTTAGGTATCTTCAAATGCCCGAAGGGCAAACCGGGCAGAAATAGGAGCCCCGCGAGAGCGGGGTTCCGTCGACCTTATGGTGAAGTGTAAATCGTCATTTTTATAACAGTGGGACCACGGGTAGCAACCCATCCCTACTAATACCCCCTCGTAGGCGGGAGCAAAAAAAAGTACCGAATTCTAGTCAATCTGTTTTAATACGCGCAAATTCGGCTAATTTTAATAAAAATACAAAAAGATAGCCTGAAATTTAGCACGGGTCCGTGTCCGTGTCTTAAGCCATTAAGCATGAGAGGGAAATCCGGAAGTCTGTCTGTTACGCTTTCACGCCTAAGCCACTAAATAGATTTTAATGAAATTTGGTACAGCATAAGTCCCGGGGATGGACATAGGATAATTTTATCCTGTTAAGTCGCAGTTCCCGCGGGATAGCGATAATCAAATCCTGCGCAGACGCAGTGGCTGGTAACCGCTAGTAATAAAACAAGAACACAAATGAAACAAGACAACAGTTGCAGTCTGTTTATTAAATTTCAACAATACATAACAATTTAGCTTACACTAATAATTTCTAATTACTATACTCGTACTGGGCAACGCTACAACCGATCCACTACAATAGTAACGCATACATACATAAATCACGTCTTTATCCCTTAATGGGTAGATAGAGCCTAAAGTAACAAGACCAAAAGGCCTTAGCATGATTGTGGGAGCAACAAAAGGCAACGCATTAAAAAAAATGCATGCAAGTCATCCTGTGATCTCGCATCAAATACAAGTTTGTAAAAAGCGTTGACCAGAAAAGTAAATATTGTAAACATTAAAAAACAATATGAACAACATAACTTTATTGTCTCAGACATTGGTCGAACCATGGCACGCCGACTAGACACAACTAGGTATTAAAGCGACGCCCCATTGATGCGCACACTGCATACACGTTAACACGTTATACACGTCATCCACGTGGGTCCATTGGTCGTTACGTGCGTAGCGTGTGCGTGCACTGGCTGTGGAAACGACCGCCTACGTGCGTAGCGTGGCCGTGCGCTGCAGTGGGACGTCGCATTTAAAAGAATTTATAAATACAAACAATTTTGCTTTATTCTAATATAATTATCATTTCTTTTGCCAATTATAAGCTAATGTTATAACAGCTAATTACAGATATCATTATACTTTTTAAACAAAAAAAGCCTTTTCATCTGGTTTTCGACAGGGCAATTTAATAAACGATTTATGTTAAGGGAAAAACAATAACGGAGTAATTCATAATTCCGCAAGTCAATAGTGACAATGACTTAGCTTCCCAGTCCAGTAGTAGTAAATAGTAGTAGTAGTACTTGTAGTAGTATTTACCAGCCAAGTAGCATTATGTCAAGTGATTAGTAAAGTTAACTTGACAGTCGTGCTCAAGAGAATGACAACACTTTGTCAACTCTCCCTTTACACTTATCACTTAACAAAACTAATCACTTTACACTTCACTTGCTACTTAACGCATAGTTTACACGAGCTCAGTGACTTAAGCTTAGTACCTCACCACCATCTTGCTTTTGAACATGTGCCTGTAAACTTGACAGTGTAATAATTCAGAACGTCAACCGCTTCAAGCATGACACGGGACATTAAGTATTATGTTGTAGAGAATATTTTTTACTTTAATAACAACACACCAGCACTAATCATCATAACTATGTCGATACCCACTTACAAACGACTAATTCAATGCAATGATCAAAAGTATTAAAAAACAATTGTATTGACATGACTTAAGTGGGTGACAGAAAGAGTAAGTTCGCGTACATACGGCTCGACGATTTTACTCGCCTGTGTGTCAGTCTATAGTCTATTTATTTTAGCTACATACTAAAATGACATTACAACACGCCGGATAACTCACGTATAAAAGCCGAAGGATTGCTCCGACAATTGTTTCGGACTATTTCGTAGCCCTTCATCAGGGAAGAAAGACCAAAAGAAGAAGAAGGAAAAAAAGGATGAAGGGCTACGAAATAGTCCGAAACAATTGTCGGAGCAATCCTTCGGCTTTTATACGTGAGTTATCCGGTGTGTTGTAATTATGTGTGAGTCTCACGGTAGTTTCATGTTAAAATGACATTAGCTGTGTTGCCTGTTTTTTGTAATTCAAAAATAGTAATGTGCCCCCACTATCGAAAGTTAACGATGAATTAAATTTAGTATAGATTTTTGTATGTATAAGCTAGTGTAATAAACTAATAAACCTTTAAATTTGCTTGATTATGATACAATCGTATTTTTTTCTTAAAATATAACATGAATAAACCTCTTGTATTCAGACCACAAACATTGTCGATGGTTTCGAGTACACCACTAAACAATAAAAGCTGGTATCATTACTTCACAATTTGACATTTGTTATTGTCAATTTAGTATCTAGCTAAAATAAATAGACTATAAAGTACAGGTGAGTAATGTCGTCGAGCCGTAAGTACGCGAACGTACTCGCCCGTCTGTCACCCACTTTACATTTAAAAATGGGTATTCGCGAATCAGCTACATACTTTTGATCATTAAATAGTTAATTGTCTTTTCACAATCCATCACAATGAGATCGCTAACGATCATAGAATAATTTAATCATTCTAATATACATACAAGACTATACATAATTGAATACGAGAGGCAAAGAAGTTGCAATGCCTCGTTATACTATAGCCGATGACGCTTTGACAGCTGTTTCATTTCTATGTTTTTTTTAATTTCATAATATGTGTACCTAATTAAAACTATTTTGTGCCTCTTAGGGTGGAGTTAGACGAAACGAGCGAATGCTGATTCTGCCCCCACTCTGTCAAATTTGTTGTGTGTAAATACTAAACAGAGACATAGCATTATATCGTTGTTCGTCCTTATTTTGCGAAGATTCTAAAAACGCTCGCTCGCTTAGTGTAAACGGGTACGTATTAAAATACATAAAGTTTAAAATGTATAATGGGTTAAAATACATAATGGTTCAAAATATATAATGCGATTTTCTCAGAAAGTGACAAATTAACAGGATTGTTATAAAACAAACCTAACCTAACCTAAACCAATCTATAGATTACGATATCAAAAAAGTTCATTTAGCTAATAGTTTTACAGAAAATAGCATTATATATTTTGAACCATTATGTATTTTAACCCATTATACATTTTAAACTTTATGTATTCTGATCCGCTCCCGTGTAAACGTCGGACGGGCGTGCGAACAGTCGCTTAGAGCGTTCTCTCGTGTTCGGATGTGCTCGCTTCGTGAACTTCGGCACTCTTTCGCCTGATCTAAACATTAGAGCATATGCCCGAGAATTGGGATTGTTCATTTTTTTTAACCCCCCCTTTTTATATTTTTTTTAGAAAATATGGAGCACTTTAAGAAACTAATTTGAATATTTTGTCATTTCATGGCTTAATTTAATTAATATAATTGCTTAAAAAAATCAGATACGACTTTTCGTAAATTATATACGGGCGGCTGAAATAGGCAATTTTCCAACAATCCTTTGGAAATTAAAAAAAAATAGTTGTCATAACTGTTGTGACTGTCATCTAAATGTCAAATATACTGTTTACCTTTGGTTTACCTACAAGATTATTGTATGTTGCGTTAAATCCTGATCATGGTTATAATGAGTTGAAAATTTATGAATGTGGAAGTATGTGGCATTGTGTTTTGGTACCTACTTACATCGAAATGATCCTCGCAACAATATTGTGTACTTATAAACTTTGAAGTATTCAACATTTACTTCGCGACACCACTTTTCTCTTAAATCTTCTCGGATCCGTGCGAACTATTGTTTTGGAGCTGTTTTTAGAGTCATTATTTCAGGTTGGAACGAATCATTTTCTGTAATTTCCATTATTTCGTTTTAAATCGACCGATAATTTTAAGTTTTCAACAAAACAATATTTACTTCACTGACATTGGGTGACACTGATAACTAGTTGACATATAGATTTAATAGACAAACTAGATATTTGCCTATTTATTTTTTTACAACTACCAACAGCCGCTCGGTAAAGTCGAATAAAGTTCAAACAATTTTTTTGCAAAATATCCGTAATCTTTGAGTATTTTTGAACGCCAGTAAGATAAAACAGTTCGCAAGCCCCATACTTCGAAATGGTTTTCAAATCAAGGTATGTTGTAAAAAAATGAACAATCCCAATTCTAGTTATTAGTTTGTATTCTTGCTCGTTGATATTCGTGTGGTGTAAACGCTGAAAACAGTTTTCGTTTACACTAAAAGATGAATAAATAATGCTCCTGCTCTAGTTCTAATTCTAGCTCTGTGTTCTTTTGATCTAACCCCACCTTTACACAATTCTTTCAAAAATGGCAATGAGATAATTAAATTGTATAAGAACTAAACAATAATAAAATACAATATTAAACGATTTGTATATTGGCCGGCTTGTCCGACCAGGCAACATTATTTGAATAAAGACTTGACAACGCTTCGAGAAACAAGAGACAGTATAAAAGTACTGGCCAATAAAGAATACAAGAAAAAGTACTAATTTAAACAATTTTATTGTCACTTTAAAAAGCTATGAGCATGTTTTTTTTTAATTATAACGTGTAAGACCAAGTCATTGAGTATTTACCAGTTATAATCATTATCGGTTGACAATAAAAAAAAAAACATTATAAATATTATATTATCGCATGGCTACAATTCTATTTTTATATTGTATACTGAGTCATTATATCAATATTTATTAGTTACCTTTGACATTTTTCACATTTTTCATATCTATCATGCTAATTCGATAAATTTTGGTCTAGACTCTAAGGAGTGTCACAGTATGTCAGCTAGACCACACGAGACACTGCGACACCGCTCGACTCTAGCACCTTAGTTCGGGTATGGTCGTTCCATATAGGAATTAACAAATACAGGAGAAATACGTCATAAAATCTCTATAGATTTTTTCTGACCAGCTGGCCCAAAGATAGTTAATGTTTAGTATTGTAAATAAATCTCATTATTATAAAAAAAGAGTACCAAATCGTGATTCGAAGTAACTTAAATGACTTAATTCCATGTACAGATTGTGGAACAGCGAGTATAGTGCAAGCGACAAATTATAACGTCCTGTAGAAAGAGGTATTTCTGACAGACATCAAAGTAGCCCCAAAATTATTAAAGTGACCCTACCCCCATATTACCACTCGTAGCGAGCGGAAATTTCCTCTTCCTGGCCAGGGGAAGACGTAAAATTGTGTACACACCTCAGGCGGTGATAAAGAAAACCTCAGGTCGCATAATTATCGCCTTTGGCTCACAACAAGTTCATGCGATCCGAGATATTCTTTATTCCACCACCCTCAGCGTGTAATGTACTATTGTGTCTGTCAGAAAAGCCTCACCCTACCTGCGGTCACTACCTGCGCTATGCGTGCCCCCCTCCCGCTTACGCGTACTCCTTGGTGAACTTCTCGTGGAAGGTCTTGAAGATGTCCAGCATCTGCTGCAGCAGCGCGGGCTGCGGCAGGATGGTGGTGCGGAAGTGGTACGTGCCCGGCCGCTGCCCGAAGCCCGAGCCCGCCACCACGCAGATGCCTGCACAGACACACATACACACTATTAATTACACAGCGACTATTGTCGACATCATCGACGAGCAGAGCTCAAAAAAAAACTATAAAAATAACCGTGATTATAAATAAACTACTTTATCAATGATTTGTCTCTGTCTAGACAAAAGGAAAGGTATTTCATACAGCACCGCAGGCCTAGGCCGGCAATGTGCTCTTCTAATTTCCGTTCCACACAAATTTGTGGCACAGCATCTTGGCATTCAACGAAAAAAAAAAACTAAGCAATATTTGCTTTCTGACGTTAAGACAATCTGTCACAACTTTTATTAAAAAAAAAAATAAACAAACTAGGTTTGTTATATTTTCCAGTTTTATTTTGCCTACTTTTAGTTTGACTTGAAATAAAACTTTCAATTACTTGAAGGTTTTTAATTTACTTCATTGCACCTCAGTGGGTTGCCAGCCTGAAATATCCAGGCTCGCTCACGCTTGGCCGTCTATATGTTATCAGCCGGCAAGCCCTTACTTCCCGGCCTCTGTAGTAATGTACTATTAGAGCTTACCCGTCTCCTCGAGCAGCTTGAACGCGTAGAAGACGTCGGGCGCCTTGCCGGCCGCCTTGGCCGCCTCGATCGCCTTGGGCGGCATCTCAAAGCGCGGGAACGCGTACATCGCACCCTGGGGAGGAGGTTAGTTATTACGTAAGGGGGGGACCTCTAAGTAGCTACCTAGATACAGTAATACCTCGCAAAAATTTGAGTAGAGATCTATATGAGCCATAGGATAAATAAATACATAATTGTTTTTCACTAGCGGCCCGCCCCGGCTTCGCACGGGTGCAGCAAGCAATAAAATGTCACTCAGGGTGAATGTAGCTTTCCAATGGTCAAATTTTTTAAATCGGCATAGTAGTTTTTGAGTTTATTCATTTTCATTACCAACATATACACACGACACAAAAATACAAATCTTTCCTCTTTATAATATTAGTGTGCGTGTGCGTGTGTGTGTGTGCGCGTGCGTGCGTGTGCGCGCGTGTGTGTGCGTGCGTGTGCGCGCGTATGTGAGCGTGCGTGTGCGCGCGTGTGTGCGTGCGTGTGCGTGTGTGTGTGTTGTGTACCTGCACGACGTTGCAGTGGAAGCCCTTCATGGTGTTGAAGGTGTCAGCGATCATCTTGGCGCGCTGGTTGAGCGAGGCCAGCACGGCCGCCTTCTCCTTGTGCCACAGCTCGTACGACGGCTCGCCCTCCACCGGCGGCTTAGCCTGGACACAACAGACCACCATTAAACCAGTCTCTTATATCTCCGGGGCTTAACCCGGCAAGCGGGCTACGCCGGACTGTTATTAGTGGGTATGCTTGAGGTTTGATCAGTTCATTAGTTAACAGACTGATTAAGCTTATTTGACAGTTGTTAAAAAGTATGATTCATAAACGCTTGCTATAGTCTGGCAGATAAACCACTGCAGCCAGATGACACTTTCAGTGTTGTCAGTTTTTGGCAAATATTAAATAGTGATGTGACTTAGTGAGTGAATGAAAGAATGAACGATGTAATGAAATTAATTTGCGTCATAAATGAGAATTTTCAAAGCGTATTTTAATAAAATGGTTTGTTCAATAAGGTTTTTTTGGATGTTTTCTAGTTACTAGTGTAAGAGCACGATTTGGAAATGTGCGGAAGCATGTCAAATCAGTTACCAGTTTTCAACTCATTCCCCATTTTGCCATAAATAAAACAACAATTATCACATTAATATTTTTTTCTACCTTTGTACTTTTACTTAAAACTTTAAATTATTCCGAATCAGTTTCACTGCTGCTGTCACTATTTACGTGTATTACAAAGTCATCGCACATTTTATCTACTATGTTAATATGAACCTTGAATGCCTCAAAAGTATCGCGCTTATTTTGAAATATACTAAACTACGAATGTGACATTCATAAAATATTTCGTTCGTTCAATAATCAAATCATTCATTACGTGACCTTAGTCGAGCACTAGTGAAATAAATGTGGTATCATTATTTCGTAAAATGACATTTGGAAGTGTCATCTGGCTGCAGTGGTTTAGCTGCCAGACTATAGCAGTCTGTTAACTAATGAGCTGTTGATGAATGGATTAGACGCGTTATGTTGTCACCTTGACAAATCATAGACCATAAATGGCTTTTTAGTGAATTAAAAAAAAAAATGTCAGCAGTGGCAGCGAATTAGCGGAAAACCAGCGAATTAACACGACAGACGAGGCAGTGTGGATCTAGTTTCCTTTACCTTTTTCGAAGGGGATACAAACTTAAAACAAAAAAAACTGTCTTGCGTATGGTTTTGCTCTTGCCAAAATCAGCTGTTCATATTTGTGGCGGCCATTTTGTGAGTTAGCAGAGAGATAAAGGAGGGTCTACGGTCCACTAACTTTCGGAAGACTTAACAGACCCTTGAAGAACTGATTAGCGCTAATTGACGTTTATGCATCATGTTTTTTTGCATCGGTCCTATAGCGAGCTTATAGCGAGCCTCTAACTTTTTATGAATAAGGCTGTTATTGTCTAACTCGCTCGCAATCGCCATCGTCTTCCTTTTTTCAGTTCATATATGGGCTGACAATTGGCATCGGAATCAACTAGCTATCACACTCATACAAAAACTGTCATTGCAATCCGATGCCGAGTGTCAAAATAGTTACACAATTACCCTGCTGGTCCATGACTACACAAAGTTCGAGAAACACTGCAGCAGGGACTGCCGGCTACAACGTAGCATCAACCCCAGCCCCGGATCGGGGGGGCAAACCGGGACACTTGCCCCGGACTTCAGTTTCGAAAAAAAAAATTCCTCAAACACTGAAGGGAGCGGGCACCACATCAAGGTTTTGCCCCGGTTCGAAACAATCTTAGATCCGGGGCCGATCATCTCATCATCATCAGCGTTTATACGTCCCACTGCTGGGCACAGGCCTCCTCTGCATGTAACGAAACACGCAGGATTTTCTGCAAGACTAAACTATGTTTCAGGTTGGTATACTCACGGCACAGTCGACAGTGGCCTGCCCGAGCACCGTGGGGCACAGCATGGCCGAGATCGCCTGGAAGATACGGAAACATTCATAAATTATATGCTAAAGTAAATGTGGGCCTGCCCATGCGAGAAGCAGCTTTAAAGGCGTACTGGTATGATGGCACGCTCGTTCACAAATATCCACAGAAATGGAACTTGTGATAATATCGGATTCAAAATCAAAATTTATTTTGCAAATAGGCCGTCAAGCAAATAGCCGTCTTTTTTTTTTAATACCAGCGCATTCGGAAAGACCATCGTTCCCAAAAAGAGCGCACCGCAAGAAACATAGTTGTTTCCTAGGGAACTCACTTAGTAGAGATTGGCCTGCACTTGTTAGAAGAAGCATTGAAGTCGTATGATACAATATCCACAGAGATGGCACTTGTGGTAACAATATCCACAGAGATGGCACTTGTGGTAATAACCACAGAGATGGCACTTGTGGTAACAATATCCACAGAGATGGCACTTGTGGTAATAACCACAGAGATGGCACTTGTGGTAACCATATCCACAGAGATGGCACTTGTGGTAATAACCACAGACATGGCACTTGTGGTAATAACCACAGAGATGGCACTTGTGGTAACAATATCCACAGAGATGGCACTTGTGGTAATAACCACAGACATGGCACTTGTGGTAACAATATCCACAGAGATGGCACTTGTGGTAATAACCACAGACATGGCACTTGTGGTAACAATATCCACAGAGATGGCACTTGTGGTAATAACCACAGACATGGCACTTGTGGTAACAATATCCACAGAGATGGCACTTGTGGTAATAACCACAGACATGGCACTTGTGGTAACAATATCCACAGAGATGGCACTTGTGGTAATAACCACAGACATGGCACTTGTGGTAATAACCACAGAGATGGCACTTGTGGTAACAATATCCACAGAGATGGCACTTGTGGTAATAACCACAGACATGGCACTTGTGGTAATAACCACAGACATGGCACTTGTGGTAACAATATCCACAGAGATGGCACTTGTGGTAATAACCACAGAGATGGCACTTGTGGTAACAATATCCACAGAGATGGCACTTGTGGTAATAACCACAGACATGGCACTTGTGGTAACAATATCCACAGAGATGGCACTTGTGGTAATAACCACAGACATGGCACTTGTGGTAACAATATCCACAGAGATGGCACTTGTGATAATAACCACAGACATGGCACTTGTGGTAATAACCACAGAGATGGCACTTGTGGTAACAATATCCACAGAGATGGCACTTGTGGTAATAACCACAGACATGGCACTTGTGGTAACAATATCCACAGAGATGGCACTTGTGGTAATAACCACAGACATGGCACTTGTGGTAACAATATCCACAGAGATGGCACTTGTGGTAATAACCACAGACATGGCACTTGTGGTAACAATATCCACAGAGATGGCACTTGTGGTAATAACCACAGACATGGCACTTGTGGTAACAATATCCACAGAGATGGCACTTGTGGTAATAATCACAGAGATGGCACTTGTGGTAACAATATCCACAGAGATGGCACTTGTGGTAATAACCACAGACATGGCACTTGTGGTAATAACCACAGAGATGGCACTTGTGGTAACAATATCCACAGAGATGGCACTCGTGGTAATAACCACAGAGATGGCACTATTGACAATAATCACAGGTTATCTCCTTACGTCTCCTAGGCCAGCACGTTCAGAGCACGCGAGATTACCCGTCTTTATCTTACTGTTCGTCCTGGAAAGAGACGGGCTCACCTTGTAGAGGTTGGCCTGCACCTGCGCGTCGAAGTTGACGAGCTCCATCCAGCCGCCGCGCAGCCCGCACTCGCCCATGTAGCCCTTGCTGACCGACATGAACGAGGCCAGCTCCACCTCCTTGCTGTACGGCGGGCCCATCTCCATCAGCACCTGGACAACGATACCGCATTAGGGGGAGAATAAGGTGTTGGGATTCAATTAAACTACCAAATTACGGTTAAATTCTCTTATACATTCAAGGTCGTCACTCAACATTTTTACAAGTGCCGGCACGTAAGCCTAGCGATAACCGTTGATGCGTAGTAGTTGAAAATAAGGTATCGCGCGAGAGTGCGGGGGCCGCGAGCGGGCGTACTCCACGTTAGACTTACGTGCCGCCACCTGCACCGGTAAATTTACAGGCGTGTGACGTTAGATCAGCGCCGTCTCGTAAGTGACGTAAATACAGGGCATTACTGACGGTGGCAGTAACCCACTGCACGTAAGTACTATTGAAACACAAGGGTAGCTTTCACAGACTAACTTTATTTATAAAAAAGGGTAAGTTCATTACATCTGAACTAGATGGCGCCACATGTTTCGGTTTGAGTATTTTAATACCATAATAACAATACCACCTCTTATAAAAATAATCAAAAACCGGAACAATTCGCATGCATGCTTAACATAATCTTACAATGCCTATTCTTCGCATAAAATTGACATGTTTCACTTTACATAAACTTTTAGTAAATAGATCAGCTGGCATTTCTGAAGTACTCAAGTATGCAATCTTTACAAGTTTCTTTTCAACAGCTTCTCTAATATAATGAAACTTTACATCTATGTGCTTAGTTCTCCTGTGATACATAGAATTTTCTGTCAATTTTTGTGCACTCTGGTTGTCGTTATACAATAGTACGGGCACATTTGCTCTATTAATGAGTTCTGACAATAGATTTTTTAGAAAAATTGCCTCTTTGCTAGCCTCACATACCGCCATATATTCGGCTTCTGTGCTGGACAGGGCTACTGTCTGTTGCTTTCTACATTCGTGAGAAATAACACATCCCGAATATTTAAAACAGTATCCAGTATAAGATCTCCTATCCACAATATCTGAGGCCCAATCTGCATCTACAAATCCAATTATATCTAAATTATTTTTTACATACATTAAACCAAAATATTTTGTAGAGTTCAAATATTTCAGAACCCTTTTTGCATGTTTCCAATGGGTTTCACTATTACATTTATTAAACTGGCTCAAGTAACTTACACAATATGATATATCGGGCCTGGTGAGAACTGAAAGATACATCAAGCTTCCAATAAGTTGTTGATAAGGGTATTTACTAGTTACATTATCAATCTTTTCCAGTTTTAAATTAACCTCCATTGGAGTCTCTACAGTATTACAATTTTCCATATTAAATTTACACAATAATCTTTCTATAAATTGCTTCTGGTCAACACAAATCTTATCTTTTTCTATTTTAACATTCATGCCTAAACATTGCCTTAATTGACCTAAGTCTTTTAACTTAAATCTGGTACTCAGTTGGTCCTTTAAGTTATTTACTTCTTCGTTACAATTTGAGAAAATGAAAAAATCATCGACAAATAGAGCAACAAAGGTTTTTACATTATCTGCTATTTTTACAAACAAACATGGTTCATAGACAGATTTTTTATATCCTAGCTCTTGTAAACAATTATCAACCTTTTTGTACCATGCTCTTGCCGATTGCTTTAATCCATAAATGGCCCTTTTTAATTTCAAGACTTTACTAATATTATTTTCACATTTTAAGTTCTGCGGTAATTGCATGTAAACAGTTTCATCAAGATGGCCATTCAAAAAAGCAGTTGTGACATCCCAATGGGTAATATTTAAATCTAAGTTAACACTAATAGCAAATAACAATTTCAAGGTAGAATATTTAAGCACAGGTGAGAAGGTTTCTTTATAGTCAATTCCTTCTTTTTGGGTAAAACCTTTTGCGACTAATCTAGCCCTGTATCTCACTGTGTTATCACTATTTAACTTCTTTTTATACACCCACTTGCACTGAACAACGCGAGCATCACTGGGTCTGTCCACCAGTTCCCATGCTTCATTTTCATGGAACGATTGCAGCTCTTCTTCCATTGCTTTACACCACTGTTCCCGTTCTGTGCTATTCATAACATCTTCGTAGGTTAGATTTTCTTCACCAATATCTTCATTGTTGGTTATACATACATTACTGTAGCCATACCGTTCTGGTGGCCTTCTCTTTCTTTTAGCCACATTTGTGTTTGCGACTGGTTCAGGATTGATCAATACTTCATCTTCCACGGTGTCACAAAACTCTTCAGAACTTGCAGAATGAGTTGTTTCCTGATCGGTTGGCACATATGTTTCATCTGACGGGTCTATCACTGTCGAATCTTCTTCTTCTTCTTCTTCTTCTTCTTCACTATGAGATTGTTCCTTCTTCTCCTCCACCACAGCTTGTATCATGCCTGAGTCCTGACTGGCCTCCATGATAACAACATCTCTGCTGGTAGTTATGCTTTTGGTTACAGGATTATATAACCTATAACCCTTTGTATTTTCTGCATATCCGAGGAGAATGTATTTTTCTGCTTTCTTGTCCCATTTTGTTCTCTTTATTTTAGGGACATGAGCCATTACAGTACTTCCGAATACACGAACGTGACTAAGATCTGGCTTTCTGCCTGTCCAGAGCTCATATGGTGTTTTATGTAATCCTGATGCCAGTGTTCTATTTCGTAAATAGACTGTAGTGTTTACTGCTTCAGCCCAAAATTTCTTTTCCATCTTAGCATCAAACAGAAGACACCTAGCTCTCTCAACCACAGTTCTGTTATTTCTTTCGCACAAACCATTTTGCTCAGGTGTATAAGGATTCGTTTTTTGATGCACAATCCCAGCTTTCTTCAAAAAACTTTCTATCTCTGAAGAACAAAATTCCCCACCGTTGTCAGTTCTTAGTACCTTGATGTACTTTTCTGTCTGTGTTTCCACCATAGCTCTAAACTCTTTGAAGTACACAATCACTTCACTCTTCGACTTTAGGAAGTATACGAATGACATTCTGCTGTAATCATCGATAAATAGGAGAAAATACCTTGACTTTCCTATTGAGACTGTCTCCATGGGACCACAAACATCCGCATGCACAACCTCCAACACACTGTCACTTCTGGAACCTCTGTGTGAGAAAGGCAGTCTCGCTAACTTTCCCTCACAACATGTAATACACTGGGATATGTCAATTTCAGCCTTATCGGGGTAAGAAATCCCCTCCACAGCGCCATTCTTCATACTGTTCAGATTCTTACTGTTTATGTGGCCCAACCTTCTATGCCATAACATACTGTTTTCTTGCATTGCTGAACCCACCAACAAACATTTTTGTTTAATGTCCAATTTGTACACTCCATTCACTAACTGTGCTTTTGCAACAAGTATATTCTTCCGGTTGTATATTTTACAAACACTTTCTTCAAAAGTCACTCTGTTGCCGTTTCGAATCAACTCACTAACTGAGAGGAGATTAGTAGTGAGATTTGGAATGCACAAAACGTTTTTTACAGTAATATCGTATTCTGAACCGTCCACTACCGTTGTTAACTTCGTGTTTCCTGAGCATAATACTGCTACCGTTGTTTCATTTGCTACTACAATTTGTTTCACGGTCGGATTGTAGGAAATATCTGACAAACATTCTTTGTCGGAAATCATATGGGTGCTGGCGCCGGAATCAACATACCAATCCGTTTTTTTGTATGTCGAGTTCAAGAAAAACACACTAAACACTGTACTTTCTGTTTCTTTGTTCTTGTAGTTGCACTGGTTCTTATAATGTCCGACTTGTTTACATTTATAACAACGAATCGTCTTGACAGGTACGTGTTTCGAAGATGACGTTTTATGCTTTGACAAGTTTGACATTTCTGCAGCGCTGCCATTTTGTTTCTTATTACGCTGCTGCCAACTTTTCGACCAAAACGCACTCTCATTACCAGTATTGCCAACCTCTGCACTCATATCTAATAATTTTGACTTAATGACGTCGGTACTTATTTCCATACCCGAATGTTCGATCGCCATTATCATCGGGGCAAATTTTTCCGTTAATCCCGCTAGCAACAGACATCCAATCCATTCATCAGTAATTTGGAATCCTGTTCCTCGTAATTTATGCGCCGTATCTACAATTTGGGTCACGTAGATAGTCATAGACTCGCAATCTTCTAATCGGATTGAAATCAAATGTCGTAGTAAACTGATTCTTCTTTGAAAACCTGAATCATCGAAGAGTGATTTCAGACGCTGCCACACATCTTGAACCGTCTTCTCGTTCTTGATATGAACATAAAGCGATGAATCTATAGTCATAATCAGTTTTGCTTTCGCCTTTAGTGCATCGGCGTTTAAAGCTGCAACTGTCCCTGACGTGCCGGCCGTTTCCGTAGAGGTTGCAGGCGGCTTAGTTTTTATGTTCACTCCTTCTAGAACGAGAAAATTCTCCGCGGCGAACGCCCACTCATCATAATTTTCCCGACCTCTTAGCTTCGGTACGTTAACAATGTAACTGCCGGCCATTGTTCAAAAACACACGCACAGTTTTTAATCTGAACAAAATCTGGTCCAACCAACACAGTACGCGCACGAATTACTGCAGAAAGTCAATATTTCACAGTTTTCAAATGGAATTTATAATTATTTTATAGCGAAATACGAAACTGGGCTTCCATAACCTATTGAAACACAAGGGTAGCTTTCACAGACTAACTTTATTTATAAAAAAGGGTAAGTTCATTACATCTGAACTAGATGGCGCCACATGTTTCGGTTTGAGTATTTTAATACCATAATAACAATAAGTACATGGCATTAGTGACGGCGGCCGTAAGCACCCTTACACGAGTACAGGGCATTACTGACGGCTAGGTGACGGCGGCGGTAACCCACTGCACGCAAGTAAAGGGCATTACTGACGGCCGAGTGACGGCGGCCGTAAGCACCCCTTTCACAAGTATAGGGCATTACTGACGGCAGAGTGACGGCGACTGTAAGCACCCCTTACACAAGTATAGG
The DNA here is from genome assembly GCA_963854515.1 of Pandemis heparana. Classification (NCBI taxonomy): domain Eukaryota; kingdom Metazoa; phylum Arthropoda; class Insecta; order Lepidoptera; family Tortricidae; genus Pandemis; species Pandemis heparana. The sequence continues at coordinate 15,701,330 of OY978018.1, read as the reverse complement.
GCATTACTGACGGCAGAGTGACGGCGACTGTAAGCACCCCTTACACAAGTATAGGGCATTACTGACGGCAGAGTGACGGCGACTGTAAGCACCCCTTTCACAAGTATAGGGCATTACTGACGGCCGAGTGACGGCGACCGTAAGCACCCTTACACAAGTACAGGGCATTACTGACGGCCGAGTGACGGCGGCCGTAAGCACCCTTACACAAGTACAGGGCATTACTGACGGCCGAGTGACGGCGGTCGTAAGCACCCTTACACAAGTACAGGGCGTTACTGACGGCCGAGTGATGGCGGCCGTAAGCACCCCTTACACAAGAACAGGGCATTATTGACGGCCGAGTGACGGCGACCGTAAGCACCCCTTACACAAGAACAGGGCATTATTGACGGCCGAGTGACGGCGACCGTAAGCACCCCTTACACAAGAACAGGGCATTATTGACGGCCGAGTGACGGTGGCCGTAAGCACCCTTACATGAGTACAGGGCGTTACCTTCTTGAAGGAGAAGAACTCGCTGCCTTCCGCATACACGTTATGCTGGTACACCTCGTCGGCGAACAGGAGCAGCTTATTCTTGTGCGCGAACTTGATGATGGTCTCGATGTTGGGACGCGTCAGCACCTGGAAAGAGACAATAGTCATTAATGTTAGATTACATTACAACGATCGATCTATCAACCAATGAAAGAGTGCCTTAATTATGACCAATGAAAACTGAGTTTTAACTATGACTATGACTAATGAAATTGAGCCTTAAGTATGACTAATGAAACTGAGCCTTAACTTATGAACGATAAAACGGAGTCATAAATTATGACCAATCAATGAAATCGAGCTTTAACTTACGTCAAACTAGCTGCTGCCAGCGACTTCGTCTGCAAAGAAGTCGTCTATCGCTATCCCGCGGGAACTAATCAATTTTCCGGGATAAAAAGTAGCCTATGTGCTATTCCAGATTTTTCTCTATCTATGTGCCAAATTTCATCCAGATCCGTTGAGCCGTTCTGGCGTGATTGAGTAACAAACAAACATCCATCCATCCATACTTTCGCATTTATAATATTACTAGCTGTTGCCAGCGACTTCGTCTGCAAAGAATTCGTTTATCGCTATCCTGCGGGAATTTTCCGGGATAAAAAGTAGCCTATGTGCTATCCCAGACTTTTCTCTATCTATGTGCCGAATCTCATCCAGATCCGTTGGGCCGTTCTGGCGTGATTGAGTAACAAACAAACATCCATCCATCCATACTTTCGCATTTATAATATTAAAGTTAGATCAATGAAATAGAGTAATGAATGCTCGAACCTGCCCGGTGGGGTTCCCGGGGTTGATGACGACGAGAGCGCGCACTTTGCAGGCGTTGGGCCCGGTCGCGGCGGAGTCAAGCGCGCGCGCCAGCTCGTCGCCCGGCAGCGCCCACGCGTTGTCCTCGTCCAGGTAGTAGCCCACCTGGCCCAGCCCGTACTCCGCCAGCGACGCCGAGTACAGCGGGTACTGCGGGATCGGGATCAGCACGCCTGCAACCACGACGCAACACGGTTAAGGGTGGGACCAAACCGCCGCATTTACGCAGTGACGTGTCGTATGCGTCACGTTTTCTCACCGTTTCTTCATACATTATGTTGCGATTCCGTAACGTCACCGTTTTTTAAGCGGCGGTGTGGTCGCACCCTAAAGCTGCAAAGTTTTTGTTAGGCGCGAGTGCCTATATTGAAACCCGAGCAAGCGAAGGATCCTATGATTGAACCACGAGCGTAGCGAGTGGTTCAAAAGAAGAATCCTGAGCGTCGCGAGGGTTTCAAGGCACGAGGCACTAAACAAACTTTGCTGCCGAGCGAAACACACAATTTTTCACCTCACTACAGCGAGAAAAATGGTGGATGGAAGAATTTCAAATTTTTAATTACTTGAGTGAGGTGGTGGTGATGGAATGGTGGTCAGCGCGGCGTTCGCATTTCAAAAACCTTTTCCACCCAAGAGAGGAAAAAGCACTTTTCCACGCAGATTTTTAAGGAGAAAGACAGCCCTTTCGAGCAAGTGAGGCGAAAAGGCCATAGTCTCTATTATCGCAAAAGCGAAAGCTACCGTTCGCACGTGCCACTACAACATTCATATTGAAAAACAAACGGTATCGTCCTAGTATTAAGGTTCAAATTGAAAATAATATCACGAATATCAGTGACATAAAATGTAATTTATGGAAATAAAACATTTAGTCGATATTACACATATACCTAAATAAACAGGCAAAAGAAAATAGAACCCCTTACTTCTTAGTCTCAACCTTCATACACTCAATTAAGACATTCAAGGCCAACATAATGTATGCATAACGGCTAATTGCTAACAACTGATTCATACTCTTTTATGTTTGTATAGACCCAGCTAGTACTCTGTCACTGTCGCCTCTCAACAACATTTACATGAACGTCTACAGCTAATGTTAATACGACAAGGAACTAGTGTATCTACTTTAACCAAGACGCGATTTGAGAAACCAACGTTTAAAGTTAAAGTAAGCGAGCTATTTTACCGTAATTATACTGTTAGGAGTATGTTTATGAATTGCAAATCACGTTATTATTATAAAATTGACGAGTTCCTCGGTTGCTATGAGGATGATTCTAATAAAAACAGATAAAACGACTGCAAGAACTATTCAACGCGGAAAACCTAATGACTAGATTTTCTGACAGTACACTTTTCTTCGTGTCCAGGAGTACCGCCTTCTGTATCTGATAATAATAAGACTAAGAGTTTTTAATGATTCACAGTTAAGTTTATTCGAATTTCTTCAGTCTACCCGTGATCATGATACATGCAACTGTATCGAAATATCGGGAGCTCAATAAAGGTAATCGCGGTTCATATCCCGTTTATAATAATTCGAATAATAAGACTCTAAGCGAGAGCCCTATTATTATTATTATTATTATTATTATAGCTGTTGCCCACGACTCCGTCTGTGCAGAAGTCGCTTATCGCTATCCCGCGGGAACTATGCAATTTTCCGGGATAAAAACTACCCTATGTCCTTCCCCGGGACTTACACTATTTGTATGCCAAATTTCAACTAAACCGGTCCAGCGGTTAAGCCGTGAAAAGGTAACAGACAGACAGACAAAGTTACTTTCGCATTTATAATATTACTAGTTGTTGCCAGCGACTTCGTCTGCAAAGAATTCGTTTATCGCTATCCCGCGGGAACTAAGCAATTTTCCGGGATAAAAAGTAGCCTACGTGCTATCCCAGACTTTTCTCTATGTGCCAAATTTCATCCAGATCCGTTGGGCCGTTCTGGCGTGATTGAGTAACAAACAAACATCCATCCATCCATCCATCCATACTTTCGCATTTATCTAACTAAAATTATAAATGCGAAAGTATGAGTTCAGAGTTCAGATAATGCTAAATGCCTTTTTTAAGTAGAAGTAGTAGTTATGGATAGATGGATGTTTGTTTGTTACTCAATCACGCCAGAAGGGCCCAACGGATCTGGATGAAATTCGGCACATAGATAGAGAAAAGTGTGGAATAGCACATAGGCTACATTTTATCCCGGAAAATTGCGTAGTTACCGTGGGATAGCGATAAACGAATTCTTTGCAGACGAAGTCGCTGGCAACAGCTAGTAATACATATTAGTTAGATAGTAGGGATGGACTGACCGGACTTCTTGCCGTCCACGTCGTTGACCAGCAGCTGCAGCACGTTCTTGATGGCGTTGGAGGCGCCGGCGGAGAGCACGACGTCCTCCCAGCGCGCGGGGTGCCCGTCGCGGCGCTCGATGTACTCGGCCACGTGCCGCCGGATCAGCTCGATGCCGTGCGACGCCGAGTACGCGCCCGCAGACTTGCCCCTGCACACGACCAACCACTCTTACAGCCTTATTCATAAAAAATCCTTAATTGAGGTTTGATCAGTCGATTAGTTAACAGACTGATTAAGCTTATTTGACAGTTGTTAAAAAGTATGATTCATAAACGCTTGCTAGCAGTCTGTTAGCTAATGAGCTGCTGATGGATGGATTAGACGCGTTATGTTGTCACCTTGACAAATCATAGACCAAAAATGGCTTTTAGTGAATTAAAAAAAAAATTGACAGCAGTGGCAGCGAATTAGCGGGAAACCAGCGAATTAACACGACAGACTAGGCAGTGTGGATCTAGTTTCCTTTACCTTTCCCGGAGGGAATAAAAACTTAAAACAAAAAAACTGTCTTGCGTATGGTTTTGTTCTTGCCAAAATCAGCTGTTCGCATGTGTGGCGGCCATTTTGTGAGTTAGCAGAGAGATAAAGGAGGGTCTACGGTCCACTACCTATCGGAAGACTTAACAGACCCTTGAAGGACGGATTAGCGCTAATTGACGTTTATGAATCATGTTTTTTTGCATCGGTCCTATAGCGAGCTTATAGCGAGCCTCTAACTTTTTATGAATAAGGCTGTTAGTGCCTGTTTCACCACTCTCAGTTAAGTTCTGGTTAATCTCAAGTGTCGGTTATCTATGCTGTCGTCTCTGTCTGTTTCATAGTAAGAAATAGAGAGGGAATGATAGATAACTGACGCTTGTGATAGCCGGAACTTAACTGAAAGTGGTGAGACAGGCATTTAACCCCACTGAGCTGGCAACGTCGCATTTTTGTGTTTTTTACGATTATATCACGGAAATTGAATGAAAGTTTCAAATATGCGTCTGTAGTGTACTTCGTTTTTAGTGTATAAAGCCCCATTTAAACACATGCAAGAATTGCATGCGAGTTTCATTACATTGCGGCACACGGCGGCCACGACGTACAAAATCCGCGTTCTGGAATGAACACAGGCACGACGTCGTCTGTACACGCGTCAATGTGTGCGTAAGATAAACAGGGTTGAGTCTATCGCAAAAACCTAGTACTATAAGTACTACCAATGACATAAATATAGGTACTTATATGAAGATATGGCTTAGATGTGTGCAAATAAATGTACTTAATCGTTATCTATTTATTTAAACTTGTATTTAAGCATTATTATTTTCAATTACAATAGATGTACGACAATAAACTTAAGCGAATGATTCTGTAGTTATTTCATGTATTAATCGCAATAATTTCAGAAAGCATTAATTTACTAATGTTTTATAAAATGAAGTAGGTAGGGTAGGTTTCCGAACTTAGTGCCGCGCGGCCGACATACATCGCGTTGCGCACCCTACTTGTTGCCAGCAGCTTTCCGGCAGAATGCGCTTGAGGGGTGGGGTAACTCGAATCGGTGCGGGGCGGAGCGTGGCCATTCTGTACGTTAGTACTATTATATATTCTGTGATTGCGGGTTGCCGGGGTAAACCGAATTCAACCGATCTGTCAAACTTCGCAATGTACGAGTAACTTATAATGGCATACAATTCTTGAATGTGTCTTAATGGGCCTTTAATGTGTCTAGTGCAATAATTGATCGTGAGTGATGGACCTTTACTTTTTTAATAAACGAAATATATAATATATCTCGTTTAATAAGAAAATAAAAGTCCATCACGATGAATTTGTTGCATTAGACACATTAATACACTAAAAACGAAGTGCACTATAGTCTGGCAGCTAAATCACTGCAGCCAGATGACACTTCCAAATGTCATTTTACGAAATAATGATGCTACATTCATTTCACTAGTGCTCGTCTAAGGTCGCGTAATGAATGATTTGATTATTGAACGAACGAAATATTTTATGAATGTCACATTCGTAGTTTAGTATATTTCAAATTAAGCGCGATACTTTTCAGGGGTTCAAGAATCATATTAACATAGTAGATAAAATGTGCGATGACTCTTATAAATAGTGACAGCAGCAGTGAAAGATTCGGAATAATTTAAGTTTTTAAGTAAAGTACAGAGGTAGAAAAAAATATGAATGCAATAACTGTTGTTTTATTTATGGCAAAATGGGGAATGAGTTGAAAACTGGTAACTGATTTGACATGCTTCCGCAAATTTCCAAATCGCGCTCTTACACTAATAATAACTAGAAAACATACAAAAAACCTTATTGAACAAATCATTTTATTAAAATACGCTTTGAAAATTCTGTATTACAACATAAATGACGCAAATTAATTTCATTACATCGTTCATTCTTTCAGTCACTCACTAAGTCACATCACTATTTAATATTTGCCAAAAACTGACAATACTGAAAGTGTCATCTGGCTGCAGTGATTTATCTGCCAGACTATACAGACGCACATTTGAAACTTTCATTCAATTTCCGTAAAATAATCGTAAAAAAAAACACCAAAAATGCGACGTTGCCAGCTCAGTAGGGATAAACGCTCTCATCAACCTGCTCAAATATTCCGGAAGCATTCTGAGAATGTCAAAGCACTATAAGATAGGGTTATAAAGGGATGGTGAGGATCATAGTTGTGTGCGTACCCGCAGCCGCCGAGTATCTCCTTGGCGCGCTGCTTGACGTCGCTGGGGAAGTCGTACTTGTCGATCAGCTCGGGGAACGTGACGCACGCCAGCACCTGCCAATATCAACAACAACAGCATCAGGCATGCAGCTTCCATCACTATTTTTAAAGGCCGACTGAAAAAGTGGCTAATATTTTTATGATTATTGTGAGTTTTTTGCTTTGCCACTCGCAGAATATATATCTTGTAATGCCTGTCACCAAGAATAACTTTCATTTCATCAACCAACTCAAAAAAAAGGAGGAGGTTTTTGTACGAGCCTTGATATGCTCAATGCACCTTTCGATGATGATGTATAGCTGTTCGCTAAAATGATATATGCGCGTAATTGGTTGAAGTTTATTGATAACGTGTGAGTCGTTACATTGGTTGCTTAAGAGGCTGACAACACCTAATTTTGTTGAAATTGATGTTATTTAAACACTTTTTTAAGAAAAACTGCTCACAAAAAAAATATAATGTTTAATTTTCATCATATATAAAACACGCTAGACGGGCTCGATACATAATTGAACAAAATCGGCTCGATAGAAAATAATTGCAAAGATTGGTCTTAAAATCATCATTAAACGGTTCTATGTCTTTATTTTTTCGACGTATGGGTCTGCAGTTAAAAACATAAAGTCAACATATTCATACCTAAACGGCTAACGAGTCATATTTCACAAATAATCCATACTTATGTTTATTTCTTATGATTTGTGTCTTATTTGCAAGATTTTAGACGCGCGCCAAGCTGCCGGAATAGTTTCTTCTCTTTCACTAACAGGCACGTGAACCGTATGTGTGAAGAGTGGCGCTGCTCCAGGTCATTTGCTGTTGACAGCGCCTTAAGACTAACTTAACTTATAATAATGGTTGTGCTATTCCAAGCTTTTCTCTATATATGTGCCGAATTGTATCCAGATTCGTTGGACCGTTCTGGCGTGATTGAGTAACAAACAAACATCCATCCATCCATCCATCCATACTTTCGCATTTATAATATTAGTTAGATAAGTAAGCATCGACTGGCAAGACAAAACGACCTAGTGAATGTATGCGAACTTGTGGCTAATAGTTAACTCTCTATTCTCCGCCCATTTTACGGCCGACAATGGACAATGTAAACTCATGGCCACTTCTTAGTTACTTCAAGCCACAGCATTAATTATTGACAATAAACGCGGAGCAAAACAACATGCTAGGCAATCGCGAACGAGTGTGCAATCCCGCGGGAATTTTCCGGGATAAAAAGTAGCCTATGTGCTATTCCAGACTTTTCTCTATCTATGTGCCGAATTGCATCCAGATTCGTTGGGCCGTTCTGGCGTGATTGAGTGACAAACAAACATCCATCCATCCATCCATCCATCCATACTTTCGCATTTATAATATTAGTTAAGTAGATTAGATTTCGTAAGTTATGAACGTAGGTAATTAAGTTGTTGAATGAACGATAATGAATAATACGGTTGCAAGCCCTGACCTACGTGTGACACAGATAACTAAAGTGGAAAAAATATAAAAGAAAAATTTTGAACAAATAAACCTTCCTCTTGAAACTATCTACTATTCTTTATCACTATCAGTTACAGAAGTAACCTTTGCCAATGACCTTTGGCGGTGTTATCGCAAGGCAAGGTCATGCTCGTCATAAACCGGTTCACTTGTAATAAAAGTAAATTATGACGCGTAACGCGTAATCTATATACTCGGGCGCAATGAAACCGGGGTCACGCGCGGTGACGACGCGGTTGGCCTAGTTGGTAGTGACCCTGCCTGCGAAGCAAGCGTCCTGGTTTCGTATCCTGGGAAGGCACTTGTCCCACCGCCGGCGAGTAGCGAGAAGCGAGTGTTTTTTAGTATGGAACTTTTGTCGCCCGGCGACAAAAGCGACAAAATTTCCATACTAAAAAACGCTCGCTTCTCGCTACTCGCCGGCGGTGGGACAAGTGCCTAAGGGCATGTATTTGTGTTATGAGCACGAATATTTGATCCTGAGTCATGGATGTTTCTATCTACATAAGTATGTATTTCTCTATATAAGTATGTATAGTGTATCGTTGTCTAGTATCCATAACACAAGCCTTACTAGCGCTTACTTTGGGACTAGGTCAATTTGTGTGAATTGTTCCCTAATATTTATTTACTTCACATAAAACTTTCTACGGGATGTGATGTGGCCCGGTTTCTTTGCTCTCGGAGCATAGTTATACCTAGCCATCACGGGACAATAAATTACAGAGATAGATTAAAAACAATATCGCGGCATTTACGAAAGATCGTGAATTCAGTATTTTTTTATAGAAAAAATATGCCCATGTCCCTTGATTTGACTTTATTGAAGCGCTAGTCATCATTGCATTATTGAAATCCTAATGAAGGACAGAGGGTTTTCATTCTCACCATAATAGCAGGCGAAAAACCGGCATAAAGAACGACGCGACGTTCGTTTGTTGACCAAACTAGTTCGAAACAAGTTCGGCGATCGCAGTAATGTAATTGCCCCCTAATGAGAGTATATCACTACATTGCGTAAAACAAAGTCGCTTTCCGGTGTCTGTCCTTATGTATGTATGCTTAGATCTTTAAAACTACGCAACGGATTTTGATGCGGATTTTTTATAGATAGTGATTCAAGAGGAAGTTTTATATGTATGATTCTACGCAGACGAAGTCGCAGGTAGAAGCTAGTTATTACTATATTAACGTATTTAGATGAAAGGCCTCTCTCGACCTTCACACCTTCTACTGAGAGCTACACCCGTCCACTCAGTCAGTTCCAATCCAGACCATTTCCCCGTCTCCGCCTCGGCTTGTTCTGTGGCCGGCAGCCATATACATAGAGTGTCCACCTTTCTGGGTGCATTCGGCAGACATACATTAATTATATAGCCCGAACACCTGCTGAAATCATCATCATCCCCAGCCTAGGTATATTTGTCGAACTACTCCCCTCTCGTTCTGAGCGGTCAGTACCCTGCTACTCCAGCTTAATTTTGAAGACACGTTTTGAGGAGCGAGAGGACTTACCTGTCGTATGTAGGTGATGGGCCGCTGTCCCATCGCGTGGGCATCGCCGATGTTGGCCTTAATCACCGTCTTGAACGGCTTCTGCGCGCCCTGAAACAAGCAGACAAGGATTACACATATTGTCATCTACATCCCAAATACGATCGAAAATACTCACGTACCTCCGTGGTATATTTTCGCGTACAATTTTTGCAATAATTTCTTTGACATTTATTTTGTATGGTAAGTCATCACGACGTTTGCAGTGGAAGCGTTCCACAGTGGCAAGCAATTTAGTTTCTTTCACTGTACCTGAGCTAAGAGAAACCTTTAGCATAATTATGAGCTTACACTACACAACTAGCTGACGCATAGGGGTTCTAGTGATTGACTAGTGGCAGTGTCTGGTCTAAGGCCCACTTTAGAGTTTCCCTATGGTTTGCCATAATTTCATACTGCAAAAATGTACCATTACTCTATTTTCTCTTACTGTTGATCGTTCAGGATTGTTTTAAAACAACCCTAATCTAACTTATATCTGATGCGGATATTTTGAGGATTGTTTATATGCATCGTTGTTAATTAGTTTAAAGCATACTTAATTTTACAATATCTAATGCAAATATGATTATCTTTGAACAGTAGGTAATGGTAATTATTATTTTAGTATGTAACAAAAAAAAATTAACACAAAATACTTTAATAATTTTTGTTTTTTATTGATTCTTAGTTTATTAATTACATACCCTGAAAATATCCGTACCTAATTTTCTAGTACCTTATATAAATCAATATCGCCCAGAGTGTCGCTTCATAGAAACAGCCTTTCACCCGTCGATAAGATAAAATTTGACAAATCTGAAACATTTCTGAATCATATGTGTTTTTTGTTTTTGTTGTTTCTTTTCTATAAAATTGTGTATGCTCTTATATTTGTGTGTCTTACAAAATGAATAAATGTCTTCTTTCTTTCTTTCTTTTCTTTCTTTATTTCCATCCATCTTCACACAAACAAACCGATTATGTCACGCCCGCCATAAAACTTGGAAAACATTCCTTTTAGAGATTTCATACGTAAAATTCCATAATACTGTTTCCAAACATTATAAAACTTATCCTCATTGTTGTCATAAAATAACCTTATTACCATTGTATAAGGTAGGCAAATGGAATTTTAAAAATATGAGTCACATTTAGCAAATGGAACTTCCAATAAACCATGTCATACATGATTTCACATATGGTTACTCAAAAATGACTCTCAATACCCTGACTCAAAGTATACCTTTACAGTACCAGGCCTCTCAGATTTTTCCAGAATATTTCCGCAAGCATTTTTCATTTAAAGTTTTGATTCAAAACTTAGTCCTGACCTAGAAGCCCTTGATTTTGAACATCGAATGTATGGAAACATCTGTCAACTATTATTCATAAATTCTGTAAAACATTAAAATGGCTATTTAGTCAAACCAAATCCAGCCTTCTGAAATATTTCAGACGTTTAAACAGACCTCATATAAATTTCCTAAGGCATTGTTCGCCTAGCTAGTCAGAGAAAACGACCAACATGCAACTCGCATAACAATACATACATACATACATCACGCCTCTTTCCCACAGGGGTAGGCAGAGACTACTTTGTTCCACTTGCTACGATCCTGACATACCTCTTTCGCTTCATCCACATTCATCAATCTCTTCATACATGCTCGTCGGTTTCGGGTACTTTTGACCTGGCCTTTTTCCAAAACGTCCCCAATTTGACAACATAACAATAACAATCATAACATCGCATAACAGTAGTGTACTTATATCATTACCACAAACACAGCTATCAAACTAGTTCCAAGGATACTTACGTAGTGAACTAGATAGCCCCTATAGTGTAGCCGCTGTAGAGTATACTTATAGCATATCAAAGCAATTGTTAACACTTATCTCCTCTATCGCGACGCGATAGCATGCATTGCACGCAGCTCTAAACGATCCCCACAAAATACTTTTTATCATAATATCATAATCTACCTAAACAATAGGACAAAGTACTTGCTATCATATTAAATATGATAATTTTACTTAATAAGATTAAACTTAAATAATGACAGCTATTATATTCTGTTTGATGTTTCAACGTAATCTGCTTCAAGTCAAAGTGACTTTGATGTTGTTTCACCCTTGTTGAGGCCTGCAGGTGAACTCAGCTGTCTTTTATGTGTTTACGTGGGTGTACTCATATTATATTATTCAGTCATTTCATTTCCCTAACAAGCATCCGCTTTTCCATACTGACTGCTTAGAAAACTGAATATTTTACAGACCATACTTTCAACTATTATTTTCTATGCAACAGAGTTTCATTAGATGATGATGATGTTTCTTCTTCTCAGTGTGAGAGTAAAGGTAATTACTGTTTTGAGTTGGGATTCAGACTATACTTACTAAATAGTTTGATCATGGTTTTAACTGCTAATTCATAAATTAAATAAGTAGTTAAAATAAACTTGTGATCACAGGTACCAGACTAATTTAAACACCTCATGGATTTAACGTAAAATAATCCAACACTTATGGGATGTGGTTACTATTTTTGGCACACATCCAATCACTACAATACCTATAAAATCACCATAATTTTCATAAGCTGTTGACCTTCATCAAACTGTAAACCATGGTCTAGAAATAGAATTACTTAAGGATGTTTAGTATGTTAAACGTCATATACAGTTAGTGAGCTCTTAGAACAACATTCGGGTTTGTTTTGCTGTCTCGCTCACTCTTATGGGTTTGATAACAGAATCGGCTGATGCTACTTAAAACCGAATATTGTTGTAGGAGCTCATGGATGTACTAAAGTGAATAGAACTTGTATAGTCGACCAACTTTTTGTGACAATTCCTACATCAAAAAAAACAAGACTTCAAGTTTTAAACTATACAAATGACATTGAACCATATGATTATTACTGTCCCAATCAATTATTGTCATAATTATTTATGTGTAGTTTGCTTGTTACATATTGTATGCCTGGAACGGGTAGCTGTTGATACCATGTACTTCTTGTCAACTATGTACACCCACAGTTTATGCAATAAATATTTCTATTTCTATTTGATACTAGTAGTTGCCCGCGACTCTGTCTGCGTAGAATTCACTTATTGCTATCCCGTGGGAACTATGCGATTTTCCGGGATAAGAAAAGAACTATCCTATGCCTTTCCCCGGACTAAAACTATCTCTGTACCAAATTTCATTGAAATCGGTTCAATGGTTTAGGCGTGAAAGCGTAAAAACAGACAGACAGACAGACAGAGTTACTTTCGCTTTTATAGTTAGTTATTTTCAAACACTTAGGTATAATATAAAGCTTTAGATTCTTCTGTCCTTGTCATGGAGGAGCCTTTACTTCTGTCCTACATTAATTACCAAAGTTGGGCGTAATCAATTACTTTTGGAATTAATTACATGATTATGATTACATTCCAGTAATCGTGATACCTCAGTAATCGATTACTTGGGTAATCAAAATTACTGTAATACTGTAGTATGATTACATTTATAATCCATTCCTTTGGAACGGTATATTAGTAATCATCTATAATATTTTTACAGATTTTTTTTTTTTTTTTTTTTGTTAGAAATGAAATGAAATGAAATGAAATGAAATGAAATGAAATGAAATGAAATGAAATGAAAATGAAATGAAATGAAATATAGAGAGGCCAGTTAGAGAGGCCAGACAAACGAACTAGTGGGTCACCTGATGTTAAATGATCACCACTGTCCATAGACACCCGCAGCGCTTTATGCGATGCCAGTGCGTTGTCGGCCCTAAACCCTATGATTACAATTTTTTTATTATGACATGTAATGGTAATTCACCATTTCACTTGGTTACATTACAAGTAATCTGAAACTGAGTAGTGGATTACAAAGTAAAATCAAGTAATCGTGTGATCAGGAATTGATTATGAAATGCCCATATCCGATAATTACATGATATACTGGACTAGATAAACTATCAATAACGTTATGCTAACTCTCAGATAAAGCTGTTAGGCAGTATTAGATAATGCTATAGTACGTACAACTTTGTTCACAGCAATTGCTCGTTGCTACGGTAATATTCCAAAACAAATGAACCATCAATGCAAATGGCATTTTAAGATAAGGTAGGTATTTAAAAAAAAAATGAGGTATTCTGGCAGTAATGTAGCAGTACCTAATACAGTAGTATTCTGACAAGACATGGCAATGTATCCAATAATAGGCAAAAGATCTAGTCAATTTTAAAAGTAGCTGGACATTTTTGAGTCTCGCTGCTTAACAGAATTCTAATGAATATGAGATTGACACATGTTAATTAAATTACTGTAAAAAATACAGATGCAATCTGGTAAGTACCTGGTCTGGTACCAAAAATCTTATAGGCGATGACGCTAGCAACCCATCACTATTTTGATTCCCCTTACCACCTATATACCCGCAATGCTCCGTAAGGGATAAAGTAGTGATTTATGTATGTATGTATGTATGTATAAATGGCATATAGACAAAAGGATTTAAAGGATAGAAAAATATTTGCATAATAATATCATGATCACGGAATGACGAGGACCCGGGTTCGATTCCCGGCCATAGCTTTACTTTTCGGATTTTTCTATGTGTTCTAATTTTCAGTGTCGTTTAGAAATTAATAATATCATATATGGCAATTGACAACATTTCATATTTCTGAGCCTATAATTTTAATGGTTCTCTGTATTTTGTTTGAAAAGATGAACATGCTGACAGTTTAATTTTTTCGCAAGGGCTTGTATTTCATTTATAATTAATTTATTAATTTGTGCTTATTCTAAAAGGGCCGACCGAAGGGACTCCGATACTATCACAGAATACACACTTATCCCTTTGTCTTTTCTCTATAGAAAAAAAACTGACGTTAATTTCAAATTGTCAATGTCAGGCCCCTATTCTCCAATATTCGATTTTCGAGGTTCGCTTCGTGCTGTTCCGCTCATACATAGTCATTATCTTGAGAGTGAGAGAGAAGGTATGCAACGAACTTCGAAAATAGAATTTCAGAGTTGCCCCCCTTGTACTTTGAAGTTGTCAAAAATACAAAGTTATGATCGCTTATATTTTCTCGTGAAAAAAGCAAAGGCGTTTCACCTATGCTGTGGTAGTTTTGGTAAAATTAGGACATATTTATAATTATTTTTTATTTTCTATAATAAGCGATATTAAAATTATATAAACATATTGCAGTGATCAGGAAGGAGGCAAAATGCTTTCGAACCATATATAAATTTTCAGGTGTTATAAAAATGAAATGTTGTCAATTATTGAATAAACAATGCATGTAAGAACTCAAAGAAAATCAGTAGTAGCTTTATCAATTTAAAAGTTGAACTTTATAATTAAGTATGATTGGATCTTTGCCAAAACCTTTGTTAGGTATTGCAAGAACTTTTGTACAATAATCAAGGGTAATTGCTTCAAAAGCTTTGTTTTAAAATTATACTCTCTCAGACAAAGAAATGTATTATTAAACTGTTTTTAAATCCCACATTTTATAACATTTGTTACAAATTTACCAATAGCAGTAATAACTGGGTCTGGAGTTTTACTCAATAACAAAACATTCCAGTTTCTTTTAATGTGATAGCAACAATATGTGTGTGGTCAAATGAGTATCAAAAACTTTATTTTAAGTAGGCTGCTAACAACTATTCAAATACCATCATTGACAAGAAGAATGTGCCGCAAGAAACTTAGCAGAAAATAATTTTGCAGAGTAGTCAATAGGCATGAATGATTATGCAAATTTTGAACACATTTCAACATGATTTGTTAATCTGTTGCTAGCTTGGAAACTAATTTAGCATATCCACTGTGGAGATAAGAGATAACATTGAGAGTTGAGATAATATTATCACAAATCAGTCATCGGCAAGATAAAAGAAGATATTTAGCGGATAACAAAAAAAGTTAGCAAAACGCATACTTAAATCAAGACCAAAAAAAAAAATAATAATAATAAAAAAATAGTTACCTAAACTTTTTGTACTTATTCCTATAAATATGCCGCTGAGTATTTAAAATAAAAATAAAACTACACTGGTATTTTTACTTTCTCATACTAAAGCCAGGTAGAAGATAATGTGCCATTAATAGTCTTAACACACATATATGATAATGCTGCACTGTTTACTACTATTCTAATGAGGATGATGTTAATTGAGCTTGTATGTGTGATATTCGCTATGTGGATATAAAATCATTGTCAGGGCCACACAGTAATCAGTTGTAATTTATAGTTGGGCAACTGTGGAGGGGAATACCAAACAATTAAAACAAGTTTGGGCTGTTAAATAGACAGAATGGCCTTGTGGCCCCTTTCACTCGAATATTAAAAAAAAACTAACTCAAATATTTTGCGTTTTAAATTGAGAATACGAGGGTGACCACTAAATTAATTCGATATTTAAATACGTACCTTTTCGAGCTCCTTTTCGATTTCTGCCGCTCGGATGACCAGCGGGCCGCGCACGGCATATTCCAACTTCAAGATGTTGGGGTTGATATTGTCAATTGTGATCGCTTTGGACGCCATCCTGTACTGCGTGAGTTGGTTCGGGGATTGAGCACTATTCGCGGCTTCCCACCGTGTCGCCACGCCGGACAACAAACGACTGCGGCTTATCATCTTCAACCCCGACATGGTTAGCTGCAATCAGTCACACTACTTTCAACACGTCACTAGCAAACACCGCGGCTAACCACACGTTAACAATTCTTGTTATTTACGAAATAATTAAAGGCACAGTTTTCTTTATTTATCTCGACGCTAAACGTATCGCCCGCGACGTTGCGATGGCTCCGGGACGAAGGCCGAAGGAACGGATTTTCGATCGATCGATATCTCTTGAAACGTTCGTTCACGTATGTAATTACAATACAACTAGATGTTGGAAATAATTATAGCCCATTACTTCATAAAATTCATGTCTTATCAAGAGTTAAGTTCGAAGGTTATGGTTATCTGATTACAGCAATAATACTGAAGTAACAAGGGCCATTACGATAACAATAAACAAATTCTTACTGCTAAACGCTGAATTAAGCAAATAAAACATGAAATAAGCAATAAAATAAGAAAAAAATCAACTACTTGCGGTACCTATGTGTTACGTAAATTATGTAATTTGATTGAAGAAGGAAATGAAATGAATGTATGAATACATTGTTTGTTTGGAGTATTTCTTAAGTTGGTAAGATCTGAAAACTGAAAACGTCGGCGGGAATGTAAGAATGTACGAGATGGCAACATTCTCAATCAGCTGTTTTTGACGTCTTAGCTTTCAGTTTTCAACTTTTCATCACATTGATTGATAAAATTGAGAAAGCTTAAAAAAGTATGCCATGCACAGGATCATATATATAATAATCTTGTATTTAATGGCTTTTTAGCTACATCATTAATTATATACATTTTGTGCTTGCAGGTGCGAAGTAACTATACAAAAAATACCTACCATCTTGTATTTCCATTTTCATCCACACCAAATAAAAGAATATCAAAAATTTTATAAGTGACGTTATAATTACAAACCATTACATTATGGTAAAGTTTACAGAAGTTGAATGCTTGTTTCAGTTTCAATTAAATCAAATTTCCTAAACACAATTCCAATGCAATGTATTTCTTTGACTTTTTTGACAATTTACTTTATTTTTGACAATTCAATTTATTTTTTTGGGCTATGCAAGAATTTGAAAGAGTTTGTGTTGCATTTTTGACACTACAGGCGTTTCTACAGGCAACACTGAGGCAAATAGGTTTTGTTTGCCGATTGATTGAAGTTGATTTGGTTGGTTATGTTGGTGCAGTTGATTTGACAAGGCGCCAAGAATTTGATATTACGTATTTTGGGTGTAGTACTTGGCGTTGTGTGTTCGCGTTGCGCTATTGGCATCTTCGTCGCATACGCTAGAAACAATATAGTGCATCCCCTTCACTCACGCAAATATTTGAATAAATACGCCAAGTGGGGTAAAAAAATGCAGGCTTTTTTGGTGACGGTGTTTTCTGAAGACGGTTATTTATTTATGTACATACCTCATACCTATAAAAATGCTCGCAGCATAAACATCTTGATTAGGGTATTTGTATAGACTTAAATACAGGTTGAATTTTAAGTTGTGAATCGAAACCAGGTTTTCAAATTGGGAGGAAAACTGACTTTTTATCCCGTCAGATGGCGCAAAAGCGACTGTACCTTGTTACGACATAAGATCTGTCAAATCCAGTACATTTTTTATGAATAGATTTAAACTTTTGCATTTTATTCAAAGATGCCTCAATGTAGCACGCTAAACTGTAAAAACAGGGGAGTTTATCTATTTCCTAATGACCCAAAGCGCAGAAAACAGTGGGAAAATACTTTGGGTATTAAAAACTTTCAAACAAGTGATACAACAAGTTTGTGTTCACTGCATTTCAAAGACGATTCTTGTATTTCTTGTTTGCTGATGTTGGGAATAGGTGAATCGGCGTTCACGTCTTTGAAAGAATCCGAGGGTGGACAATTATATGAATGGGCTTCTTGGACATCTAAGTCAGCATCAAAGTTTTGGTTCCGATCATACGTCTAACCATAACTCTAACCAAAAAGAAAGAACTGCACATAAGCCTCAAGAATTCAAATTAAAACAGAAATACGGAACATAACCTTAAATATTTCAAGTGGTTACTTTTTTATCAAATCAGCCTTTTTACCAGCCACCGATGCATGTGTCCTTCGAAGCTCGGCTTGAAGTTCACGCACAGTCATAACTGAGTACATTTTGCCGGTTAAATTGCAGAAATAACTCAAAAAATCGCAACCAGACACTTGACACGAAACGTAAACAAGGTACAGTCGCTTGTGGCGACATCTGCCTCAAGCTTCTAGTTTGCCTCCTCATTAGTTTCACGAGTCTAACCCGGCGTATTATTGCGATTATTTAATGGGGTAGCTTTTGAGCTAGTGTAGTAGAGTAACCAAAAACTTGACACTGATTAGATAAAAAATACATATACCTACCATCAGTATGCTTAGTGTAAGTTTTCGATAGCATAATACGTCTCGATAACGTTTGCGTTAAACTGTCAAATACTATGAGAAATTTTAGTTGCCGTTTCGATCCGCAAGTGGCGCTGTCAATTATTCCATAGTAATTGTGACGTTTACGTGAACGCGTTCGAGCGAGACGTTTTTATATGCGAAAACTTACACTAGAGGCTCAGTAATCAGGTGAAAGTCCTAATAGATTATTTGTTTTCTTATATTATGAAAACAATTATTTTGATTCGCGATTACGACTTAGTTTTGGCTCTGTATTAAGTTATTTTTCCATTTATGTATATTGAATTATTTTTATGTAGGAGTATTTATCCTACTTCCTACTAATATTATAAATGCGAAAGATTGTGAGGATGGATGTTTGTTACTCTTTCAAGCCAGAAGGCGGATCTGGATGAAATTTGGAACAAAGATAGATTATGGTCTGGAATAACATATAGGCTACTTTTTATCCCGGAAAATTGCGTAGTTCCCGCGGGATAGCGATAAACGAATTCTTTGCAGACGAAGTCGCGGGCAACAGCTAGTCCAAAATAAGTGTGCCTTTTTCGTATAGGCACCTGTTTTCTGATTTTTATGACCTGAGGTAAACCTAAGTATTATGATTCTTGTTATGGAGTCTTGACTTAATCTTGATATTTGCTATTGTATATTGTTGTTACTGGTTGCCTGGTAGAGATCGCTCTGAGGCGATAAGGCCGCCTATTGCTTACCAAATACTTTTCTCTATACCTTTAGACACCTGTTTTCTGTATTGTTTATTTTGTGATGTTCAATAAAGAGTCGTATTGTACTGTACTGTTTGAGATAAATAATGTAAAATTTATTAATTTCAAAGATTCGACAAAGTTTCTTAGAAAAGGATCTAGAACAATTAAAAAAATGGATTTGTTAATTAATAAAATACCAATTTGTTTCATTATTAATTTATTTTTACACAATATTTTCAACTACCGTCAGAAGACCTCTAATAACTATAATAATCCCAATAGAAAAATATTTCATCTCTTTAACTAATCATAGTATTGACATTTTTACTCTTTTTACAATATTTATATATACTTTATGTTTATATATTCAATTCTCGATAGGCTATTAATTTATATAAATTTTAAAATGTAAACAATGTGATGTATTCACAGAGGAATCTTCTATATATATAATATATGGTACATATGTATAGCAACTCCTGTGGAAGTGTATGTATGGAACAAGCCAACAAGGCGCCGAGCGTATATTTACAACCGTAGAGGCTTTACAAACAAAACTGATGATAATAATTATTAAAATTAAACAACAGAAACATTATCTCACACGTTATGGCAAATTGTCAATGTCCACGAAACAATTGTAATAATTTTACCATACTTTTTTACTTTAATAGACAATTATAAAACACAACATTGCTATATTTTACATAGTCTTAAATCGAAATAAATAAATTATTTTCTAAAATAGTGTATTGCTTATTGTCAAATAACTCTAGAGAAAGTCCCGAGGGGGCGCTGTGCGGCAATTCCTACGTTTGTGTACTAACTGGCGACGGCGACGGGGCTGCCGCCTGGCAGCAACGTCATGCCACGTCAGGCCGGGGCTTCGACCACTATGTAACCTCAAAAATAACAAACAACTAGTACAATTTACACAATTATATCTCAAAGCCCCGAGTAAAGCAGGATAGGAATGTATACAACCTCTATTCAATATTATACATATATAACTATAACAGACATTATATTGATATCACGCGATGATATGATCAATTCGATTTCAAACATTCAACAGATAGCGAAAAAAATGAGAACAAAGATACCATTCACGCAGAAAACAATGAATACTGATTCATAAGTACGGCCAGAACTATCTGGAAGATAGAAAGAGACAACAAAACAATAGGAAAAGTGAATGCGAGAGCGAGATAGACCGCAAATACTCGGATGTCTCGTAACTTAGGTATGTACTCACTTCACTCAGTAAAGATTAAGAAGGAAACAACAGAAAACAAGAAAAGAACAAAATCTCTATGTACGCCTTAATAATCTACACTATATTATTATGTGCTAAATTCGATCTTACTGCACAACACAACTGGATATTTTACGGGTCTTTTATTAAGTTCTAACTCGCGTATTTTGCACAAAATCTATTTAGAATCGATTTCGTTCAAAACACGGATAAAATTCAGTCCGGCGGCGCAAAAGTATTAAAATAAAATATTTTCACCCAAAAACTTAAGTCACCGTTGCACTGACGGCGCGTCATTGTTGTCAGTAAATTGCTGCTCAAAAACAAAAATGGCTAACTCAAAAACCTGAACAAAACGAACACGACACAGAATTCTAGGCTAGTCATAAAATTTGACAGCAAATAAAATTTTCGTCTTAAATTAGAAGCCGCCTGTATATGCCGCTTTCAGTGCACTACTACAATAATAAACCAACACAGTCGAAAACTAATTCCCCTCTTTCTACTTAACCGGTAAGATAGAGACAGATGTATTGAGCATGCCTTTTGAATAATGTCTGCTTAGAATTATGTTTAGGACCCTCTTCATGCAATGGGCAGTTATTATTTTCATACTAAATTCGATTTACTCGAACTGTTTTTCGCATTGCGTAATCCATCTAAAGAAAATGAAACTTATTTACATTTTGCTTTGGAATAAAATACATTTCATTCATAAGCAATATTAAAAAACAGCCAAGCGGTCATTAGAAAATTAGTCAAGTTTCAAATCACAAAGTACTGTAACAAATTATTGGCTAAAAAGGTCATCTAAAAAAACAACTTTTGGAAACAAGACACTGGTTCCGGGCAGTTTCTGTTTTCAAAAGTTTATTCCATTCCATAGATAATTTTATTACAAAATAATTCAACTTTAACTCCTGGAATGATCCACTATTAGAGCACTTTGATATTTATTAGTTTCTTACAAATTTAGTACCGCAGCGAGCCTATTGTACCTAATTATAACCATCGTACAGACACTTAAGTGACACTTAAATAGTTCTATTTAAAAATACACCTGAAAACTCCTCGTTCCTCGTAGATAACCGAGTTTCGTAACTGGTTGCCTATTAGGAAGAATATTTCACCGTTACACCAGAGGCACACGCGAGCATCCAAATATTTTGCTCACGTGTACTTTCGAAAGAATATTTTACTTTATAAATCCGCATCAAAATCTAACCTAACACATTTACAAAATTGATCACTTATTACCACACATGTACCTGGTTGCGAACGCATATTTTTCCTTACAAATAACCAGCTCTTATACTTCGAATGAGTGTGATACGAATTTCGGTTACCAAACTGGTTGTGTACGAGGAGAATCGTCAGCGCGAGCTATTTAAGTGTAATATGTGAGTTACGGGTAATAGGTAGTGACGAGCGCGAGCGTGTGATGCGTTTGAGGCGCATGAGGCGCGTGAAGCGCATGAGGCACGTGAGGCTTGCGGGGTGGGCGGGCCCGGCGCGGCCGGCGCTAGCAGTCGCGGTCCTCCCGCACGAGCTGCGCGGTGTCTGCGCCGGTGTCCGCTGCCGGGTCCAGCGCGCGCGGTCGCTTGCCGCCGCGCGTCTCCGTCGACGATGGCGAGATCACCGCCGACACCACCTTGTCTTTTAATTCGTCGGGGACCTCGTAGATACCCGCTGGGGAATCAAAGAACGTAAAGTTAGCTATTATGATTGAGTTGAAATCGTAAAGTTATCTTGAGCTGAGGATTGAGCCCATAAACATAGACATCCAGGGGGCTTACCATGACGTCATAATTCCGACTCAGTTCAAGTTTTAGCTGTCACTTTTAGTATGAATCTGACAGCGATGAATCGCATTAAGACGTCATGGTAAGGCCCTAGCACTGGACAGACGCCGACTGATTTTTGATGGATTGCGATGTGCGTGGATCGCACGATAATAAATATCACAAATCACGTCTCCATCCCTTACGGAGTAGACATGACCCAAGACCTAAAGGCCACGTCTAGCATGATTGCAGACGTGTAGGTGGAAAGGAGAATCAAATTAGTGATGGGTTGCTAGCCGCATCGCCTATAACATATTTTATCAGCCTTATTCATAAACAGTTAGAGGCTCGTTATAGGCTCGCTATAGGACCGATGCAAAAGAACATGATTCATAAACGTCTGTTAGCGCTAATCAGTCCTTCATGGCTTAAGTAGTCCGAAAGTTAGCGGACCGTAGACCCTCCTTTATCTGGCTGTTGGGGTTCCGAGGCGTTACGGTTTTTGAAGGAAGTGGGGCGCCGTCTGCGTGGGAGAGGTTTTGACCCTCGCTCCGGATCTTTTCTGGTGCAAAGGTCGTCCATCGCGGTACAGCGTGGTAATGCTGCGAGTGTGATGGGCACCTTTGCGCCGGGTATGACGCGGGGCGGATTGTTTGATTGATTGTTTATTTTTTGTTTGTTTTTTTATTGTTTGGTATTTTATTGTATTTTTTTTACCCTTTATCTCTTTGCTAACTCGCAAAATAATAATAATATTCATTTATTGCAGATAAATAATCCATAGTTTAAAATTGCCGTCACAAATGTGAACAGCTGATTTTGGTGAGAGCAAAACCAATACCCAAGACAGTTTTTTTTTGTTTTAAGTTTATCACCTCCGGGTCCTTTACAGAAACTGTTTTTTTCATTACTCCAAGACCAGCATGGAAGAAACATGTTCTTGTAATAGTAAAGGTACTCACGTAGCGCCGGCTCGGGCTGCGGCTGCGGCGCGCGCTGCACGGCGTCGTACATGGGGTTGGAGAAGTCGCGGCCCTTGCTGCGCGCCTCCTCCAGGCTGTAGCCGGGCTCCGCGCCGCCGCCCCCGAACTCCACGTTGGAGCCCTGCCGGAACGACACGCTCTGGGACGACGCCAAGCTGCCCAGCCCGCCGCCTTTGCCGCTGTGAATACGATACATCATTGTTAAAGTACGTAGTGAAGTTAGTGAGAAAACTTGGAGCTGAAAGTTTTCTTTCAGGAAATAAGTAGGAATAATTTAGGTGGGAATGATCCAGACTCGGTTATCTCGGACGTGAGGAGCGGAGTGGCGAGGTAAATATTTAATGTTCATCAAAATGGACCTCCGCAAAGTGACGCCTGATTCAATAGAATAAAAAAGTAGGGTAAAGTGAGCGACATCGATAATGATAAACGGATCATGAAGTACTAGAGGGCATGGCTTCGCGTGTCAGTACTCCACCACCGCATTTACGGTCTCTCTTAAAATTGTTCCGGAATACTCGAGCAGACGCTCGGGTCGGCGTGACTAAATATCCCTGTAAAGTTTTTCAGGATATTTGAATCATACCATACGTCGATGACTTTCTGCCAAAATGACTGATTCTGAAAAAATTCTTTCTGCAAAGTCTCTTGCGGCGCATTCTTCTCAGCAACGATGGTCTCTCCGAATGCGCTAGTAAATTCAAAAAAGACATGTAAGAAAGCCCTCGGCGGTCCATTTGCAAAATAAACTTTTGACTTTGGACTTTTGATGACGACCCGAGCGAACCGTGCGAGCTGCGAATCGATTCTGAACGCTCAATACTCACAAGGGCCTCTTCCTGATGACGAACCAGGCGGCGGCGCCGGCGACGGCCAGCAGCAGCAGCAGCAGCACGGGCACCAGCACGGCGGCGGGCGCGGCGGGGGGCGCGGGGCCGGGCGCGGCGCAGTGCGGCGGCTGCAGCCCCGCGCGGCACACGCAGGCCAGCGCGCCCGCAGCGTCCTCCGCGCACACGCCGCCGTTCCGGCACGGGCACACGCGCGGCAGCGGCCGGGGGACTTCCGCGGCTGTACCGCATATAACGCTCTTTGAGTCTCGGCATGATCATTAGATACCTCTGAATGATACTTGAAATCGATGAATGAAAAAAGAAAAAATCCAAAAAGTAAAGTATGACTGGGGAAAAAGCCGTGGTAGCCTAGCGATTCGACCTGTGGCCTCTCGAGCAGAGGGTCGCGGGTTCGAATCCCGGGCTGGCGCATCTCAGTTTTTCGGAATTTACGTACGAAATTACATTTGAAATTTACTATGATCTTTTCGGCGAATAAAAACATCGTGAGAAAACCGAATCGATTCCAATGAGGCTCAGTTACCCTTCTGGGTTGGAACTCGGAAGGTCAGATGGCAGTCGCTTCTGTAAAAACTAGTGCCTACGCCGAATCTTAGGATCAGGTTGTCAAAGCGGACCCCAGGCTCACTAGACTGTGACGAATGCCGGGAAAAACGCTAGGAATATAATGAAAGTATAACTGGGAATCAAAATCGGATCCGCAACAATATGTCCTGCGTTCTTTACCCTCACACCACGTAGCAGGTGGATGAGTTCTCAAATTTTTCCATGTGTCAACTTTCATGTCATTCCTTTGCAAATATTGTCGTCGAGCGCCGTCAGATTGGAATAATTTGCCTTCACGACACTTCTCATGCAACATGTACTGCGGTCGCTAAACTCTGACGGCGAGACGTATCATCGTCTGCCGACCGCGAGCCTCGTGGTACTGACCGGCGTCGCAGGCCTGCTCGTGCGCGAGCCCCTTGGGCGGCGGCGCGGCGGCGTCGGGGCAGGCGCAGCGCCGGCCGCCCGGCACGGCCAGGCACAGGTGCGAGCACGGCGCGCCCGCGCAGCCCAGCGCCGCCGACGCGTTGTAGCGCCGCGAGTGGTACACTGCACACACACACAATGTTAAGAGGCTGACAAGACCTAATTTTGTTAAAATTTATGTTATTGCACTTTTTTAAGAAAAACTATTTGTTCTAGCACATCGAAAAAAAAAATTTAATATTCGTCATACTTCAAAGACGTGGACGGACTCGATACATAATTGAACGAAATCGGTTCGATAGAAAATAATTGCAAAGATTAGTCTAAAAATCATCATTAAACGGTTCTTTATCTTTATTTTTTTGACGTATGGATCTACAATTAAAAACATGAAGTCAACATATTCATACCTAAACCGCTAACGAGTCATATTTGACAAATAATCCATACTTTTTTTTATTTCTTATTATTTGTGTTTTATTTGCAAGACTTTAAACACGCGCTACGCTGCCGCAATAGTTTCTTATCTTTCACTAACAGGCACGCGAACCGTATGTGTGAAGAGTGGCGCTGTTCAAGGTAATTGGCTGTTGACAGCGCTTTAAATATGGTCTTAGCTTAAGGGCACGGGACAGCCCTCGGTTGCTCCACTAAAACGGTACTATCTGTGGTTGCACTAAGAAGCTGCAAACTGTCGGTCTACTTTGGATGATCGTGTCATGCTCGGATGAGAAAACTACTCGTATGAAGGAGTTTCAAAAACATAGATCATGAACGGCAGATATTGGTTTGTTTACCTTTGATTTTAAGCAACCACGGAAAGAACTATACTGCAACATTGTTTGACTAAAGTCGTGTCTCAAAAGTCGCTCACCTTTCACAGCCGACGGGTTGACTAGATCCTTCGAGAGTATGAACGGCACTCCTCGCCCGAACTTGTCCTGGCGCACCAGCTCGCCGGACTCGCGCGTCACCCAGAACAGCGACGACTCGAACACGTCCAGCGACACCGGGTGCTTCAGCATGTCGCCCTTGAGCACCGTCTTCCGGAGGGTACCGTCGGGGCGCATCATCTCGATCGTGTTCAGCTTGGTGTCCACCCAGTAGATCGTGTGGTCCATCGCCATGTCGATGGCTAATCCGGTCGGGTGTCGGATGTTCTCAGTGATGAGAGGCCGGCGTTGGGAGCCGTCCATCCAGGCGGTCTCGATCTTGGGAGCCGAGCCGGCGTCCGCCCAGTACATCTTGCCCATCTGTGGGTCGACGACGACGGACGTCGGGCTCTCGATGCCGACTGTGACCAGCGCGCGCCTGTACCTGCCGTCGGTCCTGGCGACCATGACGCGTCCGCGGGGCTTGGAGCCGGTGCGATCGGTTTCCGTCCAGAATAGGTTGTCTCCGATGTAGTCGACGGCGAGGGCCGTGGGTTTGGAGCTGCCCTTCATGTTGAGGTCCTGCGCGAAGCCGCTCTTCACCTCCCCCTGCAGCGCGTTGACCATGTACGACCGCTTGATGGTCTTGTCGTAGCTGTCGGCCCAGAACACTATCTCGTGCTTGGGATCGTAGTCGATGGCTTCTATGCGCTTCTCCGAGGAGATGACTTCGTACTCCTCGTTCTTGTCCTGCACGAAGGCTCGTATTTCGGGACCGTTGGCGAACATCAGCACCACCTCGTCTTCTGTCGTTTTGCAGACGCCAGACAAGCTATCGGCCAATCTGTCGGGAAGAGTACATTGAAATTAGTATCTTTGAACAATATTATAAACTACCACCATGAATATTCCAGGATGGCAAATGGATTACCACATCAAGGGTTAAGGATACCTCGTGCGCCAGTAATTTATGGCGTATGGCGCAGTATGGCGAGCACTGCTACTTTTGCCATCAAGAATTAGCGATCAAGATCGTAGAAGAGATCCGAAGGAATCATGCACAAGGTACACCTGCAATCGAGGCTCGGAAACTCACTTGAACCCTTCCCTGCAGCTGCAGCTGTAGCTGCCGTTGATGTTGTCGCAGAGCTGCGAGCAGTGGTGGTCCCCGCCGGCGCACTCGTTGACGTCCTCGCAGCGCTTGGGGTCAGCGCGCGAGATGATCCAGCCCTGGTAGCACGAGCAGATGTAGCCGCCGCCGCCGCCGACGCCCATGGGCAGAGGCAGACTCAGGTTCGTGCAGAAGTGCTCGCAACCGCCTGTATAAACAAAATGTAAACGTTTAAAGATACATCGAAGTAATATCATTTTATATAGTCTGGCAGCTAAACCACTGCAGCCAGATGACACTTCCAAATGTCATTTTACGAAATAATGATACCACATTTATTTCACTAGTGCTCGACTAAGGTCACGTAATGAATGATTTGATTATTGAACGAACGAAATATTTTATGAATGTCACATTCTTAGTTTAGTATATTTTAAATTAAACGCGATACTTTTGATGGGTTCAAGGTTCATATTAATGAACAAAAACGACTTTTGCATTTCCACTCCAAACTGCAACCAAACTCAAAACTTTAAAGGCTTGGTCCGCTGATTCGGAATAATTTAAGTTTTTAAGTAAAGTACAGAGATAGAAAAAAATATTAATGAGATCATAGTTGTTTCATTTATGGCAAAATGGGGAATGAGTTGAAAACTGGTAACTGATCTGACATGCTTCCAAATCGCGCTCTTACACTACTACTAACTAGAAAACATACAAAAAAACCTATTGAACCAATATTTTTTTATCTGCCAGACTATAGCAAGAGGTTTCTACATAATCGACAGTGATACGTTGCATCAATCAAAAGAAATACAGGAGATTACTTATTGATAGCAATATTTGTATCATAACTTCAGATACCTTTGAGTCTTATAGGTCTTCTGCGAGCTTCGATCGATTACAAAAGTCTACAAGTGATCAATTTCATGAATATAGTTTTCTTGTAGGTGCAGAGTTAATTGCGATCAAGTATTCTAAACTTCTCATTATTGGTCAATATAATATTGTCTTCATAATAATATTCTTCCTACATTGGTACCATGACGTAAGAAGCCACTGAAGATACTACACTACATAAAACAACCATGAACTGAAATATCTAGTAAATAGTAAACAGTCCTTCACCTTTGGTGGTGAGGTCGCAAGTGTTCTCGTGGTGGCAGCCGCGCTCGTCGGACGCGTCGCCGCAGTCGTCGGCCAGGTCGCAGAGTTGCGCGCGCGCGACGCAGCGCCGGTTGGCGCACTGGAACTGCGCGTACGGGTCGCACGGCTTGGCGCGCGCCGCGCACAGCGTCATGTTGTTCTCGTCGGACCCGTCGCCGCAGTTGTCTACGCCGTCGCACACTTGGTATCTGGAATAGGTTTATCCTTACACTACTGGGTACGTATTTATCTATTTTAATAATATAAAGAGGTAAAGTTTGTGGGTTTGCGATGTTGAAAGGGGTAATCTACGGATCGATTGAATCGATTTTAAAAATTCTTTTACGAAAAGAAAAACGTTAATTGTGTCATAGGATGTATAAAATTATGCGCGGATGAAGTTGCGGCCGATAGCTAGTTAATTTATAAAAACTAACTCCGCATAAGTAACAGTCTTCACTGAAGCACTGAGTATGGCAAAAATGAACAAGAGTAAAATAAAAAGAAAAATAAATCACTGTAACTGTTCAGGGATTTTTAAATGTTTCGCTTTACAAAAGTGACGGAGCATCTTGCGGCCAGAAGTCGTAGCGCAGGAACATCGGGATCGCGTCGCGCTCGAGATAGATCGCCAGTCTCTTTCTTACTGTTCATTCTGGAAAGAGACAGGTAGTCGATCTCGCGCGCGACGCGACTCTAAACCGGCTGGTTACAACTAGCTATTTTGGTTCTACTCGAGGGTTCTGCTAATAATGTCGTAAGTTTTTGCCTAAACTTGCGGTCTTTCAGGGAGTGCGGTACATACCGGGGCACGCAGCGATGGTTGGCGCAGTGGAAGCGGCGCAGCGTGTCGCAGTTGAAGTTGGTGCAGAGCGCCGGCGCCTCGTCGCTGCCGTCGCCGCAGTCGTCCGCGCCGTCGCACAGGTCCGACTGCGACACGCACAGGTTGTTCGCGCACTGGAATCTGTGAGACATGCAACGTTAGATACCAGTTGTTGATACGTAAGAAAGAGACAATTGAAAGTGGATTTTGATAATATGACTGACCTGCTTTCTGGGCAGTATCTGCCACCGGGGAAGCGTGGAGGACACCCGATCTCGTCCGACAAGTCGCGGCAGTCGCGGTCGCCGTCGCAGCGGAAGTATGACGCGATGCAGTGGCCTGACTTGCATTGGAACGTGCCGTTTTTGCACTGGAAGCCACCGCAAGCGAGCTCGTCCGAGTTGTCGCCGCAGTCGTCCTCGTGGTCGCAGCGCCATCTCGACGAAATACATTTACCGTTGCCGCATTTGAATTCGGATTCCGAGCATTCTCTGTATTGGTGTTGGCACACGCTTTCGGCTTCGTCGCTGCCGTCTCCGCAGTCGTCGGTGAAGTCGCACAGCCACTGTTTCGGTATGCAGCGCTTGTTCTCGCAAGTGAAGTCGGTATCGGCGTTGCAAGACGGGCAGTTCTCTGGCAGTTCGTCGGAGCCATCCCTGCAATCGTCTTTGCCATCGCAGAACAGCCATTTCGGTATGCATCTGTAGTTGGACTGTCCGGGGCACCGCCTCCAGCCGGTCGTGCAGTTCTTCTGCCGGCACATGTAAGCGGGCTCGTCGGAGTCGTCTCCGCAGTCGTTGTCGAAGTCGCACATCCACAGCTTGGGGATGCAGCGGCCGTTCTTGCAGGAGAACTCGGTGTCGGGGTTGCAGGTCCGGTTGTGGCACATGGCGGGTTCCTCGTCGCTGTTGTCTTTACAGTCGGTGTCGCCGTCGCACTTCCAGCTGTCGAGGATGCAGCGGCCGCTGGACTTGCACTTGAACTCGAGCAGCGGGCACTCGTGCGCGCACTCGGCCTCGTCGCTGCCGTCGCCGCAGTCGTCGGTGCCGTCGCAGATGGTGGCGGCGGGCGTGCAGTTGGTGTTCTTGCACTGGAAGGAACCAGCTCTGCAGTGCCGGACGGGGCAGGTGTCGGGTTCGTCGGAACCGTCCATACAGTCTTTCTCACCATCACACTTCCAGAACCACGGGATACATTTCTCGTCGCGTCCATTACACCTGTGCTGTCCGTCTGTGCAGTTAGCGATACAGGTCTTCATGTCTCTCGCAAGATAGTACTGGTTCGGACAAGCACACTTGTACGTGGTCGCGCCCTCCTCGCCGTAGCCTTCAATATTCAAGTAGCTGGATTCGTGAGGAGGCGCTATTAGACACAGATGCGAGCATCCTCCGTTGTTGGTACCGCAAGGGTTAGGATACGGCAGCTGTCTGAGCGGATGTACCACGTGGATGTCGTAAGGCCTGTGTGTGGTGTTCCGCAGAACCGTGAGGTTCTCTCCGGAGTGTTTGTTTGCTTTGCTTATGGCCTTGAGATTCCAGTCGGTCCAATATATCTCGTCGTCGAATAAGCTGATAGCGAAAACGTGTGGTACTTTTTCTCCTGATAGAACGACGTGTCTATGCCTGCCTTCGAGATCAGCGGAGCCGATATAGTCGAGATGAGCGTCGGCCCAGTAGATCCTGTCCGTGAAGTAGTCGATCGTGAGGGCGTTCGGCCAGGCTATGTCGTTCTCCCAGTTCAGTATGGCGGTGTAGTTGGAGCCGTCCATTCCCATTTTACCGATGTAAGCCTGCAAGTGCCATGACGTGAAGTACAGGTACCCGGTGCCGGGGTGAACGATGATGGCCCGCGGGTCGGCGATGCCGGTCTTGAGAGTCTTTCGTCGAGTTCCATCTAATTCTGAGACATCCAAGTTCTTGGAATGCCTGTCGAGCCAGTAAAGCTTTCTACCGATCCAGTCTACGGCGATGCCTTCTAACCCGTGCGAATCGTGCCTGATGACAACCTCTTTCGTGGGGTTCGGATCCGTGTAGTCCGACCGATAGATGGTCTTCGCCGACACATCGGCGAAGTACATCTTATTCTCTTTGTAGTCGAAATCGATAGCGACAACGTTCATGAGGTCCTGGTGGACGAGGTTGTACAGGTGAGCGTCGGTCGACATGTTCCGGACGTAGTACTTGTTGGTGAATATGAGCCAGGGCGGGGTGTTATCCTTGCGTTTGCACGTGTGCTCGTCGGCTTCGCGCTCGTAGTACTGGTCGGAGCACTTGCAGTAGTAGGAGCCGGGCGTGTTGGAGCAGTACTGCGAGCACACGCCGGGCGTCTCGGTGCACTCGTCCACGTCCGCGCAGGCCTTCCCGTCGGGCAGCAGCTTGTAGCCCTGGTTGCAGTCGCAGTAGAAGCCGGTGAGCGTGTCGATGCACTTGTGGCCGCACTGGTTGCTCTCCAGCTTGGCGCACTCGTCCACGTTGCAGTGCGCCGGCTCGTCCGAGTCGTCGGCGCAGTCGGACACCTTGTTGCACACGAGGCGGTTGTCGATGCACTGGTCGTTGTTGCACTTGAACTGGCCGGCGGGGCAGGTCTTGTTCTCCTTGCCGCAGTCGACCTCGTCGGAGTGGTCGCCGCAGTCGTCCTCGCCGTCGCAGCGGAAGTGCTTGCGGATGCATTTGAAGTTCTGACACTTGAACTCCTGGTCGGAACACTGCTTGTACTGCGTGTTGCAGTGCTTGCCCTCGTCGGAGCCGTCGCCGCAGTCGTTGTCGTGGTCGCAGACCCAGCCGCGGTTGACGCAGCGGCCGTTGGTGCACTGGAACTGGTCCTCCGAGCAGGGCGCGGGCGTGGCGCAGTGGTGCAGCGTGGCGTTCTCGTCGGCGCCGTCGATGCAGTCGGGGTCTCCGTCGCACAGCCACTTGCGCGGGATGCACTGCGCCCGGTTCCACAGCTTGTTCTCGGCGCAGGTGTACTCGGTGTCAGGGTCGCATTTGCGCTCGTTGCACTGGTGGCGCTCGTCCTCGTCGCTGCTGTCGAGGCAGTCGTTGTCGCCGTCGCAGATGTAGATGCGCGGGATGCAGTTGCCATTGTCGCACGTGAAGAGGTCGCCGAAGCAGGTGCGGCCCTCGGAGCGGCAGTACTCGGGCGGCTCGTCGGCGCCGTCGCCGCAGTCGTCGTCGCCGTCGCAGTACCAGGTGGCGGGCACGCAGCGGTGGTTGGGGCAGCGGAAGCTGTTCTGCGGGCAGGTGCGCTGCGCGCAGTGCAGCGGGTCCTCGTCGCTGTTGTCGCCGCAGTCGTTGTCGCCGTCGCAGAGCCAGTAGGGCTCGACGCAGATGTTGGTCTTCTCGCACTTGAGATGGTTGGCGGGGCAGGTGGTGTTGCGCGGGCAGCGCTCGTGCGTCTCGTCGCTGGTGACGTTGTCCTTGCAGTCGTTGATGCCGTTGCAGACCTGCGCCTGCGGGATGCAGCGCGCGTTGGCGCACGTGAACTCGCCGTCGGCGCAGGGCGCGTACACGCAGCCCTCCTCGTCGGAGCCGTCCTTGCAGTCGTTCTCGTGGTCGCACTTCCACGACTTGAAAATGCAGCGGCCGTTGTTGCAGCGGAACTCATGCGGCGAGCAGGAGTGGTAGGCGCAGTAGTTGCGCTCCTCGTCGGAGCGGTCGCCGCAGTCGTCGTCGCCGTCGCAGGCCCACATGCGGCTGATGCACTTGCCGTTGGCGCAGGAGAACTTGCCGGCGTCGCAGGAGACGTTGCGCGGCACGCACATGCGGCCCTCGTTGACGAGCTTGCTGTTGTCGTCGCACTTGCACTCGACGGTGCCGTTGGGCGCGGGGTGGCAGGACTGCGCGCAGCCGCCGTTGCTGTTGGCGCAGGGGCTAGCACGACAGGCCTGGCGCGCGGCGCTCACCACGTGCAGGTCGCGCGGCGAGTCCTCCAGCCGCTTGACCATCTCCACCATGTTGGCGCCCGTGTGCTTCTCGGCGCGGTACACGCCGCGCAGCTGCAGGTCCGTCCAGTACATGTAGTTGCCGAACACGGTGATCGCGAACGGGTAGATCGTGGCCGACACGAGCACTTCGCGATCCGAGCCGTCCATCTTGGAGCGCTCTATCTTCTCGCGCACGGCGTCCGTCCAGTAAAGCATCGCCTCGTCGAAGTCTATCGTGAGGCCGCTCGGCTGGGACAGATCTTTGTCGATGATCGCTCTCTTGAGCGAGCCGGCCATCGTGGTCCGGTAGATCTTGCCGGAGGTGCCGAACCTGCCCCAGTCGGTGTAGTAGAGGGTGCCGTTGCAGGGGTTGACGACGATGGCCCGCGGCCGCTCGACGCGCGCGATCATGACTATCATGGAGCCGTCGAGGTTCATCGCGTAGATAGAGTTGTTCGAGCTGTCGGTCCAGTAGATCTTCTTCTGGGTCCAGTCGTACGCGATTCCCTCGGGATTGATGTTTTTATACAGGATGCTCTGAATGTTGGCGGGGTCGGGATTGTTGGACGGCATCCATGCGATCTTGGCCCAGGGCCGTATCTGGGTGAAGAACAGTTTATTGTCAGCGTAGTCGAACTCCACGCCGACGACGTTGGTGAGATTGATGACGGGCTTGAAGGGCGTGTCGGTAGACTTAGGGTCGAGGCTGACGGCGCGGATCTCGGTGCGAGTGGTGAACACCAGGTATTCGTCCACGACGTCGCACTTCTTGGGGTTAGTCTTGGAGACCTGTCCCGTAGCGCACTCGCACCGGGGCATGTTGGTCTTGGTGTCGTCCGGAGGGTAGCTGAAGCAGAGTTGTTCGCAGCCGCCGTTCCCTAACTTTCTGCAAGGGTTGTTTTCGTCGGTCGGCTGGTTGTTGATGTCAAAAATGACAATATCTCTTAGCTTTGGTAAATTGGTTCTCATTTTCTCAGGCAGAGACATGTTTCCGGGCAGCTTCGAAGCCTTGTAAATGGTCTGCAAATTCCTGTCTACCCAGTAGACGCTGGTGGTGTGGATAGCGATGCCCATCGGGTTCGGCAGGTTGGAGCGAATCACTTGTCTACTGCCGCCGCTGTAAGAGATCTTCTGAATCTGGTCTAATTTAGAATCGACCCAATAGACGTCGTGAGATAGCATATCGATAGTCAGGTCTCTCGGGTTTGAGATTCCAGAGCTGACCACAGTTTCCCATTTAGATCCATCGAGGTAAGCTTTGCCGATGCGCGGATACTGCCCGTAGTCGATCCAGTACAACAGTCGTTTAATAGGGTTGACCGCCAGCTCTCGAGGAGCGTCCATGGTCTTCTTGACGAGAACCTTCCTGTGGGAGCCGTCCAGCCAGCACATCTCCACGTAGTTCTCGTGCGGGAAGACGTTCGTGAAGTACAGATTTCCAGCGACCCAGTCCACCGCCAGCCCCCGGATACCGTTGCTGCCGATGCCGTCTTTGACGACGTGTTGCAACTCCGTGCCGTTGGGTCGGATGCGGAATATGCCGTTCCACTGTCCGCGGTTGAATTCGACCCAGTAGATGTAGTTCTCGGCGAAGTGGACGTCCACGTGGAGGATATGGTGTCCGGCGCCGGTGACGGGCACCATGGCCTCGGCGCTGCCGTCCAGGCTGTAGCCGCGGATGAGGTCGAGTTGCGACACGACCGCAAAGGTCTTGTAGGGCACGCAGTTGATTTCGTTCTCCTTCTTGTATCCGATGGAGCAGGCGCACACTCGCGAGCCACCCTCGCCGGGTATACAGATCTGTTCGCATCCGCCGTTGTTCTGGAGGCACGGATGGTGAATCATCTTTCTCTTCTGGAATATCGTGAGCGATTTGAGGTCGCTCTCGTTGTCCATTATCGTTTTGATGTTGTCGCCGTTCGGGAGGTCCGCCTTGATGATTTTCTCGTGTCGCTGATCGAGGACGTAGAGGCGCGAGTCGAGAACGGCGATCGCTTTGGGATACGATATGTCGTTTTTCTCAGAAAGGATGGTGCGGCGGTCGTTGCCGTCAGTGTTGACGCTGCTCACGCTGGCGGGGAACTGCGTGCTGAAGTAGACGATCTTCTTCTCGACGTCGACGGTGATGGCCTCGGGCCGCTCGATGGCGTCGACCAGCACTGCGGCGTTGGAGCCGTCCATGTTGGCGCGACCGATCTTTGCCGGCACTCCGTAACCACCCTCGTCAGACCAGAAGATTTTTCTAAAAACAAAAACAAAAGTTAAAAACCCATCTGAAGATGGAAAACACACAATTCAGAAGTATTTTGTAGCTTTATTCTCTTGAACTCACCCTTCAGTAGGATCCAAGCATATTCCCTTGGGTCGCGCTACGGATACCCTATTTCCGTCGTTAGCCAATATTATAGTCCTGTATTTAACTTTGCCGTCCACGCGAACCATTTCGATATTGCTGGCTATTCGGTTGGCCATGTACAGATTGCGTCCGAGCCAATCGAAGGCGATGGCCGATGGGGCGCCGACGATGCCGGTGTCATCTCCGAAGAACTCCGCCTTCTCTCCGCCGCCATAAGGCATGCTGTAAATCGTGCAGTTCTCGTTGTCCTCGTTGTCGCCGGCCACTGACTGCAGCCAATACAACATGTGCCCTTGACGATCGTAATCTATCTGCACGCCACCTACGAAAAAGTACCGTATTTTAATACAAAGTAGTCGAGAACGAGAGGTTTATTGCGAGGTTAATTATATTAAAGGGATTTTTACCTTGAACACCAACAACCGGTGCGAGCTGGCCTGCCTTGCCGGAGCCATCAGGCGATAAATCGATGATCTGCGTTCCCTTGAGGACCATCAGATATGCGTTTTCCTCTGAAAAATACAAATTTATTAAATGAGATATTGTCAACTTTATTTTCAAACAGTAGTACTGATACGAAAACAAGAACGCATAGAAAATAAACCAAATATAGTGGCCAAAAATCAACACCAAGGAAATTTCAAATCGTTCCTGTCGTTCGTACCACAAGTGTTTAAATATTGTCGTACCTTCGACGCATTTCCCTTCAGGCAGCAGCTTGAAGCCCGGCTTGCACATGCAGGCGTAGCCCAGCGTGCTGTTGGGGCTGAGCAGGCAGAGCTGCTGGCAGGAGTCGGGGCGGCACGGCAACGCGTGCGCCGGCTGCAGCGACGGGTGGTGCACGTGGATGGACAGCGGCTGCGAGATCAGGTGAGACACCACCGTCTGGTTCGAGCCCTTGAACTTGTGCGCCGACAGCACCCTGTTCAGCTGCCGGTCCGTCCAGTACAGGGTGTCCTCGAACATCGTCAACGAATGCGGATGCAGAAGGTAATGGCTACCCGCTAGCACCTGTTGCCTTCCCGTTCCGTTGTAATTGCAAAAATCGATAAAGTCCAGCTTGGAGTCGGCGAAGTAGACGCGTTGCGTGGCCGTGTCGAGCGTGAGCCCGTTCGGCCAGTAGATCTTGGTCGTGATGATAGCGAGGCGCTGCGAGCCGTCCATGCCGACGCGCTCGATGCGAGGGTTCTCTCCCCAGTCCGTCCAGAACAGCCATCTGGCGTTCGGTGCGGGATCCAAGCACATTCCTCTAGGCTGAGTGATGTTACCGCTCAACAGCGTCGTCCTCGAGCTTCCGTCCTCCTTCGCGACCTCGATAGTGTTGAGCTTGCTGTCCAACCAGTAGATGTTCCCTCCGACCCAATCGTAGGCCAAACCCTCGACTAAGTCCAGACCGGTGGACACGAGCTCCTTGGGTTCGCTACCGCGATCCAACCTCGATATCGTCTTCAGTTTCATGTCGGACCAGAATATGGTCCCTGTGTGCATGTTGGAGTCTGTGGCGACGACGTTTTCGACGCTGATCGGGACCCTTTCCAGACCTTGTTCGTTGAGGTCGGCGACGAGGATGGAATGCCGGTTGGAGATGATGAGGAAGGCGCTAGAATGGTTATCGGCCTTGCAGGAGTGCTTGTCGGGTGCGAGCTGGTAGCCGGGGCCGCAGCCGCAGTGGTAGGAGCCTTTTACGTTGATGCAGGCCTGCGAACAAAGCCCAGGTGGCGAGCACTCGTCTATGTCCTGGCAGAGGAATCCGTCGCTGGATAGCTCCTCGCCCACGGGGCACAGGCACAGCGGACCATTCGGCGTCTGCTTGCACTCGTTTGAGCAGAGCCCAGCTTGGTGCTGGCACTCCGCAAAGTCACAACTAGGTCCTATAAAACAAAAGAGCAACGATAAACATAAATGCAAGTGACCGTCTTCCAACGGTAACCGGTGATGTGGCAAAAGTTAATGTTACCTTCGTCTGCTCCGTTGGGACAGTCAAACTTGCTGTCACAGACTTGCGTGAGGTTGACGCAGCGGCCGGTAACTCCTGGGCACTGCCATTGTCCAGATGGGCATCTGAAAGGTCATCGGTTTTACTATTATTCTTGATCTACACATAGTCATGAAAGAGTCAAGTGTCCCTATTGAGTACCATACTGGAGAACGGCACAGAAATGATCGTCGGCTGACTTTTTACCACAGTCATAACTTTTCCAACCCCACAGACACCGCTACCATCTACTACTACTAGCATGCCATTTCCATGCTGGTTTCTAGGAGTAAATAAAAAACAGAACGTACTAGTTGCTTTTCGTCCTTCATCCATCGTAAAAAGCCCATTGAGGGAATGAACAAAAATCATAGGAATAATGTTATAGGCGATGCGGCTAGCGATCCACGTGGCCTTCGAGTCTTGTTATTTCGAAAGCGATTCAGATATGTCTACCACAGATCCATCCACTAATACCCCAACTGTACCTGAACGGAGGCGGCTTGCAGGCGTGCGCCGCGCCCTCGTCGGAGCCGTCGCCGCAGTCGTCGCGGCCGTCGCAGACGTAGGCCTGGTACACGCAGCGCCCCGACGCGCACTTGAAGTGGTTCGGGGGACACGCCGCCGCGCCGCACGAGCCCGGCTCGTCCGACAGGTCCTCGCAGTCCGGGGAGCCTGCCCGGACAGTGTCGAGTTAAGCATCCGGTTGGCGATGGATGAACAATTAGGTGAAGAACGGGATGATTATGTATGTATGTATGTATAACTCTTTATTGTACATAAAACACATAAACAAATAAAACAAACAAAAAAAACAAATGCAAATCGAGAGACTGGCGAATGTGCGAATGTTTCCATCACGTTTTTTTTTTTTATGTGAATAGGAAGGCAAACGAGCAAGTGGGTCACCTGATGGTAAGCGATCACCACTGCCCATAGACACCCACAACCCCGGAGGGATTGCAGATGCGTTGCCAACCTAGAGGGCTAAGATGAAATGCCTCTTGTGCCCATAATTTCCCCGGCTGTCTTACTCTCCACACCGGAACACAGCAGTCTGTCGTTGGTCGGTTTTTGTTACAGCTTCGAAGGGGTCAGGGGTCACTCAATTTTGCATCCAAAATTAAAATCATCATCATCTCCAGCCTATATACGTCCCCCTGCCGGGCACAGGCCTCCTCTCAGAATGAGAGGACTCGGGCTATAGTTCCCGCGCGGGCTCGGTGCGGAATGGGAACTTCACACACACCATTGAATCGCTTCGCAGTTGTGTACAGGTTGCCTCACGATGTTTTCCTCCACCGAAAAACTCATGGTAAATTTCAAATGAGATATCGCACATAAATTCCGAAAAACTCAGAGGTGCGAGCCCGGGATTCGAACCCACGACCCTCCGCTTGAGATGCCACAGGTCAAATCGCAAGGCGGCACTAATTAATAATACTAAATTAAAATTAAAATAAAATTACGTGCAGGAGTATTAAACCGATGTAACCCTGCATTACCTAGCTGAAATATTTTGGGACACCGCGAAAACACCTCGAATAAATTGTATAAATAAATACAATACAATGAGCCTTCAGTACATTAATATCATGTTGAGTTGTCGCATACTGCATTTTCTGTAGAACTTGCATGTGGTAAGAATTTTAATAAAAACAGCTAACTATTGAACGACGCCAGCTTAACTCATAACAGCAACTCACCATCGCAATACCACGTCCTCGGTATACATATGCCGGAGCTCTGGCACTGGAACTGCTTGTCCGGCGAGCACTGGTGCGGCGCGAGCGACGGGCAGCCGGCCTCGTCGCTGCCGTCGTTGCAGTCGGGGATGCCGTCGCACTTGTAGGCCTCCTGTACGCACTGCTTCAGGTCCGCGCACTTGAACTGCGAGGCCAGGCACGACACCGGCGGGCAGTCCGCCTCGTCCTGCTTGTCGAAGCAGTCGTCGTCGCCGTCGCACACCCACGACGCCGGGATGCAGTGCCCCGTGCGCGGACACGTGAACTGAAGACGAGATGATACCTTATAAGCTACTAGCTTCTGCCCGCGACTTCGTCCGCGTAGAATTAGCAATGTTTATCGCTATCTGAGTACTTACCTACTTTACTATATAAATAAGAGAACATGACATTCCTGGACTGGTTGCTTGGTCTCAGGTACTCCTGTTCCTGATACGGTAAAATCATGTTACCGCATTGAGTTATCGCCTTTACTCTTAAGAATGAAATAGTTCGAAATCCTATAATGTATATGCCCCTAAATATGTAAATAAATAAAACCCTTACCGAATTTATGTATATTAGAACGAGAAAGAAGTTATTATGTCATTTGTCGCTTTGGCAGCGAACATTCCTTCTTTACCTTAGCTTAGTTAGATTTTAACATACATACATACATACATATCGTCACGCCTCTTTCCCACAGGGGTAGGCAGAGACTACTTTGTTCCACTTGCTACGATCCTGACATACCTCTTTCGCTTCATCCACATTCATCAATCTCTTCATACATGCTCGTCGGTTTCGGGTACTCTTGACCTGGCCTTTCTCCAAAACGTCCCCAATTTGATCACGGAACGTCCGCCTAGGCCTTTCCCTCCCAACGCACCCATTCACACTCCCCATATAAATCTGTTTAGTTTTAGATTTTAAGTTAGTTTTTAATCAGGTTGGAGACTGAAAACCAGCATGCCTGCTGAGTCTCCTGTCCTAATACCTAATACTTTGTACCTAATGCTTTGAAAATGTAAATTTTTGTTTGTGTATTGATAAATAAATTTTCTTTTCCCGCGATAATTATGCAATTTTCTGGGATAAAAGTAGCCTATGTTTTAATCTAGGGTACCAGCTATCTTCGTTCTAAATTTTATCCAAATCCGTCCAGTCGTTTTAGCGTGAAGAAGGAACAAACATACATACTCACTCACTCACATCGACACTCACATCGTCAGAAACTTTCTAGATATTAGTAGGATTTGTACCCAGAAGGTCTAAGAGGCCCGCTTTTATATGGACTAGATGCTCTAGCGATTTTCACACATTATTATACGAAAACGGGACTTTTGCCAGACCGTGATACAAACTGGTTAGTAGTCGTCAAACTAATGCCGCTTTGTAATACAAATTGCCGGATTTTTCTTACATAATCTAAACAGCAACGCAACGAGCGCGCGAGACAGCCTACGGGTAATTTTCGTATTGTTCGTTTAAGAAAGAGACGGGTAGTAAAGGTAAGCTACAGACCTGGAAGTAGGCGCAAGTCTTCTCCGCACAATGCGTGCCCTCGTCCGAGCCGTCGCCGCAGTCGTTCTCGGAGTCGCACTTCCACGTGCTGGGCACGCAGCGTCCGTTGTCACATTGGAACTGCGTCGCCGAGCAGGTCGCGTTGACGCAGCCGCTCTCGTCGCTGAAGTCGCCGCAGTCGTTCTCGGAGTCGCATTTGAATGTCGCGGGGATGCAGCGACCGGATTTGCACATGAATTCGGAAGCGCTGCATGTGGATTCTGGAAAGTTTTAAATTTGGTTAGTTTTTTTTTTTTTTTTTATCTGCTATGGGTGGTGTAGAGGTTTTTGCACGCGTCACGAAATGATGAGGATCCAGGTTCGATTCCCGGCCATAGCTTTACTTTTCGGATCGTTTGTTACCTTAGTTCAGTGGGTAGTTTTAATTCAGCTATTTTATTTATCGTCTGTGGTACCTATTTAGAAAAAGGTACTATGCTATATTCAGTAAAGTTGTCTTTTAGTTTTATACCTGTAGTGCTCATTGCTAACTACCCAGTCTCTACCCAAGTCCTCAGACTACCTCCGTACCAAATTTTATCACGATTTGCGATAAGCTTACTCGAAAAAGCGTTAAGGGATACACGAGGGCAAAATGTCCTACAACACGTCAAATGAAGTGGTGCGACGTTGACGACAGATAAGGACAAACGATTGTTAAGTTATCAGAAGCCTACAGAGCGTTTATGAATAAGGGGGTAAATCACATTCGCATTTACAAAGCTCGTAGAAGTCAAGTTACTCACTGGTGCAATTCTGTTCCTCGTCGCTGTTGTCGAGGCAGTCGTCGTCGCCGTCGCAGACCCAGCTCTTGGGCACGCAGCGCTGGTTGCCGCAGGTGAAGTCCCAGGAGTTGGGGCAGGCCTGCACGGGGGGCTCCTTGTTGGGGTCCGCCACGCAGCTCGTGCCGTCCGGCGCCAGCTGCTCGCCGTACGGGCAGCCGCACTTGACCGTCAGCAGCTCCGTGTTGTTCCGAGGAACAGCGAAGCAGAGCTTCTGGCAGTTCCCGTTATTCCTCGAGCACGGCTGCATCGGGTGGATCTTCTGTATGTCCTGGCTGTAGACCTTCACGCCGTACAGCCGGTTCGTCTGAGGCTCGCGCACCATGATGTCCTCCTGCTCGCCTGTTAGTTTGTGGAGTCTCACTATCGCATCTAGTCTCCAGTCGGTGATGTACATGAATTCTTTGTGGATCACTATAGAGAACGGATGCCGGATCAGTCTCGAGTTGACCGTTTTCACGTCGGTACCGTCCAGATTGGCGTGTTGGACGTGGTCCAGTAAAGCGTCGCACCAATAGACGCGGTCTGCGTCGAAATCTATGGAAAGACCGTTCGGCCAGCCGAGGGTGACGTTCTCGAAGACCAAGAGGCCGGTTCCGTCGGTGTTGGCTCGACTGATGTTGGCCGGCCGATCCCATTCGGAGAAGAATATGTACCCTTTGTTCGGATGAACGACGATCGCTCTCGGTCTTTTCAAGTCTTTTAATAAAGTCCTTTTATACGCGACGTTTCTCGTCGATAAAACATTAAGAGTTCCTTTCCTCGAGTCAATATAATACAAGTTCTTGGAAGCCCAGTCGACCGCTAGGCCTTCGACTCCCTCGTTTTGTGAAGCTAATACTATCTCCCTAGTCGTCCCGTTCCTGTGTACTCTATAAATAACATCTTGTAAAACGTCTGAATAATAAATATGTTCATCTCTCGAGTCGAAGTCCAGGCCGACGAACCTCGCCCTCCTCGACACGACCGGCAGGATGGCTTCACTAAAACCTTCAATAACCGGATTTAGCACTTTCCCTTTGATAAACCTCTGCTGGGAATACATCAGGAACTCCGAGACGATATCACAGTTTCTCAAGTCAGTCTCTAACCTAAATCCTATATTACAAGCGCAGCGGTACCCCAGCCCTCCGTTCTGGAGAGCGGTCACTATGCACATCTGGGCGCAGCCGCCGTTGTCGACCCCGCAAGGATTGTTCACGGAGGTCTGTTTGAGGGAATGTATGACTGTCACGGCTTTGGGGTCGCGGATGTCCTTCATCTTAAAAATAGCTTGGATGCTGGCGGAGCCCTCGAATTTGTTGACGGAGCTGACGCCCTGCTTGGTGGCGTCCGACCAGTAGACGCGGTCTTCGAAGAGCGCCAGGCGGGAGGGCGAGGGCACCTGTTGGCCGCGCAGCACGAGGAAACGATGGCCGCCTTCGTAATCCACCGTCTCGATGTAGTCCAGCAGCGAGTCGCACCAGAACACGCGCCGCGCGATGCTGTCCACCGCCAGCCCCGACGCCTTGTACGCCGCCTCCGAAACTATCGACTTGGCATGCGTGCCGTCCATGTTCGCGCGAATTATCTGGAAAAAGATTGCGGTTGATTATTTACTCCTAGAATAAAGAGATGAATGACAACTATTTTAATATTAAGCAAGCAGAGATCTAAACAAATTCAATACACTTTAGAATAGAGTAACAAAAAGCTGGGATACTCTTCAGGGAGGGTAGCGATCTGATGCTAATGAGAAATATTTTTCATTCCTACATCTTGACACACTTTTTACTACAGCGTATGGTCGACCAAATTAAAGCTTTACTATTTGGTATGAAAGTTCTTACATCAAAAAGAATAAAATAAGAACTATCCTCACATATATAGTCTTTGATGTTTGTGAACCTCAGAAGACCAAGGATACCCTCGGTCTATTAAACAAGATCCAATCGAACTCCGCTCACCTGACTGCTGTCAGCGACAAACATGAACCCGAGCGTGGGGTCCAGGGCGATATCGGACGGGCTGGTGAGGTTGGAGCCGAGCACGACGGCGTGCCAGCGGCCGTCCAGCTCGAACACGTCGATCTTCTGGCCCACGGCGTCGGCCACGTACAGCTTGTCGCCCACCCAGTCCACGGCCAGCGCCACCGGCGCCCACGAGCCCGCCACCGAGATGTCGACGCCGTACGACGAGCTGCCCGCGGGCACGCTCAGCTGCTGCGAGTGGATCTGGAACACGCGAGAGGCTTCGTCAAACTCTAGGAAACATTTTATGGAATCTAGGACCTTTTACTACCTCGATTGATTTTTCTTATCGTATCCAGGGGCCTTACCATGACGTCTTAATGTGATTCAGTTTAGGTTCGCTCGCTGTCAGATTCATACTAAAAGTGACAGTTAAAACTTGAACTGAGTCGGAATTAGGACGTCATGGTAAAGCTCGTTTTCCCACTTCTCAGCGTATGAGAACACCATTTTTGATTATTTATTCTTTGCGTCTTTCTCCTATTTAACAAATCATGGATGGGTATGTCAACATGGGATCCTGGATTTCAAAACGACCGGATTCGCTACAATACGCATCTATATTTCGTGACATAATACGGACCGCTTAAATCCATGCCGATCATAGAAGATCATAAACAACAGAACAGCATTCAGCACACTAGGTCGGCCTTCTAGGTTAGTAACTCAACTGAAACTGTTCAGTGTTGCGGGTATCCATGGGCAGCGGTGACCGCTCACGATCAGGCGATCCACTCACTCGTTTACCTTCCTTTCGGTATAAAGAAATATGGTAAAGACGTGTTCGGACAAACGAATGGGAAAGTCCATCAACCCACCTTTCTAGTTTTAAGATCGGACCAGAACAGCAGGTTCCTCTTGTAGTGGTAGTCGAGCCCCGCGGCGGCGGTGGTGTTGGCCAGGGTGGCGGGCGCGCGGCCGTGCAGGTCCATGCGCAGCACGGCGCGCTCGTGCGCCAGCAGCAGCGCCGGCGCCGCGCCCGCGCCCGCCGCGCAGCGCGACCCGTCCACCAGCGTGTAGCCCGGCGCGCACGCGCACTTGTAAGCTGGGGGATTAACAGCCTTATTCATAAAAAGTTAGAGGCTCGCTATAAGCTCGCTATAGGACCGATGCAAAAAAACATGATTCATAAACGTCAGTTAGCGCTAATCAGTCCTTCAAGGGTCTGTTAAGTCTTCCGAAAGTTAGCGGACCGTAGACCGTACTTTATCTCTCTGCTAACTCACAAAATGGCCGCCACACATGTGAACAGCTGATTTTGGCAAGAGCAAAACCATACGCAAGACAGTTTTTTTTGTTTTAAGTTTGTATCCCCTTCGAGAAAGGTAAAGGAAACTAGATCCACACTGCCTCGTCTGTCGTGTTAATTCGCTGGTTTCCCGCTAATTCGCTGCCACTGCTGTCAATTTTTTTTTTAATTCACTAAAAAGCCATTTATGGTCTATGATTTGTCAAGGTGACAACATAACGCGTCTAATCCATCCATACGTTTTGACACTACTTAGCCCCGGGTTAGCGTC
The DNA here is from genome assembly GCA_963854515.1 of Pandemis heparana. NCBI lineage: Eukaryota > Metazoa > Arthropoda > Insecta > Lepidoptera > Tortricidae > Pandemis > Pandemis heparana. The sequence continues at coordinate 15,656,389 of OY978018.1, read as the reverse complement.
TAACACGGGGTTGAGTCGTTAACCCTGGTCCGTGCGAGTGTCTCTAAGTTTTTGGCGGGAGTCAGAGTTGAAGAGTCTTGTGGTCGCGAACCAGGATTATTGAGCCGCTTACCGATGTTTCTAACTTTGCCGTGTGATGCGATCCGAATAGCTGTCAGCTCGTCGACGTACATCACGCCCGTCCCGCTTATCGCGTGATCACGATGCATGCGACTACGTCTAAATATCGGGTGCTCAATGAAGGTAATCGCGGGTCATATCCCGTTTATAATATTTCGAATGAACTCAACGGTGAATCATTGAAAAGTCTTAGCTGTCAGCTAGTCGGTAATGTGCGTCATTGATTACACAATTAAATTACGAACAATGGCAAGTGGCTCAACGATCCCGGTTCGTGATCGTACAAAGGAGATCATGGCAATGTATCCATATAATGTCATTACTCAAAAGCTGGAAAACGGAAAACGGGCGATTAGATAAGTTCAGTTGAAAAGGGTTAGACTATACTAGATATGACGTATTCTTCCAGCAATAGTACCAGCTATCCTTCTGACCAGGGAACGACGGGTGATGAAAAAAAAATGTTTATTTTGCAAATAAGACGCCTCAGGCTCCTTAATCCTTTACATGTCTTATTATGAAAAACCAGATTTACTTACACCCACATTAGATAGTTGTGTTGTGCGGATGAGCTCAGTTGAAAATGTTTAGGACACGTCGTCGCTATCACCCGCGTCTTTGGCACAAGACAGAATCAATAAGATACCATAAAATTCAAATCCAAAAATGAAAATAATTTACTTTCAGACTACATTAATGGTCCAGGTGCGTTAGTAACAATTTATGTCGCGGACATAAGACGTTCATACTGCCGCATGACAGGAAAGTCGTACCTAGCCGTCTAAGCGCTAAGGATGAGGTTAGGACTGGCTAGCGCTCTGCTCTAAACAGCGAAACTTCCTGCTCACCACGTGTGACTTCGAGCCAACATAAAAATCCAAGATCCCCGACTTACAGCCAGGCGTGTTGACGCAGAGCTGGTGGCAGAAGCCCCACTCCTGGCACTCGTCGCGGTCCCCGCAGGTCCTGTTGTCGGCCGCCAGCGCCAGCCCCGCCGCGCACGCGCACGCGCCGCCCGCCGGCGACGCCACGCACTTGTACTCGCAGCCCAGCGCTGGGCACGACGCCGTCGCTGCAAATTACACAATGTTTACAAAGGTAGGGAATGTCTACGGGGTTGAAATACTTCAAGGTGACAAGACCTAAAGGCCACGTTTAGCATGATAGTGGGCCTACAGTTAGAATGGGGAATCAAAATAGTGATGGGTTGCTAGCCGCATCGCCTACAGCATGATTCCTAAGATTTTCACCCATTTCCTCGATGTTCTATCTGCTTTTAGCATCTGCGCGGGAAGAGAAACAAGTGGTACATTCTATGATTTTTTCCTCCCCAGCATGGAAGTAGACGTTACATTCAGCACTTATGCAAAAGCCGCAAGAACCCGGCTCGATAGTCTTCATTGTGCTCTCAGCACGTCTAGCACGACAGCGCACAAGAGTCGCGTCGCGCGCGAGATATATTGCCCGTCTTTTTCTTACTGGGGCCTTACCATGACCTCTTAATGCGATTCAGTTTAGGTCCGCTCGCTGTCAGATTCATACTAAAAGTGACAGCTAAAACTTGAACTGAGTCGGAATAAGTCATGGTAAGGTCCGTGTTCATTCTAGAAAGAGACGGGTAACTATTTATTTATTTATTTATTTAACATTATCATCACTTACACTATCATTATCATTACTAGAGAACTAGGGTCGAAATAGTGTTCGAAGGACTCACAGCAAGCGGCATCCTCATCCGCGTTATCCTCGCAGTCGCGCTTGCCGTCGCAGAGCTGTGAGCGCGCGATGCACTTGTGCTGGCCGTCGCTGGCGCCGCGCGGGCAGAGGTACTTGTTGTCCGGGCAGGCGATGGCTGTGCAGTTAGCTTCGTCGGAGCCGTCGCGGCAGTCCGCGTAGCCGTCGCAGTGGAACGTCGCCGGGATGCAGAGCGCGTTGCTGCACCGGAATTGCCCGATGTGGCAGGGGGGGAAGCCTACGAGGAACGGAACCGGTTACCATTAAGGGTATTCAAGCCTGTAGGCTTATCGTCTAACTCCCTCGCAATCGTCATCGTGTTCATTTTGACAGTTCATGTATTGGCTGACAATTGACATCGGAATCAGCTAGCTGTCACATTCATACAAAAACTGACAGAATGAACACGATGGCGATTGCGAGCGAGTTAGACAATAGGCTTATCACTAATAATATTCAATAGACTTATCGCACTGGCAATTAGTTAGATGGTTTATTTATCATCGTAATGGGGCCCGATTTTTGAAATCACGTCACTCGTAATTACTATTCGAAAGCGGAAAAATCTGTGTTTTGCTACAAAACTACATAAATGAAATAAATGAAATAAATGAACTTTATAGTAAGTAGGCCGTACAGGCACTTTTACACGTCATGAGTCTACCGGCGTTTCGTAAAAGGAGACACTGTTGAGAAGAGACGCCGAAAGAAACTCAACAGCCAAAAAATATAAATACGTAGAGCAGACTGCGCAACGTGTTTCATTTAAGGTTTCATGAAAAGTATGGAATTGGTAGATCGCGCATTCGTTAATAACAAGAGATCTTGGGTCTAATCAAGTTGGCCACCCTAGACCCGGGTAACAAGACCCAAAGGCCAAACAGCATGATGGTGGCCGTATAGATATTATTAGATAATATATTTTGGGTGTTTATGTACAAGTCACATCACAAGCTAACATGCAGCGTCTGTAAAGTAATAAGTCTGGTTTTTGATTGGATAATAGAATACATAACATTTTTCCTTTGTTCCTCGCAGATAACCAAGTTGGCTAACCAGCAGCCAAGAAGGAATCAATTTTCTTTCCAGACAACTGTTTTTTTAACGGGAAAGATTTGTTCCCCGTACATAACTATAAGGTAAAATAAAGGCTATTTCTAAATTAAAACAAAAATGTTCGCGGCTTAGCGGTGGCCCGATGACCACCCCCGCCGCACCTAAACCTAAATTAATCCCAATTAATCATCCTACATTGGTTTTACCAGTGCCGGTTACGTAACATGGTTATCGCGCAGGAAGAAATCTTTCCCGTTAAAAATCTTTATCTGGGAAGGAAATTTCTTCCTTCTTGGCTGCTGGTGAGCTAACTTGGTTATCTGTGAGGATGATATAGTAGATTGTACAACAAGAGCATAAAACAAGCCATTTTACCCGAGACGTTCATATAGCCACCCGAGCCGGTACGGCGAGGGTGGATAGTCACGTCGAGGGGAAAATGGGTTTTATGAACGAGTTATACATTCTGCTTTTCACTTAGATTGCGAAGAAACAAAACAAAAACATTGCAAAAAAAGTTAATTAATATTAAATGTGACATTGGAACAATTCGATATATTTTATGGTTTTTCCTGGCAAATTGACTGTGTTAGGAGTCAGTGTTATTTCCTCTTCACTTGACGAAATTATTGAATATTAATCGTAAAACAGTAACAAATTGCAACATAAATCCTACTAAGAGAAAATAGGATGTTCCCGCCTGTGTTCCCGCCAATTAACTTTTTTTATATATTTTTTTAAACGTGATACTGCGGTAAGGTTCGAGTGTTGATTTACATTTTAAAAAGTTTTATTTTTCATGTACTTATTTGTTTCAATAATAACTTGTCAAATTATTGTTACCTAGTTTTAGGTAGTAATTAAACAGTTTAATAAACCGCAGATTATAATAAAAAAAAAAACTTTAAAAAATAAACAAAATATGCTGTCGTAAAGTTTTAGTGATTGTTTGTGACTGTTGGCACCCGATTGTCTTGGTCTTAGACGAAGATTTTACTTTATGCTCAAGAGCATAAAATGGCATTTTATGCAGCTTACATCCAGCATAAAGTCGAACTTTTTGAGCATGAGACGTGAAAAGGTATTTTTAAATAGAAAAGCCCGACGAAGGCAGCTTTCACCGGTATCGGTGATAACTTACTACAGTGAGCCTCATCAGAGTTGTCGCCGCAGTCGTTCTCGTGGTTGCACTTGGCCGACGCGTTGACGCACTTGTTGCCCGACTCGCAGCGGAACTCGTCGAGTCGGCATCGCGTGCTGTTAGTTGTGCAGCCCTCTTCGTCCTTGCCCGTCCTACAGTCTACGTAGCTGTTGACAAAAGGGTGAGATTAGGCGAGGGAATCTAGAACAGTCGGTCCACTATTGAGTACAGGGGCCTTACCATGACGTCCTAATTCCGACTCAGTTAAAGTTTTAGCTGTCACTATTAGTATGAATCTGACAGCGAGTGAACCTAAACTGAATCGCATTAAGATGTCGTGGTAAGGCCCCAGGCTCTCTTAGAACGAGGGGAGAAGAGGTCTGTTGGAGTAAATATGGAGACGCCTACTCTCGAGAACTTTTCTTATAGCAAATTTGAAAGTTAATTAATTACTTCATCTCCATCCTATATTATGTCCCACTGCTGGGCTGAGAGGAGCTCAGAATGAGAGGGCTCAGTGCGAATTGGGAAGTTCGCACACACCTTTGAATTGCTTCATAGATGTGAGCAGGATTCTTCGCGATGTTTTCCTTCACCGAAAAGTCATGGTAAATTACAAATGTAATTTCGCACATCCGACAAACTCGAGATGTGCGAGCCCGGTATTCGAACCCACGGCCCTACTGCTTGAGATGCCATAGGGAAAACCTACCACGGCATAGTCAATTACTTATTTCATCTAAATTCAGAAAAAATCAGAGTTCTGTTTGAGTGAAAACCCCTGTCAAGATTTTTTATTACAATTTTTAATTAAAAATTGCTACAGAGCTACTGGCGATTGTAATCTAACGATTTTCCCATAATTTCCCAGCCTTATTTCACTAAATCAAATCTAATATACATTACAATATTACTTCCCAAATTCAAATAGCCAATAACGATAGCGATGGCGACCCCTCCGAATTAATGCGATTCCTTTACAGGCCCAATTCGGTGTCAGGTACGATAAATGGCATTTTGGAATTTTCTGTAATGCGTATCGATTGACGAATTCAATTATGAGCTGAATCGAGTACAATTGAGTCACTTAGCGGTAATTTTGTTACCGCCGGAGCGGCAATGCCATTGTGTTTTACAGATTGCAGCGATCGTGGGGCACGGTGTCGCGTTGAGTTAACATAAAGCTTATATCAATTTGAAACAATGATAACTGCCGTGACGAATAAACGCCATAAGCTTTAATAGAGTAGACAGCTTCTTTGCTGTCATAAGAAAGAGACACTGGTCTTTTGTTGCGAGGGTGAGCGAATCGGCAAATAGTATAGTGAAGGTGGTAAGCGCGACATGTTACTTTAACTGCGAAATCTCGATCCTGCGCGTATAGGCTCGATTGTTGTGATAGGTTAAGATTTAATTCAATTGAATTTGTAATTTTTAATTCAAATTGTAATTGTATGGGTTGAATGAATGCCTAAATAAATACATGATTATTATTATTATAAGGCTGTGTATACAGAATTCTGCTGTGGCATCCTTTGAAGGAACTTCGTCTGAGCATTCAGCGCTTTAACATCAATAACTGAACGTTTCCGCTTAGCAAGTACAACATGGAATATGTTTTATGTTAGACAAATGCCAATACACGACCAAACGTTAAGATGTCTGCCTGCTTATAATGTGTAATTCTTGTCTGTGATCAAGAAAACGTTCATGTAACATCTATCCCCTTATTCGTAAACGCTCTCTAGCCTTCTGCTAACTTAGCAATCGTATGTCCTTATCTGTCACTTTGACATTTACCTTTCACAGATAAGGACAAACGATTGCTAAGTTAGCAGAAGCCTATAGAGCGTTTATGGATAAGGGGGTAAATTATTAAAACGAATTGCAGTAGCTCTGGCGGGGTGGTATCAAGCTTCCCGTAGTTCCGCATTCAAAATTATCACATGGTAAAGACTAGGTAAAAGATCCCAGCATTATGATATCTCGACATTATGAGACCTCGGCATTATGGGGTATGTATGTATGTAAACTCTTTATTGCACATAAAATTTAAAAATACAGAAATACACAGATTAGTACAAAGGCGAACTTATCCCTAAGAAGATCCCTATGAGATCTTGGCATTATGAGATCTCGGCATTATGAGATCTCGGCATTATATCATTATACCAAACGAGACATTTTGCTACTTAGACGAAGTGAAATAAAGGCATACTGCTGTTTTGGAAAACTGCTCTCTAGGTATTGTTTTGAGACATTTTGCTGTATGGTTTTTTTGCAATTGAGTCATTTTGCTTCTTAGTGTTATTGCGTTTTACGTATAAACCTTTAAAGTAATTTTGCTTTTTAGGCATTGCGATCATAAAGGACCTCGGCATTATGAGACCTCGGCATTATGAGATCTCGGCATAATGAGATCTCGGCATTATGAAATCTCGGCATTATATGTTCTTGGCATTATGATAAGTTCATTGACCCTGTGCTTAGCATAGGGCCTCATCCAAGCTACGTACCCGTCACACCGCTTCTCCTTGGGTATGCAGGGCCCCTGGAGGGCCACCTTCCCCGACACCGCCAGCTCCACCCCGCACTGGAAGTCGTCTGGCTGGCACTTGCGGTATGCTGGAACAGACACACGTCACATTCATTACAAAATCATCATCATCATCATCATAATCACCTACAAACGTCCCGCTTGGGCTATAATTCCCACGAGGGCCTAGTGCGGATTGAGAACTTCAAACACACCATTGAATTGCATTGAAGTGCAGGTTTCCTCACGATGTTTTCCTTCGCCGAAAAGCTCATGGTAAATTTCAAATATCGCACAAAAACAAAAGCATGGTTGTCATTATTGTAGCGACCTTAGCGCCACCTAGTCGTCGACTTGAGCTCGGGTGACGTCACCCATGTTCTAGATCGCGCTACCGGAGTTTCTTAACGCTGGTATCTAAATACAACATCCTACACTCTTCCTTCTCTCTTCCTCAAGCGATTTCGAATAATTTGCTATGTATTGGGGGCGAAGAATCAATTTAGCTTGGTTTGTCCAAGGGGAAAACGTGAATTTCCTAGTTTTGCAAACACCGAGCTTTACTCGGTCGCCCTAATCAATTTAAAGTGAATACCAAATTAAGGCGACTAGTGGCTTCAAATGCTGTAAATTAGGTACTTTCTAAAGCCTACCTCTTAAACGGCTGAGCCAAAAAAAAAATGAATTATCAACTCTTATAAACATTTGCAACGTAGGTCGTTTAGGTATCAGCAAAAGTTCGGTATTGAAATAAAGTTCAACCGAATGGTGTCTTTTGGCTTGCATTCCCTACTGCTCCTAAACGGCAACGACTTATGAAAACAAACATAAAGAATCCGATGTACATTAAACACAACGTAGCATTTGTAAATCAATAGACTTTCTCATCATGAATAACAACAAAAACATCGAAAATTTGCAAAACTGTGTGGTTTTCTTTACTCCTCACACGTAAAGAAAAAGACAAAGACAACATTCTGAAGGCACTAGTCGCCCTAAAGATCATGACGTCATTGACGTCCGTTACTAGTTAGTCGTGTATCTACGTTCCAACGCAGCGTGAGAAAATAAACAAAAAAAAAATCCTGCTCTCAACAAAATGCAATCTGCAGTAAATTATACGTCACAGTTTAAACTAATTTACATACTAAACCTCATTACCGAGCAAACCTCATTACCTAGCAACTGGCCGTGTACTACACAGCTACACAGAACTCCGCAGATAATATGGTTTCCATACAAAGTTAAGTGACGGCTTTGAGGTGGCCCCGAGCGGACTGCCTTTGTCGATACACCAAGAAGGTTTGGATAATATGCAAACTGCACTGCATACTAATACATAGTAACCACAGTAACTGCTTTGTAGTCTAAACGACTTAGAAAAAACTATATTTTCGACGGGGGACACCCCTAAGGTAACAAGGCCTAAAGTCTACGTTGAGCATGTTTGTGGGCATAGTGGGAAGGGGAATCAAAATAGTGGTGGGTTGCTAGCCGCATCGCACACACATAACATGATTTCTAAGATTTTCGCTCATTTCCTCGATGGACTTTTACCAGCACCGAAAGAGTATGTACATTACAATACAATACAAAACATATACTCTTTATTGAACACCACAAATCAGTACAAAACAATACAGAAACAAAGAACAAAGTATACAATAGCCGGACACATACATTACATTCATTCTGTACATTGTTCTGTGTATTGGGTACATTCTTTGTTTTATCTTTACTCCCTTTACAGCATGGAAGTAATATAAGTATAATTATTTATTATTTAAGCCTTTTTATTCCGAATTCGCTACAATTTAAGTACATGTTGTTGTTGTTGTTATTGTCGTTTATTTATTAAATTGTCGCGTAATTCGGCGTGCCTCATGCATGGCATCTATAGGCGTCCTCCGTGTATAAGTATAATTGCAAACAGATAAATATTATTGTTATAATAAGTCAGATCACATTTGTCATAATCATAACATCAGCATACTCCCTGACCTAGTAAACGTATAATTGATTCTCGATAATGTAACAGACCGTGTGTCGTGTGAGTGTCCAATTGCATGTGTGAGACACGCCTCATCCGACACGAAACAAACCATTAATCTATGCACAGATGAACACGCCATGGCTTAAAACAACGGAGTCACTTGATAACTGCATTTAAAGACACTGTAGCCTGAAAAAAGTTTATTTTCTCAAACATGCTCGGAAATGTATGCGATAATATCACGAAATGAAGACATGAAGTTTCTTATTTATGGAAAACCTAAGGAAAGCCATTATTGTCCTTTGCTCTAACTTTTTAAAGTTGCTTACTAACATTAAACTGACTAAGGAAAAATTACATACTGCCAACCCACCAACTAGACTCTGTAACCATACTTGCGGCATTAAAAAAAATGCTTTTAAAAAATGACGAGTGGAAAAATAAAGCTAAGAATTCGTGTTTAGGATTTCTGTATGTTTTTTATTAACAAAGTCATGAAACTCAGCAATTTCTATTAAAATACATAATAAATGAAACCTTTAAACCATAACAAGGAAGAAAACGGTGGCTTTAAATTAACTTGCAATCCGCCCTGCCGTGCAGATTATTCCAATTTTCCTTAATTGAGGTCTATTTAACGACTGCCGAAGCCCACAGGTTAAAAAATACCACGTTAATTGAAAACAACGGTCTCGAAAAGCTTCGCCGAATAACAATTCATTTCCATTCCCCATGTTACTGGAATAAGCCGGTTTTCATTGAACATTTCCTTCACAACTAAGATAAAATAGATAAATAAATCACGTCTTTGTCCCTTGCGGGGTAGACAGAGCCTAAGGTAACAAGGACTAAAGGCCGCGTTTAGCATGACAGGTACAGTGATGGGTTGCTGTGTTGTTTTTTTTTCTGATGGTAAGCACTGATCACCACCACCCGTAGATTCCCGTAACACATAAGTTGAATTGCAGATACTTTGTCAGCTCATAGTGCCAAGTAAGATAGAATACCTATGCGTTGCCAACCGCTATCCTACTGTCCATTTATCTATTGAAGTGCTTTCTTGAGCGGCTGGCCAGAAATAAGAAAGAAAGAAAACATTTATTCGTGATAGCATTACAAAAACAAAAACAAAAAAGAAGTAAAAAACATAAGAACATGCATCACGAAATGGTCCCATCTCAGCATAATGCTGGCCTTGCAGCCAGCGCTGGTCTTCCGATGGGACCATCAAGTGCCTAAGCATCTTCAGACGGAGAGTTGAAAGTCCAAGAGAGCTTTGCCCGGTAGTGGGCCACCATTACAGGCTAATTAAGTAATAAAGTATGTATTTATGACGACGTGGTTGGCTCAGTTGGTAGTGACCCTGCCTGCGAAGCAAGCGTTCTGGGTTCGAATCCTAGTAAGGGCATATATTTGTGTGATGAGCACAAATATTTGTTCCTGAGTCATGGATGTTTCTATCTATTTAAGTATCTATTTCTCTATATAAGTATGTATATCGTTGTCTAGTACCCATAACACAAGCCTTACTAGCGCTTACTTTGGGACTAGGTCAATTTGTGTGAATTGTTCCCTAATTATTATTATTAATTATTATTTATCGCGTTATCAGAACCTGTATGGGTCCCGGCGTCTTCAGTGCAAAGTTCCTTTTCTGTACAATCAGTTGCCATTGACGATTAGAATCATTCTGAAGGAGGAAAATATTAAACGAATACTTAACAGACACTTTTTGGATGCATTAAATCCACTACTAGAAAGTGACACTCCCCGTTTTACTAAAATTTAAATAGGCATAATATTGCGTGATTATTGTGGATCAACCTGTATTGTTGACGATGAATCAATTTGTTCGCCTTACCCCCGTTAGCTGCGCTGCGCGCGGGCAGCCGGGCGGTAGATTTGCCTGCTTGGTGTATTGTTGATGGTATTTGGTACTTAATTTTATTGTGAAGGAGCAGCATAAGATTTAAACTTGTATTAGTTTCTATTTTGCTGGTCGTGTTTGTATGTAGTTTAACTTGTTTAACAAATAAAGAATTTATTATTATTTTATTTTATTACGCAATGGCCACGCTGTTAAGTGCTAGAACGCGCACGGTTCATACTTCCCAAGCAAATATTACTCATTTGCTTCCAAAACGAAATAGTAAATGTTAGCTAACTAACTGTTATTCACTTACCTAACGGCTCTGTTGCATGCGTCCTTTGAACTGTCCAATTTGACTATAGCTTTGTTTTAATTTCAGAACGAAACAATTAAATGGTTAGCTACTTTTTAGGATTACGTAGTGATGTAATCCTTTCACCTCTCAGTTTTACACCCGTCCACTTTCACATTACTTGGCTGATAAGTAATCTCTTCACAATCACTATATACATAGTATAAAACAAAGTCGCTTTCGGCTGTCTGTCTGTCTGTCTGTTTGTGTGTTCATATGTATACTTAGATCTTAAAAAGTATGAAACGGATTTCAATTCGGTTTTTTTTTATAGATAGAGCGATTCAAGAGAAAGGTTTATTATGTACAATTCTACGCAGACGAAGTCGCGGGCAGAAGCTAGTTGGTTATAAAAGGATGCAAAAATAATACTGGCGGGTATGAAAGCGTATTAAGGATTATTCTTTTTCAAAAATTGATTTCATTTACACGATTGTTGCATCTCGTTTGTTTGAGTTCTTCAATTGTTTTTAGCCAGTTGGTAGAAAAAAAATAAAAGGATTTTGACAAAGTGTTGACCGCTTCGACTACTCCTACAAAAAACATGTTTTTTTTTATGGTGGTAGAGAATACTTCATGTAAGAGCTCGACTCATATTGGGTCGGTCTTTTAGTAAAACAGTCGCTTACCTTTCTATAAAAGTTGTCTTTGTTAACGTTTGAGATAGAAAACTAAAATTATAACCCTAAAGACGTTACCTTTGTTTTTAGAAGTCTTTTAACGGATTAACCACAGACAGACGCACAAAGGCCTTCATAACCAATTTAATATTATATTTTGCGAACAAAAACAAATTTCATTTCCCATTTGCGACACAATCTAGCTAAAAAGTAATTCATACTTCGTATTTATTATCTTTCGTAAAAAAAAGCAAGCTTCACAAACGAGTTCTCAAAAAGCTATGACCACGTTCCTATAATATATGCAACGCCTTCGCCGGTCTAGATTAAATGCAAATTTAGACCAAACACTAGGTCCTACTATTTTTATGCCTCGCAACTTTGGTCACACAAAGAACTCGAAACCAGCTGGCGTGAGCTCCCGGTGTCCGTTGTTTACTTCCCCCAAGGGTAAGCTCGAGGGGTCCCTACGGCTGGTCGGGTGAGGGTATAGGGTATATGCAGGGCGCGAAATTGAGTCAATCCGTTGGAATCGCCAGCTTTGCCTCAGCGCCAGCGCCGGCTCTCTTGTCAAAGGATTTGCACCTCTAATGCATGCGGAACTAAATAAGGATCTATTTTACGACGCGACTCCATTTTTACCGCGAAATGAGAGTACCTAGTTCCCGGACTTTGGTTCGTATAAAACGTACATTTTGTAATCAGAAAGCTAACAGTGTTGTAATGGAAACTACTGGTAATAAATAAATATTAACGTGTGATCAACGCGTATCGCGATCCATATCACGATATCATCATCTCCAGCCTATAAACGTCCAACTGCTGGACACAGGCTTGGAGGGTAAATTTCAAAAGTAATTTCGCACATAAATTCCGAAAAACTCAGAGGTGCGAGCATGGCATTCGAACCCACGAGTCCACGACCTTCTGCTCGAGAGGCCACAGGTCAAACCACAAGCCACCACGGCTTTTAAATTTATCACGATATATTGATGCGTGTCACATCGAATCCGGTTTTGAAATCCACGATCCCATATTGACATGCCAGTATCGCGATAATATTGACCGTCTGATTCATGCCAATCTGATAAAGTACGCAGCTGGGAATGTATATTAATTGAAAGTGAGCAACCGTTTTATGAGGGAACAAGAAATTGAGACGGCTTTGACAACGAAAATGCCAATTAATATTTCGGGGTGCTGACACCACAGCGCGCCGGTTGCTGGGCGACGCTAATATCAAACGGCACGCCTAAATGGATTCCCGAGCAAAAACAAAAGTGAATTGCGTTTCCCGCAGCAGACGAAGCCGTTTCCTCTCAACAAATAGAACGTCTAAAACATCGGAGGCAAATCTCCCGGCGCGGGCACGATGCAATCCCGGGAATGGAATTGTTGAGGCGATGGATAGGCCGATACATCTTTAATTCGACCTCGATTGCTTCGCCGTAAACAAAAGAGCAAACACCGACAAACCGTCTTTTTCAATTCGCCAACTCCCGACATCTTATGAAAGCACTATAATTGCACTCTATTAAAACTCCGCCCGTCGGCGATCAACTTCTCGGATATACCGATGGCAAAAGTTCCACGATATTTCCGCCAGAAAAAAATGCACGCGTAAGAGCTTTTTATTGAGAATAGTATTGGCAGGCTCGCAGGTGATATAAATCCAACTTTCCTAAGAAATGTGTCACTTCGTGGGATGGTAAATTCGAGTCGTTATTGCAAAGAAATCGAGTTACGACGCCGTTCCGCGCTCATGAATGATAACGTTCTGATACCCGCTGATGTTCCTTTGCAACCGGAAAGTTATTCAGAAATACTGCCTTTGTTTTCGGTGTAAAATTTAAACATCACACTCCCATTAGAATTGGGGAACAAAGTTTGTGCCTCGCGGGTCCGTCTGGGAACTTCGGGGACGACAGATTTACATGGAAACAGTACACGCCGCGAACGGTGAAGAAAAACGCAATTTGTACTTCGTTAAAATTTGCCTACTCGTTGAGGGTTTTTGAGGAAGCCAATTTACTGAGAGCCGGCGCGGGGAGCATGCAGTTAGAGACCATGGGTATGTGTTAGGATGGTGGAGTAACACTTTCGCCGAACGCATCGAGGTTGTTTTTTAAAAGAAAATAGGTTTGCGTATTTTGGTATACTGAAGGATAGGATAAAATAATAGTGTGATAAGGGAACTTGCTGGCGTGAAAGAAGATATATAGTGACTAGGATAGAAAAAGCATGCTTAGTCGGTTTGGTCACGTAGAGAGGATGGATGAAAACAGATTTGTCAAGTGTGGAAGGGTGTATAGCGAGAGAAAGGCCTACGCACGTTACGTTCCGGTTCCGTGACCAAATTGAGGATATTCCGACAAATAGCCAGGTCAAGATTACTCTTAACGTAACCGACGAGCATACGTACATACATACAAAAATCACGTCTTTATCCCTTACGGAGTAGATAGACAGAGACTAAGGGACCTAAAAGCCACGCTTAGCATGATTGTGAGTATAGATGGAAAAGGGAATAAAAAATAGTGAGAAGTTGTAGCCGCAGCGCCTCTTACACGATTTCTAAGACTTTCGCAAATGGGCTTTTATCTGCGCGGGAAGAGAAGAAGCTGGTACATTGTATGATTTATTCTTTGCTCCCAGACTAGCATGGATTCTACACACGGCTTGGTAATGACTGGTTGCGCACACGTCCGGGAACGACGCGAGCTGCCTCCAGCCGCAGAACTTTTAATGCGGTCCCAATACTCGCAGCCGGAGTCGGCCTCGAATGCGGCGAGCAACTTTATAAGCGTCCATGATTGATGATTCGATTTAGAATGTTTAGCGGTTTAACAGGATTATGAAACTTAGTTGGGGCACGAGAAACTTATAATAACGTCGAGAGCACTAGAATCGGCTTTTCAGGACCGCGGCGCGACTTAGGCGGAAGGTTACGCTAAGTTAATGTTGTAGCACGGATTAAATAATATAATGCCTATTGTAACTATGGGAACGTCTTGAGACGATCCGGCAGGCTTTATAAGGAGACTTGCGCAGATTAAATTAACCGATATTCTGCCAAGTGTCTTGTGGTACATTCTTCTTGGCAGAGACAGTCTTACCGATGCGTCCGTACAAAACGGACTACCATACTAAATAGACTTTCGCTTTGTTTTCCCATTATGTTGTATTGTATTGTGTTGTATTTTACTTACTACAATCTGCCTCGTCCGTGTCGTCCATGCAGTCGACGTGCATGTCGCAGCGGTAGTGCGCCGAGTAGCAGTACGTCTTGTTCCACACGTACTGCCCGCACGACAGCTAGTATTGTGTTGTACTTACTGCAGTCGGCCTCGTCCGTGCCGTCCATGCAGTCGACGTGCATGTCGCAGCGGTAGTGCGCCGAGTAGCAGTACGTCTTGTTCCACGCGTACTGCCCGCACGACAGCTAGTATTGTATTGTACTTACTGCAGTCGGCCTCGTCCGTGCCGTCCATGCAGTCGACGTGCATGTCGCAGCGGTAGTGCGCCGAGTAGCAGTACGTCTTGTTCCACACGTACTGCCCGCACGACAGCTAGTATTGTATAGTACTTACTGCAGTCGGCCTCGTCCGTGCCGTCCATGCAGTCGACGTGCATGTCGCAGCGGTAGTGCGCCGAGTAGCAGTACGTCTTGTTCCACACGTACTGCCCGCACGACAGCTAGTATTGTATAGTACTTACTGCAGTCGGCCTCGTCCGTTCCGTCCATGCAGTCGACGTGCATGTCGCAGCGGTAGTGCGCCGAGTAGCAGTACGTCTTGTTCCATACGTACTGCCCGCACGACAGCTAGTATTGTGTTGTACTTACTGCAGTCGGCCTCGTCCGTGCCGTCCATGCAGTCGACGTGCATGTCGCAGCGGTAGTGCGCCGAGTAGCAGTACGTCTTGTTCCACACGTACTGCCCGCACGACAGCTAGTATTGTATAGTACTTACTGCAGTCGGCCTCGTCCGTTCCGTCCATGCAGTCGACGTGCATGTCGCAGCGGTAGTGCGCCGAGTAGCAGTACGTCTTGTTCCATACGTACTGCCCGCACGACAGCTAGTATTGTGTTGTACTTACTGCAGTCGGCCTCGTCCGTGCCGTCCATGCAGTCGACGTGCATGTCGCAGCGGTAGTGCGCCGAGTAGCAGTACGTCTTGTTCCACGCGTACTGCCCGCACGACAGCTAGTATTGTATTGTACTTACTGCAGTCGGCCTCGTCCGTGCCGTCCATGCAGTCGACGTGCATGTCGCAGCGGTAGTGCGCCGAGTAGCAGTACGTCTTGTTCCACACGTACTGCCCGCACGACAGCTAGTATTGTATAGTACTTACTGCAGTCGGCCTCGTCCGTTCCGTCCATGCAGTCTACGTGCATGTCGCAGCGGTAGTGCGCCGAGTAGCAGTACGTCTTGTTCCACACGTACTGCCCGCACGACAGCTAGTATTGTATAGTACTTACTGCAGTCGGCCTCGTCCGTTCCGTCCATGCAGTCGACGTGCATGTCGCAGCGGTAGTGCGCCGAGTAGCAGTACGTCTTGTTCCACACGTACTGCCCGCACGACAGCTAGTATTGTATAGTACTTACTGCAGTCGGCCTCGTCCGTGCCGTCCATGCAGTCGACGTGCATGTCGCAGCGGTAGTGCGCCGAGTAGCAGTACGTCTTGTTCCACACGTACTGCCCGCACGACAGCTAGTATTGTATAGTACTTACTGCAGTCGGCCTCGTCCGTTCCGTCCATGCAGTCGACGTGCATGTCGCAGCGGTAGTGCGCCGAGTAGCAGTACGTCTTGTTCCACACGTACTGCCCGCACGACAGCTGGTAATTTATAGTACTTACTGCAGTCGGCCTCGTCCGTTCCGTCCATGCAGTTTACGTGCATGTCGCAGCGGTAGTGCGCCGAGTAGCAGTACGTCTTGTTCCACACGTACTGCCCGCACGACAGCTGGTAATTTATAGTACTTACTGCAGTCGGCCTCGTCCGTGCCGTCCATGCAGTCGACGTGCATGTCGCAGCGGTAGTGCGCCGAGTAGCAGTACGTCTTGTTCCACACGTACTGCCCGCACGACAGCTGGTAATTTATAGTACTTACTGCAGTCGGCCTCGTCCGTGCCGTCCATGCAGTCGACGTGCATGTCGCAGCGGTAGTGCGCCGAGTAGCAGTACGTCTTGTTCCACACGTACTGCCCGCACGACAGCTCATCCTGCGCGCAGTCTGGCGGCGCTGTGAACAAACATTACCGTTATTTACATCGATAAATCTATACTTACATATCTATATATAAGGTGTTTTGAAATTATTTCGGAATATCTTAACATTAGCAGCGTGGCTTTATTCACTAAAAAGAACACCCCTGAAAATGCTCCCAGATTTTTTTAATAACAAAGACGGGTTTATTTGCGCCATTTATAACTCAAAAACCGAAAAAAGGTTTAAACAATATGCTGCCACGTGATTTTTTGAAAAATGAAATAAAAAATCGAAAAATACTTCCTAATATTTGTGAAGTCCTAAATACTTAAGTGGCCGTATTGGCAACAAACGGAATTGATCCCACGGCTATTAGCTACAAAGGGTTTCGTAATCACTGACCCATCAATCAATGGACCCGGGGCCGGTGGAATGGATACATTCCAGAAATATTTACCTTACGTGTGTACAAGTATTAAAATCAGGGAAAAATACTTGCTAAATTTTAAATTAATACTTTATGACGAGAGCACTTTCTCATTTATTAGTAGAATTAGTTCTGGTTCATGTCCATCAAGATAAAACTGATCCGTTCAGTTTAGGATACATATAAACAAAGTGTACCTAACTAGGTCAAAGGAATCACGAAAGAAAGATCTCGTAAGAAATTTAATCGTATTCTAACATACATACAGATCAATTGAAGTAGGTAACTTATGCGAAACATACTCATACTCATTTATTCATAATAATTATAGTTATTACATGTAATTTTCATTATTTTATTTTATTTCATGTCAAAACAACTCAAAATATATATCCAAATTAAAAATTCTAATTAATTTTATAAAAACACCACTATTATACACACTACTATTATTATTATATTATACTTCTGCATTAAACTATAGTTGGAAACTCCTGGGGCCTGACATTGACGTCTTAATCAATTCCGATTTAGTTAAGGTTTTAGCTGTCATTTTTACTATGGATCTGAAAGCGAACGACCGAATGGCCATACCGGCAGGTATTTCTAAAGTCCCTGTTCCAAATACTAGGAGAAACTTGGTATTTGGATTAACCAGAGTGCGATCACAGTCGACGAGGTGTGAAAGCCGGATGCGAGCGGACCCGTATTTTGCGGATTCAAGGGTCAGTGCCGGATCTGAGGTTGCATTTGGTATAAGCAAATAGTAACTTGATTATAATTAGGGTATGAATCTCGTGGTTCATTTCTTTCGAGAGGCTTGGTTTAGTTCAGAGTCTGTCAAATGATGGCTTTTAGGGGGCTTACCATGAAGTCTTAATACAATTCAATTCTGATTCAGTTTAGGTTCGCTCGTTGTCAGAAAGTTACTGTATTATAAGTTATTAATAAAAGATTTCTCGGTCTTCAGTGGTTTATTTCAGTTCTACTATTCTTGTTATAAAAATGTATTACAGATATACGTCTTATCTTTATCATCTTAGTAATGGAAGAGGGGGCCATTACACGGCAGTGTTGCCAACATCACAAATAGTTTTTTACTTTTTAAAATTACGTTCCAATACTCTGTTTCTCTGTCTGTCTGTTACCTTTTTACACTTTAACCGCTGGACCAATTTAGTTGAAATTAGGATAGTTTTTATCCCCGAAAATTGAATAGTTCCTTCAGGACAGCAATTCTGCGCAGACGGAGTCGCGAGCAACAGCTAGTATATATATATCAAAATCATCAGTTAATTATGCTATTGTTATCCTTTTCGCCGTCACGTCAAATACAAATAAAAAGTTGGCGTTGAACCTGCGGTGCTGATAATGTGTTGGCGTCACAAGGTTAAAGGTAGATGCAACTCACATTAAATTATACGTAGCTAATTTCTAAACGACACTGAAAATTAGAACACATAGAAAAATCCGAAAAGTAAAGCTATGGCCGGGAATCGAACCCGGGTCCTCGTCATTCCGTGACGCGTGCTATACCCCTACACCACCCATAGCAGGTGAGTAAGCCTCCGAATTTTTCTATCTGTTACCAACTGTCATGTGACCTTGTTACTATGCGAATATTGGTCGCTAAGCGTCATCTGTTCTTTTCGGATTTTTCTATGTGTTCTAACTTTCAGTGTCGTTTAGAAATTAAATTTCTAACGGTAAAACGTAAAAAGTAAACATTAAAAATCAAGAAGTAAAATTTCTTGATTAATTTGATATTTCTTATAGGTAGCTATTATTTTTATAGTAGTTAGCGGTGTTCTGATTCCCTTTTCCGCTTACACGCCCACAATCATGCTAGGCTCTGCCTACCCCTGAAGTTGTTAGCGGCATTGACAAAAATTTCTGTAGCAATAGCAATACACGCGCGCAGTGAATGATTATTTATTAGATTTGTAAGCTCCAGCAAATCGGGCGCAGGCTGACACGAAAATATGATATTACGCACCCATAGCCATTTGTCGGCGCAGTAATAACGTAACCACGGACTGGCGACAAATCATCGTATATTTGACTGCGCTCATACACCGAAAGGGAAAGGGATGTATTTCATGTATTACAGTTTTACAATTTCTACCTTAAGGATGGCGCTCTCTCTCAAAGGCTAGGAATAGCAGTTCTGAGAAGCAACGCGGCCAGCGTCTTGGGACTCTTGGGGTCGATGCCTGTGGCGGAATATTTTGACGTCGTATTTACAGTTTTAGTTTTAGTCTGTTTTAAAATCTTGCTGTTGTTCATTATTTATTATTATTTTTACCTAAATTATTTAAACTCCACATTACCTCACAGCACAAAAATAAATGTAGTTATTAGAATGTTGAGAAAATATGTGAAAAATTGTGAGCATGTTTGTTTCTGTATGTCTGACTGTATGTTCGTTACTCTTTCTAAAACGGTTGGTCGGATTTGGATAAACCTTGGTATGTAGCTCTAAAGATATTATACGGTGCTATCCTAAATTTAACAGACATTAGGATAATTACATAATTTTAATATCAAAATTTATCTTAAAATTAGTTAGTCATTTTTTCAATCGTCAGATATAGGCCTTATTCGACGAATAACTACACCAAGTGGTAAATATAAGTGAAATCGACCCTTAAAATTCTTAATATGAAATTAAATAAGTCAAATGAAATTTATAATAAACTGCATTTTAAATCCGAATCTGAAATTAACAGAAATCCTTGTAATACAGAATACGTTTATCTGACGCAACTACATTACGTTTACGTGAACTCCCTAGTCCCTGCCAGCCCTAAATAAGTAGTAAGGGTTTGTCCAGGGCTAGCCATTGTTTCCCTTGAGTAATAGGGCTGACCCAACTTCTTGGGTCCGCCAAGTTTGTGAACAATGGTGCTTGGCAGTAGAACAGCCCGACGCTGTGTGGACTGGTGAATTATGGCGGTTCCTGTGGGTGTGCAGGGACTTATCAGTCATTTTGAATGTGAAAGACAAGAGATAAGTGTTAACAGCGTAAGTGTTTGAAGGGAATACGATTAGAAGAGTTTTAAATTTTACAAGTTTAAAACAATCAATTATTATTTTACTAGCTGTTGCCCGCGACTTCTTCTGCAAAGAATTCGTTTATCGCTATCCCGCGGGAATTTTTCGGGATAAAAAGTAGCCTATGTGCTATTCCAGATTTTTCTCTATATATGTGCCAAATTTCATCCAGATTCGTTGGGCCGTTCTGGCGTGATTGAGTAACAAACAAACATCCATCCATCCATCCAAACCTTCGCATTTATAATATAAGTTACATTAGTGATCTATGATGACTTAGTTGCTAGACTACAAAATTTCGAGAACTTACCAATAGTTTAGTTTATAAAGCAATTTAGTTTATAAAAATGGCAGCTAAAAACTGAACTGAATCGGAATTGAATCGCATTGGACGACTGGATAGCCTAGTGGTTAGTGCCCCTGACTATGAAGCTAGAGGTCCCGGGTTCGAATCCCGGCAGAGGCAGACATTTGTATGTTGAATACGAATGTTTGTGCCCGAGTCATGGATGTTGTATGTATTTAAGTATGTATTTATCTACATTATATAACTATGTTTATCCGTTGCATGGTACCCATAGCACAAGCTCTGCTTAGTTTGGGACTGGGTCCATTGGTGTAATTTGTCCCATGATATATATTTATTTATTTAATTTTATTATTATTATTATATTAGCCTAATTGAGTGTCCCACTGCTGGACAAAGGCCTCCCCTTTTTTCCGCCACTCGTCCCGGTCGAGGGCATGCTATGGAGTTTATTTAAATATTAATTTATTTATTAAGGCGTCATGGCAAGGCCCCTTGGGCTCTTAAGTTCTTCACCTATAAGTTAACTGCATAAATGTAGATCCTTAGGTCACTGTACATTATTAAATGATATTGTAACGCCTGTAGTCGTCCGTCAATGTCGGCCATTGTCGCAGCGATGAGCGACGGCGAAGCTATTTTTCGCAGCGGACGTGGCGGCGGCGCGCGAGTGCTAGCGGGGACACCGCTACCAGCACGGCTAGCACAAGCGTGCGCGGTAGCTGTGCCGCGCGCGAGATAAACTCCCCGTCTCTTTATAGTACGAACAATAAGAAAAAAATGGGTAGTCTATTCGCGTGCTCTGATGCTAACCGTTCTATTATCGTCCGTTGTGTTGTGTGATTGCCGTCTTCGGGTGGTTCGGCGACTTCACTTGCCTGTTTTTCAAGCTGGGGTACGTGTACTAGGGCCAGCCCAGACTAATTAAAAAGTTTTATGTTTTGCTGCATACAAAAGTACAACTCATTTTGCTGCGCCGTGTGAGCGATACGTGAGTTTTATATAAAACCGAATGTAGCAGAACTTACGCGACCCACAAATCAAAAAATTACGCTCGTCTGGCCTCACCCTTAAAACTGCTGAGTTACTTTGTCAACGATCCAAGGCGATTGAATTTTGCTCGTGGCCTGCCTTGGCCCGTACGTCTGTCACTGCCGCGAGTCATTCATAAACCACCATTTTTTGGAGCAGTTTGTGATTACTTTGTTTGCTTGCTTTCGGTTATTTTGATTCAGAAATACTCTTATGGTGATAACACATCTATTAGTAATTCGCTATAGTTTACCCGCTCTTACTCGCGCCCCGCCCGGTACAATAATCCTGGTAACATAGGCCTCCGCGTCGCGCTCAGGTGCTCCCGCCGCCGCAACGACCGCAACCAGTAACCCCACCGCCTCGCTTATGCTCACCCACATTTACCCGCTCTAACTCGCGCCCCGCCCGTACAGTAATCCACGTAATAACTATTTAAAAAAAAACCACGCAAATCCTACTTACAGTTTAGGAAACAACCTTTGTAATGTTAAATAAAAAAAAAAAACAATTTTGTGTCAATAATTATAATGCTATTTATCATTTTGGAAAACAGCTGATACTCTTCAAAATGCTGAACCGATTTTTACCAAACATGGCTAAGAACCACCGCAAGGAAACTGGCTTTCGAATGAAGAAAACCGCATTGAAATCGGTCCATCCGCTTGAGAGCTACGATGTCACAGACAGACACAGAGACATTGTTTTTTTTTATGTGAATAGGAAGGCAAACGAGCAAGTGGGGTCACCTGATGGTAAGCGATCACCACTGCCCATAGACACCCACAACCCCAGAGGGATTGCAGATGCGTTGCCAACCTAGAGGGCTAAGATGAAATGCCTCTTGTGCCCGTAATTTCCCCGGCTGTCTTACTCTCCACACCGGAACACAGCAGTGCAAGCACTGCTGCTTAACGGCAGGATTAGCGAGTAAGATGGTCGTAGCTATCCGGACGGACCTTGATTGATGTCAAACGTGCAACGTGTGCAACGACGCTGCAGCGACCCCCACTTGTTACCCGGACGCCTGCATTGTGCTCGCACACTTTTTACGCGATTTAGAGCCACTTTGGGACTTCAGCGTTGCAGTTTTTGCATTTAAATTGTGTAAAACTAAACCCAGTTTAGAATTACGAAGGCTTGCTGTAGGCATTGTGTTGTCTTGTTATGTGAGATCAAAGTCGGATCAAGGTTTACCGTGGGTTTTTGTTTTGTTCGTTTATACCAGAGGTTCCCAAACTCTTTTGTTCCATAGACCACTTTCAAAATTTTGCTGGATCAGGTGGACCCCCTGCAGCTACATTACCACTAATTTTTAAACTAAATCTCGAAAAAAAAATTAAGATCAGCTCTATAATCTATGGAAACTTGCGTTGTTGCTGAGTTTCAACGATAAATTAACAGTTTTCGAAAAAAAAAATGATTAGAATTGATTGCTTGATAGGGTTAATTATTTGAAAATAAAATCGACTAAACAAATTTTAAATTAAATTATATTTTTGTGCTGCGAGTGACTCCATCCTACTTTACTTTCTTGAAATCTACAATGACTCACAGCACAAGAACCAATCAATTCTCACAAATTTTATTAAATTTTCGTGCACCCCCGCTTGCGATTGTGGACCCCCATTTTTGGTCACGCCCAACGTAGACCCCCGTCGAGTCTTCCGTGGACCCCTGGGGGTCCACCTGGACCACTTTGGGAACCACTGGTTTATACAAACGAGTTGAGTTTGATCCATACCTACTCGTATTAGTATATAAAAATTCTAAAGGACCTAGTCTCTTGTTTACAAGCTTTTTTTTTAAGTAGACCAGGGGGGCTTTACCATGACGTCTTAATGCGATTCAGTTTAGGTTCGCTCGCTGTCAGATTCATACTAAAAGTGACAGCTAAAACTTGAACTGAATCGGAATTAGGACGTCATAGTAAGGCCCGTTTTTTGTCATTTTTAGTGGTCAGATTCTTTTGAAATTTAGTACACGTAATCAAGGATTATTAATAGCTGATATTAAAAGCTGTTAGGTATTAAAAATGATTTATTTAACAACCGTTTCTGCCCGTGACTTCATCTGCGTACAATTATACATATAAATCTTCCTCTTGAATCACTCTATGTATTAAAAAAAGCCGCATCAAAAAAGTTTTAAAGATCTAAGCATACATAGGGACAGACAGACAGCAGGAAGAGACTTTTCATACTATGTATGTATTGAAGCTCATTATTCATCCTATTCAGCTACAAATATCTGCAATTTATTTTGCATTTAGTCTAGAGTCCAAGTTCCGTAATAAAGTCTATTTGTCACTACAAAATATCTACAATAGACGAAGTAATTGTAAAAGAACATAGCAGGCGTGTAATCAAACTAGTGACCAGTCTTAATTGCCTTCGTCGACGTGTTTGGAGAAGGACAAGCGCATCATCAGGCTACAAGCGGTAAATTAGCACGGCGTCCGGCCGAGTTCGTTCATTTAGCTGAGCCTGTTGGGAATAGCGAGATTTAAGCTTGACACAGACATACAACAAGACATATTTAAGCTACACAGACTGCAAGAAGTATTGCGAGTTGCTGTACATTGCTGTCGATAGTTGATCGGTTATTATTGATTTATTACAAAGCCACGCCATGTAAAGAAACGCGCGATATTCTCGCACGGTATAAGTAGTGCTGTAGGCAACAGCAAAGTGAGATTCGAACTTTACATCATTTTTAACTTCATGAAGATGGGATAAATTGCAAGATTTGAAAGTTGTGAGACTTCAGTGCCTAGAATTTTGACGACAGCCGAATGCGACGGTTGCAAATTCGAAGAATTTTGACAACAATAAATTCGAACTATCGCTACTAATATGGACCGGTCCGAGTGGAGAGTCTTGGGGGAGGCCTATGTCCAGCAGTGGACGTCTTTCGGCTGACATGATGACTACTAATATTATAGATGAGAAAGTAACTCTGTAATTAAAGTTCCGAAGTGTGGTTACCCTACATTAAATACGTGACTGTCATATATGACACTCGATGTTATCAATGTAAGTTAATAATTTTCAGATTTTTCTATGTGTTCTAATTATCAGTGTCGTTTAGAAATTAAGTTAATAACTATCGATATCGAGATATAATAATAAGCGAATTAATTTAAACAAAATGTACCGAATGTATTACCAATGTGAAGTCACCCAGTATTATAAGTGCTTTGATTAGTTTAAAAGCTTTGTTCGAGTGCACATTCCCAGGCCAATGGCTGACCACACACACAGACGAAGTCGTGAGCAAACACTACTGGGTACAGTCAGCAACTAAACAGCTTCGAGCTACAACTTGGCTCGGTTGCCCGCAAACGAGTAAACAAACACTAATTCTAGTGTTTAGGAGTATGTTTGAATTTAAACATTTAATCTATCTATCCTTTATCTATCTATCTACTTAATACCTTTAAACGAGCAATTGTATACCTACATAAATCCCATCAAAAACAAAAAATGTGAAATGATAGCCACGTTTAATATTAAAAACTAGCTTTTGCCTGCATATTTGAACAGGCACTTAACACCCCTATTCTGACATTTAATTGGTATATTTTTTTATATAATAAACGGTATTAAATCCCGTGGGAATTTTGAAAATCCCTCCTTAGTGCACCTCTATGATACTGAAGCAATATTTATAAACGTTGCGACTCGAGGCAGCTGCGATTTTCGACATGTTCATCGCTATCCCGAGGGAACTGTGCAATTTTCCGGGATATAAAGTAGCCTATAACCTGGCCGGTGATTTTCTCAATAGATTAGTAAAGTTTCCAACAAAATCTGTTCAGCCGTTTTCACGTAATCCGCGCACAAATATACAGACAAACAGATAAACAGACAAAAATTCTAAAAACTGTTGGAACGTGTTCTGTTATCGATTCTAAGTATCCCCAGCCTATTTTTTTTTAAATATCTTCCATGTACAGACTTTCGACCCTCTTCAGCTTTATTAGGGTGCGACCAAACCGCCGCGTATACGCAGTGACGTGTCGTATGCGTCACGTTTTCTCACCGTTTCTTCATACATTTTGTTACGATTCCGTAACGTCACCGTTTTTTAAGCGGCGGTGTGATCGCACACTTATATGTATAGATATGCATCGTTATTGACTTAGCAGACAAAATAATTGATATGTTATATGGGTGCTAAGTCCTGAGTAGAAAGTCCTGCATTTACTTCACCTGGGATGTAATTCAATTTCAAGATTTTACTTGCACGTGGCCTAGGTTTCTCTTACTTCTATAATTATAACATTACTTAATATTTACACTACCGCAAACAAGAAAGCCAGACATAGACTATGTGATCGCCAGCAGAAATTGGAAGTGGGCAGGCCATATATGCCGCAGACTAGACAACAGGGTAGACGGGTGCTGGAGTGGAGGCCCAGAGTGGACACCGACATGTGGGCAGGCAATTGATGTGTTGGACCGATGTCCTGGTCAAAGCGGCAGGGAAGGATTGGCTACGAAAGGTGGAAGACCGAAACGAGTGGCGTGCGTTGGATGAGACCTACACTCAGCATTGGGTGGATTATGGTTGAAGAAGAAGCAAGACAGGCATTTAGAAGCGTAAAATAATTAAGTGGCACTAGCATAAGATTCGGTGCTTTAACACGAAAGCAAAAAAGCCGTGGTAGCCTAGTGTTTTGACCTGTGGCCTCTCAAGCAGAGGGTCGTGGGTTCGAATCCCGGGCTCGCACCTCTGAGTTTTTCGGAATTTATGTGCGATATCTCATTTGAAATTTACCATGAGCTTTTCGGTGAAGGAAAACATCGTGAGGAAACCTGCACACAACTGTGAAGCAATTCAATGGTGTGTGTGAAGTTCCCAATCCGCACTGCGCCGGCGTGGGAACTACAGCCCTCTCATTTTGAGAGGAGGCCTGTGCCCAGCAGTGGGACGTGAACAGGCTGGTGATGTGATGTGATGTGAACCCGAAAGCAAAACAGACAGGCAATAAGTTTGATGTATTGTGTCAACGTCTAGCTCCATAACGGAAATCTCATTTTAATTCAACTAACATTCAAATCGGTTCAAGATTTATTGACATAACTAGCTGTTGCCTGCGACTTCGTCTGCAAAGAATACGTTTATCGCTATCCCGCAGGAATTTTCCGGGATAAAAAGTAGCCTATGTGATTATCCAGATTTTTCTCTATCTATGTGCCAAATTTCATCCAGATCCGTTGGGCCGTTCTGGCGTGATTGAGTAACAAACAAACATCCATCCATCCATACTTTCGCTAATATTAGTTAGACTCAACTCTGAAATCAAACGTCAGGAATTTTTTGTTAGTTATATTCATCCATTTCATGTCGTAACTTTTGCGTCTCACTGTGAAAGAATCCGGGCTCGTAGCAGCCTCTACGCCGAGCCGCTACGTCGTAGCAAGTTCGTAGCTCCCGATCTCCGCAACACCAATTACATTCCGACTCCGCAAGGAATTAAGTTTAATTAAAGTAATTACACATGTTAAAACGGTTTTGATTCAAGGTCTGGGTGAATGTTTGTTCTCGGCCATGACACTGAGCGGGGTCGATGAACTGGTCTCATCTCTTTATTCGGTTACAGAATTTTTTGATGTTATTTTTTGATATCGTTTAATATTTGACTAGATATGATTTATTTAAAGTAAGTAAATTAATATACCGTGACGATCCCTATTGGGGATACGTTTTCTAAACGACACTGAAAATTAGAACACATAGAAAAATCCGAAAAGTAAAGCTATGGCCGGGAATCGAACCCGGGTCCTCGTCATTCCGTGACGCGTGCTATACCCCTACACCACCCATAGCAGGTGAGTAAGCGTTCGAATTTTTCTATCTGTTACCAACTGTCACGTGACCTTGTTACGATGCGAATATTTGTCGCGAAGCGTCATCTATTTGAATACATTTTATTCATAACTAGCTGTTGCCCACGACTTCGTTTGCAAAGAATTCGTTTATCGCTGTCCCGCGGGAACTATGCAATTTACCAGGATAAAAAGTAGCCTATGTGTTATTCCAGACCATAATCTATTTTTGTTCCAAATTTCATCCAGATCCGTTAAGCCGTTCTGGCGTGACAGAGTAATAAACATCCATCCTCACAAACTTTCGCATTTATAAATAGTAGTAGGATGTTTTTAGAATTATAAAATTGACTTATTTATTTAAATACATACATACATACATCACGTCTTTATCCCTTGCGGGGTAGACAGAGCCTAAGGTAACAAGACCTACAGACCAAGTTTAGCATTATTGAGAGTGTATCTGGAAAGATGAATCAAAATAGTGATGGGTTGCTAGCCACATCGCCTATAACATGTTTCCTAAGATTGTCGCCCATTCGATGGGTTTTTACCATCTGCGCGGGAAGAGAACCAACTGGTACATTCTATGTTTTTCTGTGCTCCAGGCCAGCATGAAAGAAACTGCACACCTTTTTGAAGTTTTTACCTATTTTTATAGTTTTTTCGATGGTATTTAAATTATTTTTGACTGTATATACTTTTTGTTTTCCATTGTCTGATTTTCTCTCCTGCACGTCTAGCACGACAGCGCACAAGAGTCGCGTCACGCGCGAGATAGATTGCCCGTCATTTTCTTACTGTTCAGTCAAGAAAGGGACGGATAATCTATCTCGCGCGCGACGCGACTCTTGTGCGCTGTCGTGCTAGCCGGGCTAAACCTAGATTTAGAATCCAGAACAAAAAGGTCACGTTCGAAAGCATGAACAGGCCAGCCCGATATTCGAACAATGTGCATTGTGGGATATTGTCCCGATGATTGGACCGCGATTAGTTGCCAACTGTACTCCATACGAGTTCTATTTCATACGAGAGTAGATTCAGTAAGCAGTTAACATGTCTGAACATTGTGGTGAAATGAAATTTCATTTTTGATGCAAGCTTTTGCTCCTGGGCTGTACTTTTTGGTGACTGTAATAGCATTGTCAACCGTCCTACATATGTGTACCAATTTTCAAGTCAATCGTACTAACCGTTGAAGAGTTCCCTGCGGAGACGGTCCTGGCTGGACCACCAGAACTCCACTACCAGATTATCGTATTGTCATCTGACTTACATAAGTATGCAAAATTTCAGCCCAATCGGTTGACCGGAGAAACATGAAAAAGATGCAAAAAATCTTATATCAAAAATGAAATTTTTGACAGCAACTTTTTATTACAATGTTTTGTATGCCATTATAGTTACATTGCGAAGTTTGACAGATCGGTTGAATTCGGTTTACCCCGGCAACCCTCAATGTAATAAAACTTGCATGCAATCTTGCATATGTCTAAATGGGCCTTTAGTGACAAAGCTTTAGTGACAGTAACAAAGGTCCACGATAAACAGCCGATGCCAAACGTTCTTCGCTTTGACCGGCTCAGAACAGCCCATTGCGTTTTGCAAATGCAAAAACCAACTTCATCCGGAAGTCTCCCCACGTGCTTTCCAATAAACAATAACAAGTGACAGTCACGACGCGACGTCATGTCGTAATGACGACGCGACGGCTCGAGTGACGGAAACACGTCGCGACGACGTCAAGTCAACCGAGTGACAAATGGTTCGCGTCTAATAACGTTTTTAACAATGTTGTTATGCATTCAGGTTCCAAAGGTTTAAAGGGACTTATCTGTATTAAGAATGTTGAATTTTAGACTATATCAAGTCGAATGTAAAGTCGAGAATGGAAATTTTGTCTGAGCTCATATGGAAAGCGTAACACACATATTTATATGGGAAGTGTGAATGGGTGCATTGGGAGGGGAAAGCCTAGATGGACGTTTTGTGACCAAATTGGGGACGTTTTGAAAAAAGTTCAGGTCAAGAGTGCCCTATATCGAGGAGTGTCAGGATCGCAGCAAGTGAAACAAAGTAGTCCCTGCTTACATACATACATACATACATACATACCGTCACGCTTCTTACCCACAGGGGTAGGCAGAGACTACTTTGTTCCACTTGCTACGATCCTGACATACCTCTTTCGCTTCATCCATATTTGTCAATCTCTGCATACATGCTCGTCGGTTTCGGGTACAGTACTCTTGACCTGCTAGCTTATTACGTAACTCGCTCGCAATCGCCATCGTGTTCATGTTGACAGTTCTTGTATGAATGTGACAGCTAGCTGATTCCGATGCCAATTGTCAGCCCATACATGAACTGTCAAAATGAAGACGAAGGTGATCGCGAGCGAGTTACGTGGTAAGGTTCAAAAGTTTCCGGCCTAACAATGAAAATTAACGTTTAGGTTAAAAAAAATATTTTTATTTTTCAATGTAGTCTCCTCCTATTGTTATACATTTTGACGTGACAACGTCTTATAAATTGGTTTGCCGGGTGGACACTTCAAGAAACTGCGTTACGCTCCGCTCACGTTATGCGCTCACAATGAGAGCGAGTGAGAGGCACGCGGGCATGGTTAGCTCGCCTAAGAGCGAGAGAGACAGACATAAAAAGTGAAAGGCACGCGTCCCTTCCACTCGAGCACAGTTAGTGTTAAATATAATTCTTTGTATAAATAAATGTTTTAAATTGTTACTATTATTTCATCCTTCTTCCTACTATACGAATGAATATTCACATTAAAATTATTTTACCACTCAAAGTCGTTGTCACGTAAAACTTTCGCCCGTATACCGACTTTACAGGCAACCAATTTTTTCAGATCGTTTGATTAACATTTCTATGCCTTTAAAATAATATTCGGAAGTTTTGTCTTCGAAATGCTCGAAAACTGCAGCAGCGACCTCATCATCGGACGAAAATTTTCTCCCCCTTAAGTCCGATTTAAGTTTAGAAAATAAAAAATAGTCGCTTGGGGCTAGATCAGGGCTGTAAGGTGGGTGACGGATTGTTTTAAATCCACATTTAGATATAGCCGCCTTTACAACTGCAGCCGTGTGGACAGGCGCATTGTCATGAAGAAGACGGACACCCCTGCTGAGTTTTCCTCGACGTTTAAGCTTTATTGCTTCTCGCAACTGGTCTATAAGGCAAGCATAGTAACTGCCGTTTACTGTCTGATTGCGTTCTTTGATATCTAGAAGCAATATCCCTTCGCAATCCCAAAATATTGTGGCCATTATCTTTTTGGTAGATTGGCACACCTTTGCTTTTCGAGGGGGTGCTTCCCCAGAACGACGCCACTCCATCGACTCTCTTTTCGAAAGAGGATCATAGTATAAGACCATAGTTTCGTCTCCGGTAACAATGGACTGGATAAATTCACTCTCACATGACTTGAACTCCTCTAAAAGTTCCTTGGAGCACGCCACTCGTTCAGCTCGCTGAGCACTCGAGAGAAGTTTCGGGACCCATCTTGCACTAACCTTATTCATGTTTAGATGGTCGTGTAGAATCCTAAGGACTGTTATTTTCGTAAGTCCCGTTCTTGACGCTATTTCCTTCGTCTTTAGTCTTCTGTCCTTCAGTACCTCTTGTTCGACTAAATCGACGTTATCTTGCGTAAGAACCTCAACAGGGCGGCCTGGTCGGGGTTCGTCATCGATGGACTCACGCCCTAAACGAAACTGCTTACACCAATCCTTAACAGTCGAAAACGAAGGGGAGGAATTCCCGTACACGTTATCTAACCTTTCTTTGATTATAGTTGGACTTATGCCTTCCTTTGTCAGAAATTTTATCACTAATCGATACTCCAATTTGAACATTGTACAAATTACACCGCTTTTTATATTTAAATCACAGAAAATTTGATGAAAACGAAAGTTACAACCCACGAAATAATCCACACAATAGCTGCATAAATGACAAACAAAATGACATTCATTTGTTTCTTGTTTTCTTCTTTTAAATATATACGGCCAGGAACTTTTGAACCTTACTGGTACGTAATAAGCGTGCAGACCTTTTTCCAAAACGTCCCCAATTTGATCACGGAACGTCCGTCTAGGCCTTCCCTTCCCAACGCACCCTCTGCTTACCCCTGTGGGAAAGAGGCGTGATGGAGTATGTATTTATAATAAGTAGGTACCTAATTATTATCGTTTATGTATACCGCAGATTAAAATCAACAATAAACCCGCCTCACCGAAACGCCGGCGTCACTGGTTATCCACATTGTTCCCTCATAACAAAATGACGCGTGACGCATGACGCAAGCCACGATGACGCGTGACGCGGCCGTGTCGCGCCGCATTATTAATTCCCGCGTTATTCCCGGGATAGCCGGGAATTCCCGGAGCGCGTGTTAGCCAGTTTAATGTGACATTATTTATTCCCGGCAGAAATACGCGCGACGCTACTTTGGAGTTTGAATATAATTTGTTGTAAATATTTTATTTTATTTTGTGAATTTTCGCACATTTGGCCAATTAAGGCCAAATGTGCTGATTAGGGCTTGCACTATCCGGTATCTTTTTATTATCCGGATATTTCAGATACATCAAATCTCAGTATCCGGATATCCGGTTTTTTCGGATAATTTGAATAATTTTCCAAATATTAAAAAAAAACGCTGATTATAATTTAAAAAATATTTACTCAACATAATGAGGAGTCTTTTTAATCAACCCTTACCAAAATTGTTTGGTAAGGACTTAAAAATAATTATTTTGTCACTTTAATGAGTGAGTAATTAAAAAAATATGTACCTATGTTTGTTTACAGTTTTAAATATTAACCAGAATGAGATCCTTATTAGTGTACATACAAATCAAATAATCGACAACAATAAATGTATGAATCAAAAACAATAAAAATACTTAAGTAGGTACGAGGGGAATGCCAAAAGAAATTAGGTACTCCTTGCTCATATGATTGATACTGGCAAGGTGTACACCATCATAAACGCTGGTTATTTAGTTATAAATTTAAAAATGGAAGACTCGGTAAGCCTACGTATTTTTTTTTTATTTTTTTCTTGTTGAATCTAGTAGAGTTTGAGCGAGAACTGGGTATTGAATCAGCAGCATTGCAAACTATAATTCACGAACAACTGTTCCTCCATAAGCGTTGTTCAAGATGGGTGCCACACAAACTCAACGATTTGCAGAAAGAACGTCGCGTGGATTGGAGCAAATTTTTGATAAATAAATTTGACGCTGATGAAATTAAAAACATTTATGATATAATGACAGGTGACGAAACATGGTTGTATAACTATGATTCTGAAACAAAGCGACAGACATGGTGCTTTGAAGACGAACCGACTCCAACAACATGTCACCGAAAACGAAGCACACAGAAACAAATGGCTGCGTCATTTTTCTGCAAGACGGGACATGTTGTTACTGTTCTGCTGGAGGATCAAAAAACAGTTAATTCGGAATGGGATGTTACAGTTTGTGCCCCAAAAGTATTGTCAGCTTGGTGTGACAAGCGGCCAAAGTCCAGAACAGCATCTGCTCTGGCATCACGACAACGCCGCCCCGCACACGTCTGCGAGAACGCTTGACTTTTTCGGTTCAAAAAACGTCACCTATTCTGCCTCACCCGCCGTATTCCCCTGACCTAGCACCTTGTGATTTTTACCTCTTTCCGAAAATCAAAGAAACATTAAAAGGATAGCGATTCGAAAGCAAAGAAGATGCCCTGGCTGCTTATCAGATTGAAATTGCGATGGTGTCCAAAGAAGAGTATAATCATTTTCGAAGTGGTTTAAGCGGATGGAGAGGTGTATAAATGTTCAAGGTGAATACTTCGAAAAAATGGATAGTCATAAGAAAGAATACAGTTTATAATTTTTGCGTATCAAATTTCTTTTGGTATGACCGTCGTACTTAAAAGCTATTATAAACCTTGTTCTTCACAGTTGGGTGGATTTTTGACGTTGTAATTTGTGTGCCATACTTTAAAAAAGTATTAAAAATTACTTTCATATTTCATACAATTAAAGTGAAAATAAATATTTTTACGTTTGTTGTCAGAGAATTGATATTTGAGTGAAATTTAGACGAGTCAATGATTAAATGTAAGGAAAATCTCATAACTGGGTGGATTTTTGACGTTGTTGAAATCTCAATACTCTGACAACAAACGTAAAAATATTTATTTTCACTTTAATTGTATGAAATATGAAAGCAATTTTTGTATGTAAACCCACCTTATACAGATAAATGTTTGCTCCACACCACACGTGTGCATTAATATCTGATATTCGAATTATCCAAATTATCCGGATAATGAAGTGCCTCCTATCCGGATTTGAAAAATGACCGGATATCCGGATAATATGGATATCCGGTTATCCGGATTGCAAGCCCTAGTGCTGATTTAAATGATATGTTCAAATCTGAGCGTTCCGCAAACAAAACCTTGCGGGTGGTAGGGCCTTGTGCAAGTTCCGTCCAGATAGCTACCACCATCTTACTCGCTAATCCTGCCGCTAAGCAGCAGTGCTTGCACTGCTGTGTTCCGCTGTGGAGAGTAAGACAGCCGGGGAAATTACGGGCACAAGAGGCATTTCATCTTAGCCCTTTAGGTTGGCAACGCATCCGCAATCCCTCCGGGGTTGCGGGTGTCTATGGGCAGTGGTGATCGCTTACAATCAGGTGACCCACTTGTTCGTTTGCCTTCCTATTCGCATTAAAAAAAAAAAAAAAAAAAAAAAGGCATTATGACGACAAATGGTTGTCTATGCGTTCGTTGCACCAAGTAACTGGTCCAATACCTTTAACCATTACAGAGGTGTTTGACGATTTCAATAACCTAACTTTGTTGACTGTTCTTGCATTGTCGTCCGTTTTACATATGTGTACCAAATTTCAAGTCAATCGGACGAACCGTTGAACGAGTTCCCTCCTGCGGAGACGGTCCTGGCTGGACCACCAGAATTATTTTACCAGATTATTGTATTGACGTCCGACTTACACAAGTACGCAGAATTTCAGCTCAATCGGGTGAAGATTTCTGCTTCAAAATTGATCCGCATGATTCCACCCGGACAACATACATTACATACATACCAACGTTGCAGTTAATAATAATATAAAACTTGTAATAATAATAATTTGTAATATGCCTTTATATCATTTAGGAAAAGAGTTGATATTTTTCAAACTGCTGAACCGATTTTTACCAAACATGACTAACAACCACTGCAAAGAAACTTGCTTTCGAATGTAAAAAACCGCATCGTAATAGCTCCATCCACTTGAGAGCTACGATGTCACACACACACGCACATACACACCGATATCGACGGCAAACTTATACAGGGTGTATCAAACACCCCCTAACAATAATCCACTGGGGTATATAACCATAGCTATGGAAGCTAAAACTAAAACTACCATTCCTATAGAAAATATTTTAAAAAAAATTACTCCAATTTTTTTCAAAATATTTTTTAGCCTCTATAGCTATGTTTATATACTTTTTTATATTTGACGACGCGGTTGGCCTAGTTGGTAGTGACCCTGCCTGCGAAGCAAGCGTCCTGGGTTCGAATCCTGGTAAGGGCGTATATTTGTGCGATGAGCACGAATATTTGTTCCTGAGTTATGGATGTTTCTATCTATATAAGTATGTATTTCTCTATATATGTATATCATTGTCTAGTACCCATAACACAAGCCTTACTTGCGCTTACTCTGGGACTAGGTCACTTTGTGTGAATTGTTCTCAAATATTTATTTATTTTATTATTATATACCCCAGTGGATTATTGTTAGGGGGTGTCTGATACACCCCGTATAACACCCTTCTTTTCGCGTCTGGCGTTTAAAATCACCGTACAGTTAACGAAGCGTAACTTGACACAGTGCAATATTGACCTCAACTAGTTACTCCTCATCACTCGACTCTACATCCTCGAAGTTAAACCTGTTAATATTGCGCTTTGAACCACACTGTTGCCAGACTTGAACCGCCATTACGCTAATGGCAAAGCAACTGTTGCAAGCTAATGCACGACACGGGCAGGTAGCTGATCTCGCCGCGAACTCGTACACAAACTAGTTCAGGATGAAAGGACATGTGGAATTAACATGAAATAGTTATCACTAGCTGTTGCCAGCGACTTCGTCTGCAAAGAATTCGTTTATCGCTATCCCGCGTGAACTACGCAATTTTTCAGGATAAAAAGTAGCCTATGTGCTATTCCAGACTTTTCTCTATCCATGTGCCGAATTTCATCCAGAGTCGTTGGGCTGTTCTGTCGTGATTGAGTAACAAACAAACATTCATCCATCCATCCATCCATCCATCCATCTATCCATCCATACTTTCGTATTTATAATATTAGTTAGATTAGATGAATTGCTAAGTTATTCTGCGACTGTGTTAAGGTACGACCACACCGCCGCTTAAAAACGGTGACGTTACGGAATCGCAACAAAATGTATGAAGAAACGGTGAGAAAACGTGACGGATACGACACGTCACTGCGTATAAGCGGCGGTTTGGTCGCACCCTTATACGCAAACCTTGAATGAAGAGATTGATGAAAGTGGATGAAGCGAAAGATGTGTCACATCCGTTGAGGCTGCCTCGGAGAGAGGTGAAACACGTGTCTGGAATATTCTATTCGGTTGATTTTCCGTTGTTTTTTTGTGTTGTTGTTGTTTCACGAGTGTGGTTTTTTGAAACGAGCCTTGGCGAGTTTTAAAATAAGATCACACGAGTGTTTTAAGGCCTAGTTATGTACAGTTGCATACATTAATTCTACACACACATCATAAGTACTGTAAGATGGGTTCAGAAGCAGTAGGGAAATTACTAGCATTATTACAACCAATTATACTAGAACAAAAGCAATAAAGGTAATCGCGGTTCACATCCCGTTTATAATATTTCGAATGAACTTAACCGTGAATCATTAAAAACTCTTATTTCAATTATACTAGGTTCTGTATACCCCGTAAGGGATAGTGACGTGATTTATGCAAGTACTTTCTTGTCTGGGGTAGTAGGTAAAATCTGTACTTTAACGTCATACTACCATAATATTGTTCTGTAATAACATTGAAGTACTGCAGGCTTATTGTCTAACCCGCTCGCAATCGCCATCGTGTTCATTTTGACAGTTCATGTATGGGCTGACAATTGGCATCGGAATCAGCTAGCTGTCACATTCATGCGGATTTTTGTACTGTAATGTTATTACAGTATAGATTTTTTTAAGGGTGTAATAATGCTGTTCATGTCCTACGGTTTCTGAAGGCATTTTAGAGAGCTCATGATATTGTGCGTAGATAAAGTAACTTTTCAACACTAGAGCGAGTTCAGTGACCCAGATATCCCGACATCCGCGTGTCGCTACCTCTGATAATATGTATGATAATTTGCCGACGAGAGAAGTGCAACTGCAGTTGAAATTCGAAATGGAAAACTGTTTCTCGGTGGATGCAACCTAATTTGATCCACCCCTTATTCGTAAAAGGATACCTTGTTAAGAAAAAGGTTATGTTTTGTCTTTGTCTGATGGAGACTTATTTTGAAGTGACAGAAAAAGACGAACGAATCATCATCATCATCACCAGCCTATACACGTCCCACTGCTGGGCACAGGCCTCCTCTCAGAATAACTCTGAGAGGAACGAATAGGTCAGATAATTGTTTGGAGGCGTTGGAACCACGGTATAACTGCCAAGGCAATCTACACGGCAAGACAAAAAACCGCATGTTTAAATATCGTCAAACGCGAACGTATTTTTTTTTTAGAGAGGTAAACGTAATGTTGTTTCCGTCAGGTGAACCGTCTGCTCGTTTGCCCCCTCTTATAATTAAAAAAAAATGTTTGTATACCTACAGACAACAGTTAAGATCAAGTAACAAGCTCTTACACGTAAAATGAAATGGGTAATGTGTGACAGGGACAGAGTACGTGCAAGTGGCGGCGAGAGGCTGAGGGACGTAACCACGACGTTACCATTACCATCGCACGTGATGACCCCACTGTGGTCACACGTGTTATTCCTAGATAAGTAAATGGCAAGCCGTTATGTTGACCGCCACACGCAGAGTCAATACATATTAAATGGTACTAAGTGGAATTGGTTATGAATTTGTGGTCTGAAAAGATTTGAAATAACCGTCAAGAGCGCACCGGTTCCGTACGAAGTAGTATCGAAACAGTTCGGTCAAAATTTTACTTAGGGAAGGCGTAGCTATAAAAAACTAGTGTTAAAAGTGTCCTGCACGTCTAGCACGACAGCGCACAAGAGTCGCGTCGCGCGCGAGGTAGATTGCCCGTCTTTTTCTTTCTGTTCGTTCTAGAAAGGGACGGGTAATCTATCTCGCGCGCGACGCGACTCTTGTGTGCTGTCGTGCTAGCCGGGCTGGGGCCTTACCATGACGTCTTAACGCGATTTAATTCGGATTCAGTTTGGGTTCGCTCGCTGTCAGATCCATACTAAAAATGACAGCTGAAACCTGAACTGACTCGAAACTGAATCGCATTAAGACGTCATAGTAAGGCTCCTGCTTCTAAGCAAAATACACAGACATTAAAAAAATTAAGATATTAAAACCTCTGTGATAGATTGTGCTATTGGGTCATACACATTTTTTTGTTCGCGTCTCTCCCGTGGACATGGCAAAAGTTAAGGTTCTATAGTCAATATTTTTAAGTCGCCTGGCCACTCTCGGCCCATTTAAATAAACCTTAAGTTTGCCGACTCGGAGTCGCTAATATTATGCCCACAGGAGAGGCAACTTTTGTTTCTTATATTATAAGATTACGTTTTCAATGCTCGACCATTTGTTTTGATTTTTTATAGCGTCAAAGCAGCAGATTGCATGATTCCTCCATACATTTCTCTATGTCAGTTTATTGACAGACGCACAGATCGACAAGAGTGATCCCTTAAGGGTTTTTTGCCTTTTGAGCAAAGGTCTAAGACGGCATGAGCGGACGCTCGAGCGGAGCGGGCGGCGGAGCGTGCGGCGTTCATGAACACTAGCAAACGTATGGAAGCGTCCTGAGTGCTTTGCATCTCGCCAAAAGCCTTACAATTAGAAAAGGACAGCAGTACTTACGGCAGTTCTGGAACTCATCCTCGCCCTTCTCGCAGTCCCTCTGGTAGTTGCAGACGCGCGAGGTCTCGATGCAGGTGCCCTCCGGACACCGGAACAGGCCCGGCGGGCATACTGTATCGCCTGCAAACAAACAAACAACATCATCAACAACTGGGCACAGGCTTCGTCTCAGAACAAGAATCGAAAATCACAATAATAAGAACCTTACAGCGTTAAATTAAACTAACTAAGCCACCTGCTTCAATATTCCAAAATAATTCGTCATTATGTCACACATCATCACACAGTCACTATTATCTAACTAATATTATAAACTAGCTTTTGCCCGCGACTTCGTCTGCGTAGAATTAGTATTTTGGATAGCTTATTCTTAGTGGTAGGCAAACATTCAATTAGAGCACAAATGAAATATAATTACCCTTAGGGTATTGCATCTTCGTAGTAAATTTCACTCTCCTATTCACATCTTTGACAATTTCTGCAATCAAAAACTATTCTATTCCCTTCCCCGGGACCATAAGAATATCCATCCCAAATTTCGTTTAAGTCGTTTCATCGGCTTCAGCCCGAAGAAGGCAAAAGACATACGCACTTTTACATAAGGGGAGGCCCTTGCCCAGCAGTGGGACACTCAATTAGGCTAATAAAAAAATAATATTCATACGGTTCACTATCGTTTGACCGAATCTTATATGCCATAAATGTATTGTTTGCCATAAGGATCATTTGCCATAACTGTTTTTTCTCTTTAACTGTTAATTGTTCAGGATTGTTATGAAACAAACCTAACCTAACCTATAGAGTGCTACAGGATTGCCATTTCAATGCTCCTGAAAAAATTACGGTTTCAGAGAAAAATAGAGTTATGGCAAATGATAATTATGGCAAACGTTACATTATGGCATATGAAATTCGGGCAAATGATAGGCTCCGTATTCATACATCAAGTAAGTACCTAGTTATTTTTAAGATTTGTTAGTTTTCTAAGTGACTTTAACGCCATTTCATGCCCTAAAGATATGAAAAAAAAAGATAGCCACTACCTACCATATTAATTGTCAACCCAATTTTGCCCCCCTCCACAGGTCTTATTTATTTTTCTGTCTAATAAAAAGTCTAAAAATAAAGTTCCTCCGTTTCTCAAGGTCAATTTTATCTCTGTACCAAATTTCATAAAATCGGTTCAGTGGTTTAGGCATGAAAGCGTAACAGACAAACAGAAAAACGAATTTACTTTCGCATTGATAATATTAGTAGAGATAGGGATTATAATAAAACATTTTTTTGTAAAAACCGGCTAATTTCGAGTCGGACTCGCGCACCGAGGGTTCCGTATAAATTCGGCAAGTGAATATGATATCCAGTGTTAGCAGAGCCCTGCTGCTCCTAAGCAAAATGTAGGCAGTGAGAGGTCATTTTATATTGGAACCTATGACCCACCATCATACAAAATTTCAAATTTCTAAGACAACTGGAAGTACCTTCCTACCCAATATTTTTTGAGAGCACGGCGATTTGTATGGAAACACCCTTTCTAATGACTGTACCTTGTGATTGTATAGATTTACTCTTTTTACAACTGCAGGGGACCGCAGATCTACTGTATCGGTTATTTTATTAATTTCAACTTTATACCTATACGCGTTCCCGAGAAAAAGGAACTTGACAGACGGACAACTAAGTGATTCTGGGTTCCTTTTTCCCTTAAAGGAACCTTGAAAATAGATACTTCCTAGGTACGAATAATTTCATTCATATAGCGTAGCGATATCTATTAACGAATAGCGGAACTAATTACCCCATAGTAAACTTTATTATTATTCTGTTGCTTAGTATTATTACAACATATTACATGTACTACATTTTTGAACTCAGGACTTCTTCCTCTTTCATTTGGTATCCCAATAAATGATGTATCAAAAAATATTTTTGGTGGACCCCCACTTCTTGTTTCATATCTCGACTTCTAGGTGGAATTTCGAAAAAAACGCGACATGGGAGTTTAAGTTAGACCTCCAGCAATACAATAAAAAAAACCGCATTCAGTTTGGTGCAGTAGTTTTTGCGTAGCGCGGTAACAAACATACAGACAGACAGACAGACAGACAGACAAAAATTCTAAAAATTGTATTTTTGGCTTCTACGGCGCTTATAGAGGCCCCTTAGTTTATTTTTTCTTTAATATCTCCTATGTACAGACATCGACCTGTTACGATTTTATTATATGTATAGATGCGAAAGCATGGATGGATGGATGGATGGATGTTTGTTTGTTACTCAATCCCGCCAGAACGGCCCAACGGATCTGGATGAAATTCAGCACATAGATAGAGAAAAGTCTGGAATAGCACATAGGCTACTTTTTATCCCAGAAAATTGCGTAGTTCCCGCGGGGTAGCGATAAATAAATTCTTTGCAGACGAAGTCGCTGGCAACAGCTAGTATTATAAATGCGAAAGTATGGATGGATGGACGTTTGTTTGTTGCTTAATCACGCCAGAACGGCCCAACGAATCTGAATGAAATCCGGCACATAGATAGAGAAAAGTCTAGAATAGCACATAGGCTACTTTTATCCCGGAAAATTCCCGCGGGAAAGCGATAAACGAATACTTTGCAGATGAAATCGCAGGCAACAGCTAGTGATAAATAAGTTTCTGTCGAACAATACATTTTTTAATACAAACTTTTTGCTGACTTTACTTTCAAGTACCAAATTTCAAGTCAATCGGACCAACTGTTGAAGAGTTCCCTCCTGTGTTGGTCCTGGCTGGACCAACAAAATCATACTACCAGATTATATTGTCATCTGACTTACATAAGTATGCAAAATTTCAGCTCAATGGGATGAAGATATCTGCTTCAAAATTGAGCCGCAAGATACCACCCGGACAAGCATACTTTCATACGTTGCAAGTTAATAAATCTTGTAGCTTATAAAGCTTGTAAAAAAGCTTGTAAAAATAATACCTCCAACAAAGCGTATACTCAATTAAGCGGAGTTAAAATCCACTTCGTTATTTAAATATATTCAAACAAAAGTGATAACTGACGCCAGTCCGGATCCCGAAACAATACAAAGGCAATATTAATTGGTTTAAGGAGGAAGTAATAATATTGAGAGTTATTGGAAAAGTATCAAATGAGCTGGCGAAGCATCAGGGGGGGGAGCAAGGGTGGGGGGGGGGGGGGGGTGAAACAGGTTTTGTGGAAAATTCTGCCCTCCTAATTAAAAAGGCCGTATATGTGTGTCATATGAAATGCATATACGTCCTTTTTAATTAGGACGGCAGAATTTCAGTTTGGTTAAACTGTGTTCAGTTGTTTTCTGGGGTGGTCACAGATTAGTGTTGCCCCTCGATAGTTCAGTAACGATAGACTACCGGTATTCTGAGCAACGACAATAGTACGTAAGTAAGCAAATGCTCTATTGTACAAATATAAATAATAAAGAAAGAGACACAAATTATCACAAAAAAAAACATTAGACCTGCTATGGGGGGTGTAGGGGTAGGTATAGAATTTTTTTTACCAAATAGAAAGGTTAAGAATGAAAAGAACTTATAAAACACTAGCTGTTGCCAGCGACTTCGTCTGCAAAGAATTCGTTTATAGCTATCCCGCGGGAATTTTCCGGGATAAAAAGTAGCCTATGTGCTATTCCAGACTTTTCTCTATCTATATGCCGAATTTCATCTAGATTGGGCCGTTCTGGCGTGATTGAGTAACAAACAAACATCCATCCATACTTTCGCATTTATAATATTAGTTAGATGATTCCTAAGATTTTCTCCCAAGACCCTGTTTCGTTAAAATAATAAAATGAGTGTATATAAATCGTGAAAGTTTGAAATCAGCTACAATCATATTTCCACCAGTTAAATATTACACAGGCGCATCAACTCAACTCACAAACAGTTCACGTGGAAAATGTGTACGGAACAATAATGTTAATGATGCACCGTCGGGTTCTAATGACGGGGCCGCTAACGAGAGAATCGAACCCCGGCTTAATGACCAGCAGGCACTAATAACTTCCGAGTCTTACGTTACCCACAGTACTCACAGTCAAGTTTGACTCGACCACTTTACTTTGAATTACTTTGCCGAAGTTAGTTGTTGAATACACAAGAAGTCTTAGAACTCTTATGTTGTTGAATACAAAGGAAGTCTTTTCTGGAATTTTTCCGCAGGTTTAGTTTGATCACAGTTCATTAGATCTGAGGCACCGACTTCAAACAAATCAGTAGGTTTGAAAATACGAATGTATGAATACACCGAAATGTATTTTTTTGATATGAAAATTTTACGCTTATTTTTCACTTTTTAAAGGAGGATTTATTTAGTACTAGCTTCTGCCCGCGACTTCGTCCGCGTAGAGTTAGCAATTGATATGTTAATCGCTATCCCGCGGGAACTATACAATTTTCCGGGATAAAAAGTAGCCTATGTTTTAATCTAGGGTACCAGCTATCTTCGTACCAAATTTTATCCAAATCCGTCTAGTCGTTTTAGCGTGAAGAAGGAACAAACATACACACTCACTCACTAACATCGTCGCATCGTCACAAACTTTCGCATTTATAATATTAGTAGGATAAAAAAAGACACGCTTTTCATGTGTAATACACTACTCTGCAGTGGCGCGGCGTGAAGTATATCAGAAGGCAAGCCAAAGGGAATTTAACTTGCCATTTCCTATAATTCTGCACAATAAAGTACCCGACTGCCTTAAAATAGGCAAGCCGGTGGGAATCGAGTTCTAAGGACGCCACGCCACTGATACTCTGTATAGTTGTAGTTGTAACACACCTGTGAGTGAACAATCAATCAACCCTTGTTTTCCTACATATAGAGTTGGTTTATTTTTCAAAATTTATATAAGAACACCCTCGGGGTACACCCTTTCAAATTTCGATCAAAAACGAACTACTCTGCAAAAAGTTATGCGTGGCCATACAAAAAAAAAATCCTACTAATATTATAAATGCGAAAGTTTGTGACGATGTGATGATGTGACGATGTGACGATGTGAGTGAGTGAGTGTGTATGTTTGTTCCTTCTTCACGCTAAAACGACTGGACGGATTTGGATAAAATTTGATATGAAGTTAGTCGGTACCCTAGATTAAAACATAGGTTACTTTTTATCCCGGAAAATTGCATAGTTCCCGCGGGATAACGATAAACATGTTAATGGTCTTAGCTGCCTAGAGTTGCAACGTATATACTTATTGCAGCATATTACTATCAACATTAGTTCTTAAGTCTAATTCAACGCGGACGAAGTCGCGGGCAGAAGCTAGTAAAATATACGCGTCAAAATCGCATTAGGTTGTAACCTGTAATGATAGTTGCTTGTGTGTGAAATAAATAAATAAATAAATA
This sequence comes from Pandemis heparana, assembly GCA_963854515.1. Taxonomy (NCBI): domain Eukaryota; kingdom Metazoa; phylum Arthropoda; class Insecta; order Lepidoptera; family Tortricidae; genus Pandemis; species Pandemis heparana. The sequence goes on along the minus strand of OY978018.1, from coordinate 15,612,565 downwards.
AATAAATTGAGAACCCCTCCGTTTGTTTGGAACATCAATGGATGCATGGAAACATTAGTCTACCTCGATAGAAAAACCCTGAAGAAAATTTTAGTACGGAGTATTTTTCTTATGAGGTAAGGAATCTTAAAAGGCTGGTGAATATCGCGGAAAGCCATAATACGGTGATTGACTCAAATATTTCAATATTATATGATAATGTGAACAAAGTTGATAATAATAACGTTTATCCTGAACCCAGCACAGCAATTTCAAAGTTAAATAACAGCCTAATTTGCTTATGGAATAATGCAAAATCGTAAACAATAAGTATAGAAGTGCTTAAACAAATTCATCGCGAGTTGTTATAAGATTGTGCCAACCCAACGTTGAGGAAATTGAGTTAGACAACAAAGATCGCCGGATCCGGTGGTACGGAGTAACAAAGGGACCTTTAAATTTTGTAAATCTACCCTCAAATTAGCGTTAAGCTACGCAATCAAGTGCCAGGGGAACCCTGTGGAATTCAATCGTTATTCTAAATCTAGATACTGACGAACTGAATTATTGGCAATCAACGCGGAACAAACAGTAAGTTAAGGTGGTAAACTAAGTACAGTCAAGGGCATAAATATATGTACGTTACCAAGACGTCAAAAACATCTACCTATACACCTTTATGTCAATTAAATTTTTGGGATAATATGGCCCCATCGATGACATAAAGAATAAGATCGGTGACACATATATCTGACATGATGGCTGTATCGATATTTATGCCCTCGACTGTACCTAAAGGACCTGGGGCCTTACCATGACGTCCTAATTCCGACTCAGTTCAAGTTTTAGCTGTCACTTTTAGTAGGTATGGATCTGACAGCTTGCGAACCTAAACTGAAACGCATTAAGACGTCATGGTAAGGCCCCTGTTGTATGTACAAAACTAATCTAGAACTTAAGTCATTTTTCTAATATGGAACGTCAATTTGTCTATTCAATTCGCACACAAGACATGTTATTTCTCACATGTACAACAGTTCTTATTCTTAAAGTTTTCCATCTATGTATCTAGGTATAATTTTTGAGAACAGAAATATGTAGAGTTAAAATAAGTACTTACACTACAACAATTTTGCAAAAAATATAGATGAATTTATTCTTAAGAAATATTTTAGGTCACTAGCTACAAAAGCGAGAAAATCAGGCTTACGCCAAAGACCCAATGCGGCCAACATTGAAATATTGCGATTGCACCAATCCCATCTCCCGTCGCGGCCACTGATTTAAATATCGAACGGGGTGATTGATTTACAGCCAGTTACCGATTTGAGCGTGCTATTATTTTTTTATTTCTTGCTCGTTTCGGTTAATTGTTTGTGGCCAGATTGAACGATGCCTGAGGTTTATTGTCTATGATTGAAATTGAATTAAGGCAATCAATGCCTAATACTTTTTGTATACTATTATTTACTCGTCAAAACACTTTAAAAACATAGCACCACAACAGAAACACAACCTTATTCTACGTTCAGTTGTAAACTGATTATTTCCTTTCATGTAGCGTAGCACGTACCTAAGTAATATACTCGTAGCTTAATTGTAGTGGAGGAAAATCTGTATTTTCTCCAAGAGCAACAGAGAGCGGGTATTCTCTTACTAAATAATTACTCTACTAGCTTCGTGTAGTTCGTAATTTCACCTCCGCCCTGCCTACTGCAATACAAGACGTTTCGAAACTTACGTCGGTTAAATATAATTTTCTTGTCCAATTGCTCAAAATCATTAAAGCTGTGTCTATATTAATTGAGTAATTACGCTATCAATATTAAATTAAGATAATACGGGTTTATTGAAACTTGTTGAAGACTATTTTTAGCACTGATAATCCTAATTATGATTATTAAATTCTGTATTGCTACAAATATGAAAGTTTGCAAGTATGTATATGTGTCTATTGTATGTGGACATTTGTAACATACTATCTGTCCCGTGATTTAGTTTGCGAAAAACTCTGAAGTCATTTTTGTATCCCGCGGGAGCTTAACAATATTTCGGGACAAAAATATTATACATGGGAAGACCCGGGGCTCATTATCATGTTTATCTCGATAACAGATTTCAAAATTTTATTGGTTTAGCTGTTTAAGGTGATGAAGCAACAGACAAACAGAGTAAGTATAGCATTGGTCATTCCAGTAGGATAGGATGACTAGGTATCTATTTGTATTAAAAGAGTGTTTCTCAGAAAAAATCGCACTCAGACTCAAATCCTACTAATATTATAAATGCGCAAGTTCGTAAGGATGGATGTGACGATGCAAGTGTGTATGTTTGTTCCTTCTTCACGCTGAAACGATTGAACGGATTTGGGTAAAATTTGGAACGGAGATAGTAAAGTTGGAACTCCAAATTAATTGCAATGTACCGCGGGATAGCGATAAACATATGTCAAAGAACGTAGCTGCCAAGAGGCGTTACGTAAATAATTATTGCAGAATATATCAGTTCTTAAGTCTAATTTTACGCGGACGAAGTCGCGTGCAGAAGCTTGTTAAAAAATAAACATTACACTGTAAGAAAATCAGATATCAATTCAGTAATTTATTGCAAAACTGTCTGTTCCAAGTAAAAGCAGCATTAACCGAAGAAAAACACTAAAATAGTTTCCCTTCTCACCATACATTTACTGTAAAACCAATACGTTAACGGGAAAAGTAAAACGATCACCTTAAAACTAACTTCTTATCGGTTTAGTGGAACGTTAAAAATTGCTGCCAACTCAGCATTTATCACTTAACCTTAACTTTACTTTAACCTTGCCGAAACTATCTAACAAACTTTAAGGAAGACACTAAAAAAACTGCCATAAACTGGAGCTTACTAAAGGGTCAACAGAGCCATTTGTTCCTCTAAATAAAACAATCCTGAGATTTTCCCCCCACCCCAATCATACCAAAATAAACTTTAAACACGACTACTTAAAAGACAAGGTTGAACGAACGTGACGTTGCAAGAACTGTCGCTCGTCAATCTGAGTCCGTTCATTCCATTCGTTCACATTCACATTCATTCGCTCATCGGTCCGTTGAATAAAAGATGGCCGGGCAGTTAACGAGGTGGGAGAATAACTCCGTATTAAGGTATAAATAGACGCGGGTGAAAGAGATTCACTGTAGAATTAATGCTGTAATGTTGGTCACATTGGAGAAGTCTGCGTTTTTATTTTATATTTCCCTTTGCCTTGATTTAGCCCTTTGTAAGAGGCTAACGCAACAAAAATTAGAGCGACACTTTATTAAAAAAGTTTCTACTAAAAGACCTGTTTTTTACTCGCCGGTGTCGTTTACCTTTTCAATGTTAATTAAAAGTCGTTCAATTCTAAGCTTTATTTTACCATATTTATTTAGTTTTGAAACTAATAAAATTAAAATACTATCTACTATTTCAATGACATTTTTCTGTCATAATTTTCTTGATAAAAATTAAAATGTTTTCTTTTGAGAGACCTTTTTGATAGTTTTATAGAAAGTTATACCCAATAGACATTGTTTTAACTGTTTCAGTATAGAAAACATATTCTCTCGACAGTTTTATTCGGACCTAACATAAAAACGTTATTCAACTAATTCGGCCGCCATTAAAAAGCGCCATCTGTGTTTACGAGCGCGTTAAATTTTATTGGCTGTTTACGTCGTGCCTTCGTCCGCACAATGTGTTTTCTTACTCTTTCTATTCCGTTTTATTAGTAAAAAAATAAATAAAAAATGGCACCGTAGAATATTTAGCCTCTTAAACCAGTGTTAAAAGCATTTATCACATCAAGTGTGAAAAGAAAATCTTTTAAATGATATGTAAATGGAATCAAGTATTGAAGTGTCAACAAGCGAACAATTTCGATAAACAAAACTGCATTAAAAACCCACTTTCAAGGGAGCCTCTGCTACAGACAAACCAGATGTTGCACTTTTTTAGAAAGAAAAGTTGCAAAATTCAAATTTTCTAAACACTAGCTATAAGCGTTACAGCTTCTGACGTTTGAAATAGAAATATACGTGATTGATTTTATTGTTCTGTTTACTAAGGTGTGCGTAGTACCAGCAACATCGAATAGAGTTGGCAGTATAAAAACGTCCTACAAACCGTGCCGAGGAAAAATCGCATTACAGCACAATAATTGCCGCATCCGATACAGTCCGATAAAAGTACCGGAACGCGGCGGAAATGGAAAAAACAAGTTCAAAGCGAAACCTTATCTGTCACCGAGGAAATATTGTTAAAATATTTGATATGAAAATCTTAAAAATAGGAGACCGCTGCGATGAGACACGTAAAATATCCGAACTCTTGCTAACATAAAAATGATAGTTAAGTTTAGAACCTTTGATAAGGTATTAAAAACTTGGGAAAGTTTAAGCAAAAAATTTATTTCAGATGAATAGTGAAAAAATAAATTAGATTTCTTCCCAAACTCACCCAATCTCTACATTCCGTGAGTTCTCATGCCATTCAGGTTTGTCTTGCTGTCCCTCTCACTCGGCCGATTCAAGTATCAATAAGAGTGTGACAGCAAGGCAAACCAGAATGCATTCTAAGAGCTCATAGACTGTGCAACCTTATTAAAATCTTACTATACCTATCAAAGCTGGGGTTACCATGAGGTCTTAATGCTATTCAATTCCAATTCAGTATAGTTCGCTCGCTGTCAGATCCATACTAAAAATGACAGCTAAAACCTGAACTGAGTCGGAATTAATACGTCATGGTAACACCCTTATCTAAAAAACACGTAAGCCTATGCAATTACCCACAACACTTCAAACAAAGCAAATCTGTACACTTCATCAGGCAGGCCAACATTACGCAACGAAATCTCAACCAATTCCGATTAACAACATCAAGTGCATTCCGGTTAAGACCCAAGGGTTATTCCCCAGGCGGCCTCTCGCGAGCGGGCTTTTACGAGCCATAACAGGAAAATGTAGGTATTAGTTATACCTACTCGAGGTACAGCGTTATGAAGTTAATGAAAAGGAACTTCGGGATAGTTGTAGTCGGGAATATTTGCGGCGGGAAAAGATAAAATTGGGATTTTCTGACGTCGGAGAGGTATCCAGCCGAATAGCCTGGAAAGAATACGCCCACAATCGTGAAGCTCCACGGAAATACCAATTTGTGCTAAAGGATATAGGCTACAGTATCTACAGGGAGTATCAGATACCCTCTAACAATAACCCACTGGGGGGTAGGGTTATCCCTATGGTTATACATATAGCTAGTGGATTATTGTAGCTATAATAATAATAATAAATGCATTTATTTCGAACAACAGAGATTCATAGAATAGAAGCTAAAAAAATATTTGGAAAAAAATTGGAGTAATTTTTGTTAAATATTTTCTGAAAATATAAAAAAAAAATACTCCAATTTTTTAAAAATATTTTTTTTAGCTTCTATAGCTATGGTTATATACCCCAGTGGATTATTGTTAGGGGGTATCTGATACACCCTGTATTAACAGGCAAAAGTAGAATGTTACAACGATTTTGTTTTGACCCTTTGTTTGTTTTGTACTTACCCTATACCCTATTCATAAACGCTCTGTATGCTTCTGCTAACTTAGCAATCGTTGAGGACAAACGGTGGCTAAGTAAGCAGAAGCCTATAAAGCGTTTATTAATAAGGTGGTTAATGTTTTTCGGCAAAGTTTCTTGCGGGACATTATTTTTTGTATTTTAACCTCCGACGCAAAAAGAGGGGTGTTGTCTCTCTCTCTCTCTCCATAATTAAGTTCTAACTAACGATACATCATCATCATCTCCAGCCTATATACGTCCCACTGCTGGGCACAGGCCTCCTCTCAGAATGAGAGGGCTTGGGCTATAGTTCACACGCGGGCCCAGTGCGGATTGGCAACTTCACACACACCATTGAATTGCTTCGCAGTTGTGTGCAGGTTTCCTCACGATGTTTTTCCTTCACCGAAAAACTCAGAGGTGCGAGCCCGGGATTCCAACCCACGACCCTCTGCTTGAGAGGGTCTAACGATACATAAATATAAATAATAAAAATGTGGACTGGGTTAGGTCCTAAGCTCAAGTCGTTGGGCTTTACGAGGTCAAGCCAAGTGAACAGCTTCGCCGTTAAATTTAATCTTTGACGCCGTCAACTCGGAGCGTCAGCCGTCGATAGAAACAAATGAGGTGCATGCAGGGTGACCACCTATACGATATTTTGAACACTATTTAAAAAAGGCGCCAAGAACATTTCGGACTCGTGCAAGTCCTGCACCGAGAGTTCTGCGCAATTTAAAGTTTAAAAATTAAAAAGTACCTATGGTAAGTATCATCACTATCACTACATAGTATAAAACCAAAGTCGCTTTCTCTGTCCCTATGTCCCTATGTATGCTTAAATCTTTAAAACTACGCAACGGATTTTGATGCGGTTTTTTTAATAGATAGAGTGAATCAAGAGGAAGGTTTATATGTATAATACATGCATAATATACCGTGCGAAGCCGGGGCGGGTCGCTAGTGAGTATATAAAACAAAAAACCGGCAGTTAGCAGAGCCCTAACCCTTAAGCAAAATGTAGGCAGTGTGAGGTCAGTTTATATTTGGTTACCTACATAGACAGATATAAATAGTAGATTGATAAACTAGGGTTGAAATATACGCATTTCACCTGAGATATTTCTGGCACCCGAACGAAGTGAGGGTGCCAATAGTTCGAGGGTGAAATGGGTAATTTCATCCGAGTTGAACACTCTACTTTTCATTTCGAATATGAGGAAATTTAAATTTCACTAACGTCGCATTGTCGCATTTAATATTTGTTACGTTTGTCATTCTCTTCCCGCTCTTTTTTCTATTGCGCGATTTGCGCGCATTGCGCATTTCTTCTGCGCACCAATGGCGGCCGGCTAGTTTTTTTTTAAACTTGCAGACACGGAGGTCGCTATCAATTAATTGTCGACTTAAATATTTCAAGCTAAAGAAATTACCGAACGTAATAATTTCTACTAATTCTTGTTGTATACGCTTGCATAAGCTTATATGTAGCGGGAATGTTATTTTAAGATTATTTTGCCTTTTACAATTAAAAAGGAACTATTAGTATAGATTATTATTTTTTAACGGATTACATGGCTGTATACGTATTTCCATTGCTATGTACCTCATTTGGATTAGCTAGAAAAAAAAATTACTTTCAACCCAAGGGTCGCGATGAGTCACTTTCAACCCTATATCCAGATAATCAATGACCTACTTTCAGAGTATGAGAGATGAAAAATATTTAATTAGTATTTGTTGTTATAGCGACTTTAAAAAGTAGTTATAATGACGAAATCATTAACTTTTATTTGCGTTTACTGCTTACAATCAATGTCTTCATCAATCGCCTTTGCGTCTACATGCCAAACATTCACCGCATGTGGACAATATCGATTTTATAGCAATTTAAAAACGATGAAAGTCAGCCCGGTTGACGGTATGCTATAAGAACTCATACCAATTTTCAAGTTTCTAGGACAGCTGACAGTATCGTATAGGATTTGATTCTACAGAAATTTGTATGGAATCACCATCTTTAAATGAAAGCTACATAGCTTTTGATAGAGTTAACTTAAATCTTTTAGCTTCAAATAATTTTAGTATTTGGTATTGACTTCAGCTTGGTCCACGCGTGATACATCTGGTCATAATATTGAATGTAAAATCCTCGAACAAGAGGAACGTGTGGCCACCCTACACGTAGCCGGATGCTTATCCGACGGCGCTGGCACTCCATATTGCCCTCATTTAGAGGTCCGTATTCGAATGGACGTGAACCATCATCATTCGAGACGCCATTCCGCTTAAACTGTCGAAGTCACACATAACTGACCATAGAACATACATATATAAATCACGTCTTTATCCTTTACAGGGTAGACAGATCCGAAGGTAACGAGACCTAAAAGCCACGTTTAACATGATTGTAGGCGTGTAGGTGAAAGGTATTAAAATCGTGATGGATTGCCAGTCTCATCGCCTATAACAAGATTCCTATGATTTTCACCCATTCCCTCGATGGGCTTTTACCATGCGAAGAGAAGCAAGTTTTTTTTTTTTTTTATGTGGATAGGAAGGCAAACGAGCAAGTGGGTCACCTGATGGTAAGCGATCACCACTGCCCATAGACACCCGCAACCCCGGAGGGATTGCAGATGCGTTGCCAACCTAGAGGACTTAGATGAAATGCCTCTTGTGCCCGTAATTTCCCCGGCTGTCTTACTCTCCACACCGGAACACAGCAGCGCAAGCACTGCTGCTTAGCGGCAGGATTAGCGAGTAAGATGGTGGTAGCGATCCGGACGGACCTTGCACAAGGCCCTACCACCCGCTAGTGGTACCTACGTCCTTTTCTTTACTCCCAGACCAGGGGCCTTACCATGACGTCCTAATTCCGACTCAGTTCAAGTTTTAGCTGTCACTTTTAGTATGAATCTGACAGCGAGCAGACCTAAACTGAAACGCATTAAGACGTCATGGTAAGGCCCCAGCATAGTAGCAATTTAGCGCTCATCAGTGGCGTAACTACAGGGTGGTAGGACTGGCAAACTGCCAGGGGCCCCTAGCTCTATGGGGCCCCGAACTGGCTTGACCCGGAGCACAGAGGGACGATGATGCACTTCTTCATAGTGAGGAAGGCCCCCCCACCTGATGAATTTGCCGCGCCTGACGTAGTTACGCCACTGGCCCTCATTGTATGTTCCAGGAGATACAAAAAAAAAGTAATAAATGTAAAAAAAAAAAAAAAAAAAGGGGAGGCCTTTGCCCAGCAGTGGGACACTCAATTAGGCTAATATATTAATAATAATAATAATAATAATAATAATAATAATAATAATAATGAATGAATGCCTTTCAAATGACCGGGTCCCCATGGGCCCGTGATCGGAAACCCGTACCAACATAATAATAATAATAAATGTCTTCTTTCTTTCTTTCTTTTTTCCTTCAGATACGGAATTAGTAACAGCTCTCAGGATTTCTCCTTAAACGAATAGACTTTAAAGACCTAAATATAGCGATTGCAATACTTGGAGCAATGAAGCCGTTGCTATAATTAGGTGCCCAATAGATTCCCATCCCAACGCACTTAATGAGAATAAACAGCCTATTTGCATGTTTAAAACAAAGTTAGTGTGATAATATGCGTTAGCCAGTTCACAGGCTATTAGATTGAGTAAAAAATACTTCATTGTACGAAATAAAGGAAGTAACGACAAACATCGATACACAGTATAGATTTGGGTAGGTGTTACTTTAGAAGTTCACGGTAAGCGAGACACTAGTCACCTAAGTAGGTAGGTACCTAAGTATTCCAAGGGTCAGCATCAGGTGTACTAATAATTATATAAGAGTTTTTAATGATTCACGGTTAAGTTCATTCGAAATATTATAAACGGGATGTGAACCGCGATTACCTTTATTCCAGGTTCCAGTGGTAACGAGAGTGCACGCAGTCGACGCGCAAGAATGAGGGTAGACAGAGCTCGGTCTACCCAACAATAACATCCACCCGCAATTTCTTCAGTCTACCCGTGATCATGATGCATGCAACTGTATCGAAATATCGGGAGCTCAATAAAGGTAATCGCGGTTCACATCCCGTTTATAATATTTCGAATAATAATTAGATTTTAGAAATTCAAAGATAGAAAAGCCATTTAAAAATAGTTTATTCTCAAGCTTCCACATCTCCATTCCTCATAAGCGTCTGGTACAACACAAAACAGGAGTCGTAAGAAAATGGAACATTCTCGCATAAGCCTATTAGCGTGGAACGTATGCTTCAAGCGAGCTTACCGCGCATGCGAATTTAACCGTCTTGGCTGCGTACGAAGCAGATTACATGGTTGTATGGCCGCCGTGTCTTGTAAAGCATTTTCAATGGAGACGTTACACTACGATGAAGAAATATAACGTTTCAAATGCAATCAAAGTAAAGTGGGAACTTTTTCGTTTTTAGGATTCCGTACCTCAAAAGGAAAAAACGGAACACTCATAGGCTCACTTTGTTGTCCGTCCGTCCGTCCGTCCATCCGTCAGTCCGTCCGTCTGTCAAGACCCGTTTTCTCAGGAACGCGTGGAGGTATCAAGCTGATATTTATATCAAATACTCAGGTCTACTGTCCCTTAGAGCTGTGAAAAAATCAAACTTCTAAGTCAACGCAATCAAAAGATACAGCCGTTTATGCCGCAAACTTCCGCAAATTTTCGAAACTCGCAAGGGAATCAAAACCTACAGGGTATTTCCCGTGAACACAGACTCTTGAAATTTGGTACGAAGCAACGTCTCATGGCACGGATAAAGAAAAAATTGCGAAAACCGTAAATATGTATGTATGTATGTCCGTATATATCAGTGACTAATATATAGTGACCCCACACTGCGTACATTTTGCTTTGGAGCAGGGCTCTGCTTACACTGGTTTTTAGATATTTATGGATAATGGTACGGAACTCTCGGTGCACGAGTCCGACTCGCACTTGGCCGGTTTTTTTACTAACTTTTATTTAACTAGCAATGTATGTAATGTAAGTATGTTTGTCCGGGTGGAATATTGCGACTCCATTTTGAAGCAGACTTCAACCGATTGAACTGAAATTTTGCATACTTGAGTAAATCGGATGACAAGACAATACATGGTTTTTTTTTTAAATATTAAAACCGACAAAGGGGCATGCGGTGCACCTGATGGTATGTGATCACCGCCGCCCATGGACAACCACAGCACCATTGGGACTGCTAGCGCGTTGCCGGCCATGCAAGAAGTGGTACACTCGCCTCTTAAAGGTACCCATGTCGTAGCCACTATAACGCCAAACCAGAAAAATATCAAGTGCTACCTCACTCCATCCAAGTCCATCGAGGGAATGGGCGAACATAGGAATAATGTTATAGGCGATGTAGGTAGCAGTCACTATTTTGATTCCCTTTTCCTATACGCCCACATGCTAAACGTGGCCTTTAGGTCGCGCTACCTTGGGCTCTGTCTACCCCTTGAGACGAAGACGTGATCTATGTACACGTACTGCCTCATTAAAACTTACATGTCAAGTTTGGTAGCTCTTTCCGCCTCGGTGAGCACTTGTTGAGCCGAGGACGAATCGCGAACACCTTCGATACACGTGAATATAATAATGATACCGCCTGAAGACAAAGGATTCGTTCGAAGATGCATCGGGAAAATGTGACAGCGTTTAAACTCGCTCGCGTGGTTTAAGTAGACGACGAACTGGGGCCTTACTACACTCGGTTTCAATAAGGAAGGGTTGTATGTGACATTAACATTGACAAATCTAGAGGTGAGGCTACTTTGTGACACCTTTCACATAAAACGATTATCGATTATATTTTAGTACTAATAACAATCGATTCCATAAATATAACGACTGCATATTAATTTATTACATTAATGCTATTTCGATATAATGATACTCAAATCAATCTCCTAAGATTAATAATTATAATTTCTATTTTACGCTTTTTGCCAAGTTGTTTTTTCAACAAAATAGGTTGTATAAAATATTATTGAACTTCATAATGTAATTGAAGTTCTAAGGAATCTATTTATTACCAATAAAATCGATTGGTATTGTGTAGTGAGTGTGAAATAATGTAAAATACTCACTTCGTGTTTTTGTAGGATGTCTTTGGATTTTCGATTATACGCGATTTTAACCGATTACCCAATTATACGTAGTCACCTCTCTAGTTTTAATGACCATAGAACGTAACCTAGCAACGTCTCGTCAATAATGACATATATTGAAAATTTGTACGTGAAAATTAAGTAAACGCAAAAAACATCGCCGTGATTCTTTTTAGAACGTTATTAATATGCAGTACCAAGTATTGGTTTATTTCTAAGTAATTCAATTTAGTATTTATTTTGCTGTCAAAACTTTCGTGAACACTAACAGTTACATTCTATGGATCTGTCACACAACCCTTCCTTATTGAAACCGACCGTATGACGTCTTAATTCGATTGGACCTGCAGGCTGATTACGTAACTCGCTCGTAATCGCCATCGTGTTCATTTTGACAGTTCTTGTATGAATGTGACAGCTAGCTGATTCCGATGCCAATTGTCAGCCCATACATGAACTGTCAAAATGAAGACGATGGTGATCGCGAGCGAGTTACGTAATAAGCTACCTGATAACCTGACACACAGGATATTTCTAGTTCGGGCACCAGTCTCCCGCACACAAGTCTGTCAATTAAGTATTACTAAATTGTGTTATGTATTGTGAGTACTTGGTGGTGGAGAAATTAAATAAATTTCTTATTCTTCATTCTTATTTATTTCCGATCAGTTCAGGTTTCAGCTGTGATTTTTAGTATGGAACCTAAACTGAATCGCATTAAGACGTCATAGTATAAGCCTGATAAGGTGGCTAAGAACGGATGAATGGGTTTGAAAAGTTTAAGGTGAACTAGCAATTGCCCACGACTTTGTCCGCGCATAGTTAATATCAGTGTTGAAGCTCTTGCTTGTGGCTTCAAAATAAGTCTGTATTCCGTATCCCACGATAATTTTTAAGAATCCCGAAATTACTTTTAGCAGTTATGATTCCCTACCTGTCTATCAAATTTGAAGACTCTAGTAATTATACTCGTAGTTACGGAGGTAGGGCCCCTTCCAGCGAATCCCTATCCCGTGGGGATTTCTAAAAATCCCTTCATAGTGCACGAATACCATTACATTCATAGACTTACTGAGTTCAGTTTGACAACAGACATAACAGACAAATTCAAAGCTTTTCAAACTTGGAAGCCATCATGTTCTCATTAATCCTATACATGGTTAATTCCTTTCGTCGCGGCGCCCCCTGGCGGCGTGGTGTGGCGACGCGTCGCGCGGCGGCCATGTTGCCGGATGTTCCGGAAGCGCGGGAAGCGTTACCGCTCTCGGCGCGACGCACTTCCGGCTGCACCGGCGCTGGCGCAAAAACTATTACATTAAACATCCCTTTAAGGGATAAGTTCGCCTTGTTATCGGTCATTTTTTTGTAAAATTAAGAGTTATACAGTTATACATTCATACATACTTCATTCTTTCAAACATCACCACTTGGAATGGGAGACGTCCACGGTTGAACATGGTCTTCCCCTTGGAAAGCCACTGCGAACCAGTGGCGTAACTATAACGTCTGGGGCCCGTGGCAAATTTATCAGATAGGGGGCCTTCCTCAATAGAAGTGCATCATCGTCTCTCTGTGCTCTAGGCCAAGCCAGTTCGGGGCGCCGAAGAGATAGGGGCCCCTGGCATTTTGCCAGTCCTGCCACCCTATAGTTACGCCACTGCTGCGAACGATCCTTACCAACTGCATTCAATTCAGCTTCGATGACAGTTGTGCTCACAATCACGAGCACCGTTGATTTTAGTATAGGCAAAAAGTGTGCTTTTTTCATTCCTTTTCCGTTACTTCTTCATAAACACTTGTATGAGTAACAAAATGGAAAGTTGAAAATTGTATGAAAACTTTGGAACACATTTTGCCTATTTTAGTATACTAAAATAGCGCTCGTGACTCTGAGCAGAACTGCCATCGAAGTTGTATAATTTGAAGAAACAGGTGAGTGGATTTATTTACAGAAAAAATGCCCGTTTATTAAAAAATAAACGAGCCTGTTTTTTCCTCTCTAACGCTTCTTTGCCATTGGTGGCGGTGATTGCTTTCCAGCTTGGTGATTGATCCGCTAGTTTGACCCCGTCACATAAAAAAAGTTGTGAGGGTAGTACGATTTATGGATCCAGTCGCCGTGTCCCCCCACTTGCGCCGAGTGCAACGGCTGCAATGGCTGCATCGAGGTGCTAATTTATGGGCGATTGTTCCGTCGCCGATTTTGAATTATTTGCAGCGATGCCGTAAATCTGCGTTAATGGACACAGTTGCAGCTACATGTTAACGATTTTAACGAATTACCGTACGACACATATTACAGGCCTATCGAGCAAGCCCATCGAAATGGCGAAAATCTTAGGAATCATGCTATAGACGATGCTGCTAGCAACCCATTATTATTTTGATTACCTTTTCCACCTTTACGTCCTGAATCAAGCCATACGAGGCCTTTGGGTTTTGTTACTCTAGGCTCTGTCTACCCCGCAAGGGATAAAGACGAGATTTATGTATGTATGTATGTACACATTACGGGATTTAGGAAGTCAAACACAAGCAAATAGTTTCTGGTCAACATTTTTGTATGTTGCTGTAAAAAGGCCATGGTAGTTTTAAAGATCTAAGCATACATATAAACAGCGGAATAAGCGACTTTGTTTTAAACTATGTATTGATGATTGGTAGTCCGTGGTTGTCGGTGATGATTCCGTAAGTTAGTCAGAACTTTTAAAATAAGTAACAGGAAAAAGGCTCACAAAAAACACGAAGTCAAACGGCGAAAATCTCAACCATGGATCCAGTTACGCTCTCACCCTTATCCACTGTTTTCAAAACATCAGCGACTCACGTTTCCCCCTCACCGTAATACTTTATCATAAAAAATAATCTATAGAATACCTTCACACTTTCCGGTATACAAGTTAACTCTTCCAACACTATCCTATAATTGAATGGGCCCCACGTTGGGCGCCAACTAAGTCTGCGATGGCCGCCGAGCTCTACGCCTTGATCGTCTTTACTTGGAAATTACTTCCTATCTTCACTATACACAACATCCATTGTTGTTTATTATAAACACTGCTATTTAATTTCCGTCACAATTATGTTGGCATCATTTTCACGGAACTGCAGAGTAACTTTAAGTGTTTATGAATAACAAGTGAATAACAGTTTATGTTAAATTATATTACCTAACATAATTTAGCTTTTTTCGTTCAGTTTTATAACACCAGATATTTAAAGTTAAGTAACAAGGGGTTAGTTTATGCTTTACGAAGTTGTTTTGGGTCTTGTCTCATTAATATACAAAAGAAAAATCCTGACTGTCTGATTTAACAACACCTAGCCCAAACCCTTGACCCTAGAAAGCTGCTAATTTGCATAGAGGTACTCAATGATGTAGACAAAAATTAATGATGGTTCTTTAAATTCCTACGGGATTTCTGCAACGATGAGCGTAATAGCTTCAAGTTTGAGAACAAACCGAACATTCGATTTCTAATACAAGTGATACGCATAGTTTCTTCAAGTCCAACAAAGTACGGACCTGACTGATTTAAGTACAGTGTAGTCTGTTACAAAAATTGAGAGCTTCACTGTCTGGAAACCAATTTGGATTCTGTGATAGTAACCGGCTGGTCTAATCAAGTTGTCTGGCGAACTCTACCCGGATACCTAGAACCTATTATGATGACAAATTACGTCTGAAAATCGATTACTCACTTGGTCCTTTTCAACGATACAGCTGGCCGGTTTATTTTATACCTAGTTTTCAAAATATTTCGATATGAATCAGCCGAGCGTATACGTAGATGACATGTCAATTGTGTAAGCCATGTTTTACTTATAGCTGCAAAAACGACTGAATACATATTGCTACTTGAAGAAACAACTGAATAGATGAAATTGAAGAAACATTTTTCTAATATTATCAGATAAGATGGCGACAAAAGTCGTCGAGTTGCAAAAGATAGCTTGCCATCTTCTATCCTGTTTATCCCCCTTCTTGATTACCACTAAACTCGGAGCACTAAATCAAAACGATGTTGATTAAAGAACTACTTATCATCATCATCTACAGCATATAAGTAGGTACACAGGCTTTCCCTCGGAACGAGAGGGCTTGCTATAGTTCCCACGCAGACCCAGAATGTTTCACACACCATTGAACTGTTTCACACAAAAAACTCTTCATAAATTTCACATGAAATTCCGATAAACTCAGTGTGCGCCCGGATTTGAATTTAAGATCTTTGATCTATTGTATTTAGTATATCTTTTGCTGGAGTTATATTAGCGTTGTTATATCATCATCATCATTTCCTCCGTGACGCATCCGTCAACGGTATGTACCCTGCTAGCTAAACGCCTTCACAAAAAGAACAACAAAGAACTCCGTGGATTAGTTGCACTGTGCGCCGTGCAACCGCACCTTTTAAACCTCCGGAGCGTTGTTACAAATTGTTTTGGAATGCCAGTTGTAAAGTAATATGATTCCCATCTGTCAGCGCAGTGGTGAGGCGAGCGCTATCTAGGTTTCAATTCGCTGGCGCGGAGTTATGATTCCGTTGCTCAGCGATATGGGGGCGGGTGCAAGATGAAAGGGAGCGGAGGGTCTCTTGAAAGCGAAATTAAACTTCAGAACATTTACTACAGGTTCTTTTGTTGAGGCAAATAAGAAGCCATTTTGTAGTTGAATCTTGGGACACATGTCGTGTCCTCGTTGCTCTCGGGCGGGAGTAAAGAGGATACACTGAAGAGGGATGATAAAAGCATAGTTTAGGCAGCCTCAACATTTAAATAGGTACTATTATTGAACTTGTCGCTGCGGTAACTGGTGTTAAATGATTTGCCAAACAATAAAATGACGAACTATATCTTACTACTTCTAACTCATTGTTATCTAAAGTTAGAGGAGATCAAACCGATGTTTATACTTTCATATTTTGTACCCTTATTTTCTCTCTAGCTTAAAGGTAAGACCTCGGTGATTGGTGAGATGCACGCACGTATAAGCCATATTGTGTTGTTTTATGATTTCCAATTTTAGTCAACGACGCGGTTCTGTCACGGCGCAGTGAGAAAAACACGGAATGAAAGACAGATTTTATTCTACCGCCCATTTAATTCTAAAATCATTGGTTGCCCCGTTCGGGAAACGACAATAAAAGCGAATGCTTTCGGAAGGCCTAGAATACCTCTAACCATCTCATCTAACGGCATATCTAAGGCCAAAATTGTCTAAGGTATTTGAAGTCACGACCGCATTCACTATTCCTTTCTGCCAAATGATATTGGATAAGAGTAAAAAGAGATGTTGAATGTCCACGCGTTAGAGAATAAGGCTTCAGATCTCGATCGGACTCCACAAGGTCATCGCCCGGCAACATCCCAATATCCAACTTCATTTCCAAGTCCACAAATTCTAATAATTTGTCGGAATTACAGCGAAATGAAACTCGCAATAACAAAGTGTCTGGAAGTGTCCGAAGTAGACATTATCTGTGAAGTTGGAAGTTCGTTCGCTGCCCGCTTTGTGATTATTTTAATAGCAGGTGTTATCGCTTAGCGAACAAAGTTTCAGACTTGCAAAGATACTTTTTTCTTGGCGTCGGAAGCTGTGTTTAACGCGCGACTGTTAGACATTATGATTATGAAGCGGATCTTTGACAAATGATGAAGGTAAGAACTTTATGAATTATCTACAAATCACAATTCTTCATTAATTACCGGATTATCGTTCATAATTTCCGCAGTACATTAGTTAAATGTGAGTATTTCATGTTAATCTGTATTTGCTCCTGAGTCATACGTTTCTATCTATTTAAGTATGTATTTCTCTAAATAAGTATGTATATCGTTGTCTAGTACCCATAACACAAGCCTTATCAGCGCGTAATTTCGGACTAGGTCAATTTGTGTGAATTGTTCCCTCATATTTATTTTTTTATTTACTGTTCCTAGTAGTTTCTAACTTCTTACTAAGGTAAGTTTAGTTAACAGATTTTTGTCATCTCCATCTTTATCAAATGAAGTTTCTTCTCTCCGAGACTTCTTCCTGAACCATAACTGTTTAATAATCATAATCATTTATAACCCCCAACGCAAAACGAGGGGTGTTATTAATTTGACGTCGATGTCTCTGTGTATCTGTCTGTATGGGATCGTAGCTCTCAAGCGTGAAAACCGATTTCGACACAGTCATTTTCATTCGAAAGCCAGTGTCCATGCGGTGGTTCTTTGTCATGTTTAGTAAAAATCGGTCCAGCTGTTTGAAAAATATCAGCTCTTTTCCAAAATAATGTAGGTATGGCATTAAACTGTTTTTTTATTTATAATTGTATAATTACTAGATTAATGCGTGGGGGTTTTTAATATTTTAATTTAATGTTATTATTGCTTGAAATAATGTTAGTAACTTGTGATCTTAAGTCGCGTCGCCGATCGCCGCCGCTCAGTTAACGTGTCCCGAAACAAAAGAGTGGTGAAACAATCTAGCAGACAACAAAATAAATTGCTCGCGTCTCGTGGGGGATTGTTTTTAAATTTCGTTACACAAACTTGTTCGCTGTCGCAGCGTTTGCGGGAGTGCGACCGCCACATATGACCCTCCCAGCGCTAGACAGAGACAGATGCACGTAGTAGGTTGTCACGGATTTCTGTAGTTGAAGTAATGTTGTAATAGAGACGTGTTTGGGACGTTTTCTGTTGAGTTTTATTAAAGGTTTCTCATCGTTAGTTCTTGGTGGAATTCGCTCAACTTGAGACGTATTGGATGGATGTCGGTTTTAATGAATAGAGAGATAAACGAGCAAGTGTGTCATCTGTTGGTAAGAGGACGCCAAAACCAGAGGGCTAAGATTAAATCTAACTAATATTATAAATGCGAAAGTATGGATGGATGGATGGATGGATGGATGTTTGTTTGTTACTCAATCACGCCAGAACGGCCCAACGGATCTGGATGAAATTCGGTACATAGATAGAGAAAAGTCTGGAATAGCAGACAGGCTACTTTTTACCCCGGAAAATTGCGTAGTTCCCGCGGGATAGCGATAAACGAATTCTTTGCAGACAAAGTCGCTGGCAACAGCTAGTATAAGCCAGCAAATTCACTGACTGTCTGACTTTGTTAACGAGAACATGGCAGCGCAGCACTGCTGCTTGGCGCTGACGCTAATAATCCTGAGATTATCGAATAAGACGGTGATAGTTATTCGAACTGATCTTTGACAAGAATTCAATAGTAATTGGCGACCAACGCCAGTGTTTGAAGCTCGAACTTACACGAAACACTAAACCTACAAGAGAAATAAACAACGCTCTAGAAGCGATCCTTGAGGTACACCCAAACTTTAAACGAAAAGGTTTCGAAACCGACATTTAATGTGCGGAGGCATTTAAGATTAAGGATAAAACATATGTCAAAGGAGCTCACTACAAACGTAACAAAGTTTTAGTTTCCGATCTACTGTTTCTCCAAAGCCTGACTAAACTGGAGCTTTAGTTTATTTTTAAACCGCTCGAAAAGTTAACCACGAAAAAGTCAATCAAACTTGGCGGCTCCCACATAACTTTAAACTTGCCGAAGACGTGTGCTAACTTTTAGATTGCTTTAACCCACTTCCACGGGTTTAGTTTAAACCTATTTTTTTTCTTCGTCATATCACAGTGGAACGTTGTTATAAAATTGTGTGTATACTCCATTTTTGTGTCTTTCCGAAGAGAATAAAATGTAATTGAGTTAGGTATCCGTTTGTGTAATTATAATTGAGTCTCGCGCTCGCGGTAGTTTGTATGTATGTAATGTATGTAAACTCTTTATTGCACATAAAATTTAAAAATACAGAAATACACAGAAAATAGTACAAAGGCGAACTTACTTTGATGTTGAAAATAAACAGAGTCTTCTTTCTTTCTTTCTTTCTTGACGACCGCATGGCCTAGTGGTTAGCGAACCTGACTATGAAGCTTGAGGTCCCGGGTTCGATCCCCGGTCGGGGCAGATATTTTTATGAAAAATACGAATGTTTGTTCTCGAGTCTTGGATGTTTAATATGTATTTAACTATATAAGTACGTTTATCCGTTGTCTAGTGCCCATATCACAAGCTTTGCTTAGTTTGGGACTAGGTCAATAGGTGTCAATTGTCCCAAGAAATTTATTATTTATTTATTATTTCTTTCTTAAAGAATAGGTAATAATGTTAGATGAACTTCGTATTTTGTCAAAAGTTTATCATTGGGACAGTTTCGAAATAAAAGAAAGTATGAAACCGTTCTACTCAGCATAACTTTGATCATTTTATTTAATTATTCTGATTCGTGATATTGTTTTCATTTATGAAATTACTAGCTGTTGCCAGCGACTTCGTCTGCAAATAATTCGTTTATCGCTATCCCGCGGGAACTACGCAATTTTCCGGGATAAAAAGTAGCCTATGTGCTATTCCAGATTTTTCCCTATCTATGTGCCGAATTTCATCCAGATCCGTTGGGCCGTTCTGGCGTGATTGAGTAACAAACAAACATCCATCCATCCATCCATCCATCCATCCATACTTTCGCATTTATAATATTAGTTAGATAATTTTAACTTAGTACGATTTTTTTTTTTACTTCACATTCAACCGTATTTTACCTTATTTTCATTTCGCGCTCAATTTTTATCTAAATTTTTATTCATATATGATTCTTTTTTTTTTTAATGTGATATGGAAGGCAAACGAGCAAGTGGGTCACCTGATGGTAAGCGATCACCACTGCCCATAGACACCCGCAACCCCGGAGGGATTGCAGATGCGTTGCCAACCAACTGCCAACGTTGCCAATTCTTTTGGGAACTGTAGGCTTATTGTCTAACTCGCTCGCGATCGCCATCGTGTTCATTTTGACAGTTCTTGTATGAATGTGACAGCTAGCTGATTCCGATGCCAATTGTCAGCCCATACATGAACTGTCAAAATGAACACGATGGCGATTGCGAGCGAGTTAGACAATAAGCCTACTGCTTTTATCTGACATGTTCAATACAATGTATTTCATTTTTGGAAGCGTTATAACGAACGTTATCCATAATTGTTACGATGCACCAATATTCTTACATTCTTCAATAATGAGATACTATTGCGTTGATTATGGTAACCATCAACGGATAAAATGACGCGATGCGGTGACATCATGGCAGGATTAACGCGGACATGTCCATTCCTCGTGCATGGGTCACTGTTTTCATTTAATTAGCTTATTAACGGATATTAATTAAAGCCGTGGTAGCCTAGTGGTTTGACCTGTGGCCTCTCAAGCAGAGGGTCGCGGGTTCGAATCCCGGGCTCGCACCTCTGAGTTTTTCGGAATTTATACGACCAGACGACCAGACAGAGCCAGAGTTTGACGACCAGATAGCCTAGTGGTTAGCGACCAAATGCAAAATGAAATGTGGTAGGGGCAGGCATTTGTATGATGAATACGAATGTCTGTGCCCGAGTCATGGATGTTGTATGTATTTAAGTATGTATTTATATACATTATATAAGTATGTATATCTGTTGCCTGGTACCCATAGCACAAGCTCTGCTTAGTTTGGGACTGGGTCAATTTGTGTAATTTGTCCCATGATATATATATATATATATATTTTTTTATGTGCGAAATTACATTTGAAATTTACCATGGGCTTTTCGGTGAAGGAAAACATCGGGAGGAAACCGGGACCAATCCCAATAAGGCTTAGTTACCCTTCTGAGTTGGAAGGTTAGACGGCAGTCGCCTCTGAAAAACTAGTGCCTACGCCAAATCTTGGGATTAGGTTGTCAAAGCGGACCCCAGGCTCGCTGAGCCGTGGCAGATGCAGGGAAAAACGCTAGGAAGATGATTAACGGATATTAATTAATGTGCGGTAAACTGTTTTAATGAAATCTAGGATTTTTTCGAGCTGTATGAACAGAGAATATTCATCATGATATTATATTTCATACCTCAAGAAAGTCGGGATCGGGATGGCAGGGAAAAGTTGCAGCATTTTATTTCTAGGAGGAGGATTCTACAGAAAAGCCGTTTTAATAAAAGTAACTTAAAGGAACTCATTAAAGAACATTCAACCAATTGTACCATCGTTTATCGCTGAGCGGAACATTCAGCAGCTTTATTTTTAGGGTTCCGTACCCAAAGGGTAAAAACGGGACCCTATTACTAAGACTTCGATGTCCGTCCGTCTGTCACCAGGCTGTATCTCATGAGCCGTGATAGCTAGACAGTTAAAATTTCACACATCATGATGTATTTCTGTTGCCGCTGTGACAACATACTAACAACAGAATAAAGTTAATATTTACCTACCCTTAAATCCTATACAACAGACATGATTTTTTCCCGTTTTTATAGAGATAGTCAAACGAGGTCGACAGACGAATTCAGCTGGGATGGGGCGCTTTTAGCAAGCTTCCAGACGTCTTGGAACAGCAAAAAATTCCCCTATTTCTCAAAAGACGTATGTTCGAGCAGTGTATCCTCCCAGTCATGACCTATGGCGCTGAAACTTGGACACTTACGCGGAAGTTTATGGCACAATTGCAGGTGGCACAGAGAGCCATGGAACGTGCCATGCTGGGCATATCACTGTTGGATCGTGTTCGCAACACAATCATTCGGAAGCGCACCAAAGTGATCGACATAGCCCTTAAGGTGTCCCGGTCAAAGTGGAGATGGGCCGGTCACATTAGTCGCAGAACAGATGGCAGATGGCCAGGCCACTTAAGGTTGCTGAGTGGAGAGCCCGGGTAGGAAAACGCAGGGTCGGGAGACAGCCTGCTCGATGGGTGGATGACATCGTAAAGACAGCGGGAAACGGCTGGATGCGAATTGCACGGGACCGCACTACTTGGCGTGCTCATGAAGAGGCCTATACCATAGAATAGATAATAACAGGGTAGAAGGGAATCTCCTTTGACCGCGTCCAAAACGCCGCCATTTATATTCCTACTTCCCCCTTCACGTCGTTACGCCCCTCTGTCGTCCAGACGTATTGCTAGGGTTGCTTACCGTTAAATATTATACTTACGTCTAAAGATAATATAAAAGAAAGAAAGGAAAAGGTTTATTTGGTGCAATATATATCGCTAAAATATAAGTTTTTATTTACTTTGAAATCATTATTTTATTCTAGTTTTACAAAATATGAAATTTATAAATCATTAGGTACGTACCTACATATTATATTAAGGAAGAAGTTATTACAAGTGCCATACCAAATTAAGCCATTTAAGATGATTTAAGTAAGTATTACTTACCGTCAAATATAAAATAAAATACATACAGGCTCACGTAAAACTAGATGAGTACCTACGGGACGGAACGCGCAAAAATGCCAAACGCGCGTGCGGCGACGCCGGCCTTGGCAGCCTGACTGAGCCGCTCGTTTAACAAGTACTGTAAATCGTGACCTTGAGTCCGGCCGGAGCGGGAGATTCCGTTCTACTATGTTCTTACTTATTCTATGCCTATACCCAACAATGGGTGATCACAGGCTGAAGAAGAAGAAGAAGAAGAAGATATAGATAGTGGTATAGAACCCTTCGTGCGCGAGTCCGACTCGCACTTGGCCGGTTTTTAAAGAATGGCAATACTTGTGGTAACAATCGTTTAAAGAAATTGACCTTGAATTTTGTTTAACTGTCACAATAAAAGATGAAAAAATAAAACTTAAATAGATCTATTGCATTAAAATAAATCCGATAAAAATAGCCATCGATCACGGGGACCAGTATTAGAATGCGGACATTAGGTGGCCCAGGCGCCTGTGAAATTGAAAGGGCCATCCATAAACGGCCCATAGCTATAACTCGACTCAGCTATTCCTGTCGCTGCGCCTCGAAAATGCCCATAAAAAGTATTTAAATCACCCTTATATATCTCCACTAAAAACGGGTAACGGTTTAAATCAGAAGCGGTAGCGGTTATCTGAAAAAATGCGGAGGGAGCGGTAGGGGCTAAAGTGCACCGATATTTCGTTGCAGTTGCATGGATAGCGATCATTATGACGAGATAATCGAATTTATTATTATTATTAATAATAATAATAATCCATTTATTGATTGATAACGGGTACTACAGAAAGAGTAGATGGTAAAAATATAGTAGATTGTACACCGAGGGGATAAAGCACTGTATTATGTCACGGGCGCGAAATTGAATCCTGAGCGTACCGAAGGACTCTAGATTTAACTCCCGAGCGCAGCGAGGGTGTTATGAGTTAATTCCTGAGCGTAGCGAGGGAATTAAGATTGAGTCCTGAGAGGAGCGAAGAATTTAAACGCACCCAAGACATAAACAGTTTTATCTCCGAGGAGTACTCTACTTTTCTCACCTTTTGCGAGACAATAAAAACTAAGGCAACTAGAAAAAGAATTTAATTTAAACAACAGTAAGTAAAACAAAATTAAAAGTAAAAAACCGGCCAAGTGCGAGTCGGACAAGCGCACGAAGGGTTCAGTACCAGAAAAAAGGCTAACAACTACTCTGTTAACGTTTACTCTGTTAAAACGCCAACAACTACTCTGTTGTATGGGAGTAATTATTATTATTACCTATTTTGATTTTAGTATTTGTTGTTGTAGCCACAATAAAAATACATAATCCGTGCAAATTTCAACTGTCTAGCTATTACGGTTCTTGAGATCTAGCTCGGCGAGTGGTAGCCATGAAAACGGGCTAAAATATGACGTTTTTTGTATGGGAGCCCCCTTAATTATTATTATTATTTTGTTTTTAGTATTTGTTGTTATAGTTGCAACAGAAATACACAATCTGTGAAAATTTCAACTGTCTAGCTATTACGGTTCTTGAGAGACAGCCTAGTGACAGACGGACGGATGGATGGACGGACAGCGAAGTCTTAGTAATAGGGTCCCGTTTTTACCCTTTGGGTACGGAACCCTAAAAATTATATTTCCAACATTGGTCCAGTTGTAATATTTTTATTTGGAATCTTAGCAGTTCTAATGCGTAACTATATCACAGCGCCAGCAAACACTCGCGGCTTTTGTTTTATTTGAAATTTGTTTCATTCGTTTGAAAATCGAACGCCGCCGCATGCCGTGGCACGGCCATCTCGATTTTCGAAGCCGTGTGATTTTTACGAAATTAGACTTTAAGGGTATAATAATAAGAACTATGAGAAGTGAGATTCATATTACTAACCGGCGGGTTATAATGAAATTCAGTACAATATTACTACCCGGCTAAAGCCAAGGGCTATAATGAGTTACTTTGAGTAAGGTTTACATGATATATAATTAGCCATTGTCGAGCAGGTGGTGTGAAAATAATAATATGGTACATGACCGTAATCTACCATATATACATGATGTGCAATATTCCAGCATAATAACTAAGTACATTATTAGAAAATTAAGTTTCTATTAATACAAATTACCTTGTCAAGAATAATATCAAATTACAATAATAAACAGATGTCACGTGAGTATATAATTTTTACATTACATTATTATTTGACGTTAGATACGTTTTATACTTCATTGAACTTGGTTTGGTTTTGATTTTGACCAGTTAAGACCACATCTCTACGACGGTTAATTTTACTTTGGGAAACTTATTAATCGAACAAAAATAGTTGTTCTTGCCTAAAAATTAATTTCCTTAACTATTTTACTGTTTTTTTTTATTTTATTATAACTTGAGCTCGACTTCCTTTCCAAGTTCCGAGCGAAATCTTGTTAGCAATGATGGTATTTCCAAAAGCACTGCAGTGCTGCGCACTTGCAATAATAAACTTTTGTATTCGATTTCTATCCTGTGCATCCTATCATAGACAGGCATACGCCAGATAGAGAGAGATGCATCGCTCAACACGGCTAGCACGAGAGATATACTGCCCGTTTCTATCTAGAACGAACAAGGGCCTTACCATGACGTCTTAATGCGATTCAGGTTAGGTTCGCTCGCTGTAGTGACAGCTGAAACTTGAACTGAGTTGGAATTAGGATGTCATGGTAAGGCCCCAGTAAGAAAAAGACGGGTAGTCGATCTCGCGTGCGACACAGTTCTTATACAGTGAAATTCGATTTTCGAAGTTCGTTTGGTGCCGTTCTGCTCATACTAATAGACATTCATTTGAGAGTGAGAGGGACGGTATAACACGAACTTCGAATTCACTAATTTCGTAGTAGCCCCGAGCTCACGCGCGCTTTAGTGTTAGTTAAAGACACATTACGTGTCTTCGTTATTCGTGTCGCTCATGCCTTGTCCCGCACCAACTGCAGCCTAAACCCTTCGCCATATTCGTTATCTCCGCTCTATTTATTTCCATCATGTATTTATGAAGACGCCTTCTCTTCCTGAATCTATCATTGTTACAAACGAGCCGCAAACAAATCAGTGCGCTAAACAAATATGTCGTTTGCTGAGTTATAAAAATCTTCATTTACAGTGATAATCTTGTAGGCTGCTTAGGGCTGTTTATGGGCAAAAATATCTATGGAATTAAGTTATAGGTCTTTATTTTTCGTATCTAAATATAACCTAATCAATCGTCATCAATGTCTACAGAAAAGCGTCATGGCCGCTTCGTTTCGATACTTATTATAACAAAATACGTTTTGAATACAAACGCCGCCATTGTCGATATTGTAAATAGAACGGCGTGGCTGAAAGAGAGGGCTTTGCGCGCTAAGGCCGGGAAATAAAGCGGGAGCCGCGTATTTCGAAACATTTTACGGAACTCTTCATGCGTCGGGGAAAATATATGTGCGATGGAGCTCACAAAATATTAAAACGAGTGGATGTCTGTACTTAACATAGACCTATGGAGTGGACATGTCGCGAAACCTTACGGGGGCTATTCCGAATGTCTACTTTCGAAGTTCGTATTGTACCGTCCCTCTCATTCTTAAATTAATGGCTATAAGTGTGAAAGGAATGGCACGAAACGGACTTCGGAAATCGAATATCGGAGTACAAGGCTTGAGGATATGAACCAGAGGATGGCTTAGTAAATGTTTGCCTGCCCGCTGAAGGGTGCTCGTTCGGTTCCCGTGTTAACTGTGTTTGCCACTTATATGTGTTTGGGGAAAATTAATTAGGATTATACGCACGCTATTGGGACAACTAGAGTCTTGATTGTATCATTGGGAAACTTGTATTCATTTTTTATACGCACGCTATTGGGACAACTAGAGAGTCTTGATTGTATCATTGGGAAACTTGTCTTCATTTTTTCAATTTCACGACGCAACTGCACAAAAGCCTCACAAAACCCAATGCATAAAAGGTTTTTAGTTATCAATTAACTCCGTATTCTTTCTTTAACTACCGTGAACCAGGGTGACTTTGATTTACGCGGCTACTTTACAAAGTAGTATGATGTACGTATATTGCTTTATTCAGAGACAAACAAAAAATCGTTTTTAATTTAACAAGTTTTAACTTCTTATGAATAAGCAGAATGACTGAAATGGCTCCATAACGTTAAGTAAGTAGAGGCTTCATGAGTTTCCTCCTCCTAAAATACAGATTTACCTCGGTATGTAATGTTAAAAGAAAAAAAATTTGAACCTTATATAGTTTTATGATTATGAAGAAGTTTCATTCTGACAAAAGCATACTTACTTCAAAGAGCCTAATAAGGTTAGAAAATTGCACAGATTACACAGATCACTAAGTAATATAAAACAGCTAGTAAAGTAAAGGTCAAAATATAGTCTAATTCACACAACCTTTAAACACAGACCCTATATCAAGGGCATCGCCAGCTGCCTTCATCAAGTTTAACCAAGACATGTTTTAAGTTTTTTTAACTACTTAATAAACGCTAAATTGCATCAATTCTTGAGAAGGTGGGGTGGTAGCATCCCCCCTCCCTTCTAGGCGACACCCTTGATCTACAAAAATGAAACAATCAAAGGATCGGAGTAAGGTACTTGAGCAGCTACAGCTAAAGTCGCACACTAAAGACAAATTGTGATAGAAAAGTTCACTCTACTTAAAATATCCCGAAACAATAAACTTACCTTTTACAAGACAAACAAGGCGAAAGAAACAAACAAAAATTGCGAGCATAACCCAAAGAAAAACACGACAGATCACGCAACTAGTAGCGCCCTCTACTGACGTACCTTTGAAGCGTATTTTTTTTAAAAACGGTTTTGGTAGGCGACTCTTCACTCTCCCCGCCCGTCCTGAAAACAACCGCCTTGTCAGTATCCTTTCTTCTTACATGGCTACTTGTTTTAGTAAGGGTTAGGTCGTTCTTATACGCAACCCGCGGCGTTTATAATCCTGTGTTGGTATATGTTCGGGAGCGGCCATTCTTGCTCGCTGTGTGCAAAATCAAAAACGACCGCTCCGGAACATTTACGAATACAGCATAATAAATGCCGCTTGCTGCGGACCGCTCGCAGCTAGTGGTGGCAATAACGGCTTTTTTGCAATAATGAATAACAGTGTTCTGTTATTCTTAAATAGCTGTTATTGTAAACTGTTTTCTGTTATCCTGTTATATTGCTGTTTTACAAAACGATAATGAACTTATTATTAAATAATTGTTATACTTATTTCGTCGCAATCGCAGCGTAATAAAAACGTCCGGGAACAAAAGCAGAACAACGCTCTGTTACTCGTACCTTGTTTGTTATTGTACTGACTGACAACAAACAGCAACAGTTAACTGATACCAAGTCAGTTATTTGAATTGCGATTGCGATGCAAGCTCGCGCGTATGGCGATATCTTTCGCACACACCTACTTGATTTGTTGCGCACTCGCTTGCGCTTCTATGCCAAGTGCGGCAACAGTGCGCGTATGAACAACGTTGACAACAGACAACGAATAATGATAGGATAGTTGAAGATTCGATAATGTGTTGTTCGTTGCGTGCAAATAATGCATTACGTTATCTGCTGTTGTAACAACGACCACCATTACTCGCAGCCTGCCGCGGGTAGCGGGTGAGAACGAGCCTTAGGGCCTGTGTCTCACCACTCCTTAACTGTCAGTTAGCTATGATTCCGTCTCCATTTATTACTACGAAACAGACAAAGACGTCATCATAGATAACTGACAGTTAAGGAGTGGTGAGACAGGCCCTCAAAGATACTGCTCGGTGAGAAGATAAAACATGATGTCCTACTGCGATTCCATTGCGATTCAGTTTAGGTTCGCTCGCTGTCAGATTCATACTAAAAATGACTGCTAAAACTTGAACTGAGTCGGAATTAAAACGCATTAAGACTTCATGACAGCCGTGGTAGCCTAGTGGTTTGACCTGTGGCCTCTTAAGCAGAGGGTCGCGGGTTCGAATCCCGGGCTCGCACCTCTGAGTTTTTCGGAATTTATGTGCGATATCTTTTCGGTGAAGGAAAACATCGTGAGGAAACCTGCACACAACTGCGAAGCAATTCAATGGTGTGTGTGAAGTTCCCAATCCGCACTGGGCCCGCGTGGGAACTATAGCCCAAGCCCTCTCATTCTGAGAGGAGGCCTGTGCCCAGCAGTGGGACGTATATAGGCTGGAGAGAGAGAGAGAGAGAAGACTTCATGAAGGCCCCTGGGGGTTACCATGATTTCATAATGCGATTCATTCCGATATAGTTTAGGTTCGCTCGCTGTCAGATCCATACTAAAAATGACCGCTAAAACCTGAGCTGAGCTCATTAAAGTTCAGCACTAAATGGTTTAGCCTCGCCTAATTAATTAAAATCGCGTGAACGAACAAAAGCCTCCATAGGAACGGGTTGACAGTGCCCCGGTGGGTATTCCTTTAACGATAAGTAAATAATCTTCTAAGCGGCGCCTTATAAATATTAAACAGCAACGGAATAACGGATCCATGGCTTATTGCAGCCTGTATCTTAACTCGCTAATTAGAACAAAAGCGAATAACTTTTGCCGTTTAATCTTCAATCGTACAGCGACACGCTTTCTTCTCGTAAACCGTTGATTGTACAACCCCGTTTATACTTTGACTATTTCAAAACTCTTAAAAAAGTACGATTTAGCAAAAGAACGTAAGTTACATATTGGCATTTGAAATTCAAGAAAATAAAGGGTTCGCGTGAAATATTCTAGCATAGGGACACAGTATATATATAAGCTAAAGCAGTAGGGAAGATAGGCCTACTTTTTGAAATAAGTACCTACGCTCCAATAAAGCGTTAGGGTTGTCGATTTAATTTTTGTTAAAATGAATAGTTTTTTTAACCACGGTTTGCCCTACCTATAGGTATTTGACAAGTTATCCTTCAAGTGTAGTTTTCTATAATATATTAGTACATATACTATAGATGCAAGATGATAGCAATGAAAGTCCGTAGAAAATTTTTTCACCAAAAACACGGTCTATAATATACGGCAACTACTTACTTATCATCTAAACAGCCAAACGTTTTATTTAACAGAAAAAGCATTTGTCGGAGAAGTGACATCTGACATTTCTCGTAATAAAAATAATATATACATTTTATTTCATAACTAGCTGTTGCCAGCGACTTCGTCTGCAAAGAATTCGTTTATCGCTATCCCGCGGGAACTACGCAATTTTCCGGAATAAAAAGTAGCCTATGTGCTATTCCAGACTTTTCTCTATCCATGTGCCGAATTTCATCCAGATCCGTCGGGCCGTTCTGGCGTGATCGAGTAACAAACAAACAAACAAACATCCATCCATCCATCCATCCATCCATACTTTCGCATTTATAATATTAGTTAGATTAGATAATATAGTATCATTCTTACCTTTCAACATCAGCAGGGAGTTTAAAAAACGAAAGCTCCGGTTTTGAAGAAGCCGAGTTCAAGCAGCCGTACACTGCGCAATACGCTCTTGGCATGTTTAAAACGAACACGGCCGCTCGTCTCAATGCGCCACGCGCGACTGACGGCACCGCGAGATCTGCTTAGGGGCCGTGTAAAAGCGCGTGTCTATGTGTGCGTTCGTTTCGACCGATTTGTTCGTAGATTCCCTACTGCTTGTGCTTATATGTACTGTGATAGGGATCTATTGCGTAGAGTGGTACAACCAATCACATTACAAGGGAGTGAAGCGAGATGTGGATTCCAACTAATGCGATTGGTTGCTACTGCATGTCTCCGCAATGCTAGCTTGAATAGAAATGCACCCTTAAATTTATTGTTACTGAAATGAAATGAAACCTTAGCCTTTGTAATGTCAGCACCGCCTGTAAATGCTTGACGGTAGTGGCACCCATTTTTTGCAAATTTTTGACAGATGGCAAGGAATTGATTTTATAATGTACTAGCTGTTGCCAGCGACTTCGTCTGGAAAGAATTCGTTTATCGCTATCCCGCGGGAATTTTCCGGGATAAAAAGTAGCCTATGTGCTATTCCAGACTTTTCTCTATCTATGTGCCGAATTTCATCCAGATTCGTTGGGCCGTTCTGGCGTGATTGAGTAACAAACAAACATCCATCCATCTATCCATCCATCCATCCATCCATCCATCCATCCATCCATCCATCCATACTTTCGCATTTATAATATTAGTTAGATGAATGGCTCATCTAAACCACACATCGTTAGATTTAGCATAAACCGAACTATCTGACTAACTAAGTATTTATTGTACCTATTCCAATAATGTTAATTTTGATAATGTCGATCAAATCTTGGATTCAATTTTTAATGTTTAAAAATAACTGTTATCGTGAAATACGAGTAGAACGCAATCCTAAGCTCCCAAGGGCTAATTAATAAAAGCGATCCGCGTCACAAGTATTGTTTCTAATTCCCATGGTAACAGTTTGCTTGTCAAATTATTAGTAAAATCTACCGCTATATCCCTATTTTTTTTAATAAGATTTTATGGCCTTGATGCTAGATCCTTTAAGCCAAGGACATCACAACCGTGTTGCCAGCTAAAATACCCTTTCAATAGCCATCACTCGCTGCGCAATCACTAATAAATAATTTTAAAACACACCAACTCTTTAATGGGCGCGCATTCCGAGTTTGAAGTGGTATCCAGAAACTTCCACCTGCATTAATATTACGAATTTGAAATTCAATTCTGTCACTAGGCCGAATCCGCGGATATACCTCAGCGTACCAGACAAGAACGACAAATACTGGATACGCTACTCGAAATACTTCACGTACACTTGCAAAACTTTTAAGAAAGTACCGTCTTAAGCCTTCTTATACACACCTACAACTCCGTGGGCCGCCGTGCAACCACCGCACTTTTAAAAAAAAATTGGTTTCGCCAGCCATTCTTAGTTACCCTTCTGGTGGGAAGGTCAGATGGCAGTCGCTTCTGTAAAAACTAGTGCCTACGCCAAATCTTGGGATTAGGTTGTCAAAGCGGACCCCAGGCTCACTGAGCCGTGGCAAATGCCGGGAAAAAAACGCTAGGAAGATGATGGTTTCGCCAGCCATTCCCGCTCTCATCTCTGGAGTCAGCACGGTTCATCGTTGAAGGATACGCCAAGGAGATAATAAGGTAAGTACCTACCATTCCAGGTAAGAGGAAAGCCAGATTATGCATCAACATAGGGCAGCCTTCAGACAGGCTCTTTCTTATTAAGCTCTCGTTGATTTTTGTACAGGCTCAGAATAAGTAGTCCAGTTTCAAGTGTCAAATAGTCACCTCATCGTCCAATCGTCATATTTCGACTCTTGAAACTTGAAGTGGGTATTGTAGGTGCGCGGTATCACACGAGACACGACGTTTGAGAATATTCGCAGCCTCACTTTCAGAATTAATTCAGTAACGATAACAAACCTTATACCTCATCTACCCTTCAGCAGATCTCCGTGGGGTCTCAGATACATGAATAAAATGAATATTTGGGCGTCCAGGCGTAGATTAGCATAACCCGGGAACCCGACGGGCCTCATTAGGGGAGCCTCGTACCTGCAACAATAAACAGAACAAACTAAGGCAATTGCTATTGCTACAAACATTTACGTCGCTGAAAATTTTTAGGCATCATCTCCCGCCTTCCACGCTGGTCGTGGAGCAAAAAAAAACATAGAACATATCAATGAACACAAAATATTTACCTTGCTACTCCGCTACTTACGTGCAAGATAACCAAGCTTGTGCGAAATATATACGTTTTGCATGCAAGCCCTCCCACCACTACTGCCACACACAAATAAGAGGGTAGTTTGGAAATATACGAATGTGAGTACATTTAGTTTATTTATAGATTTACAAATTAGTACGACGTTGGTTCGCATGTGCATTGGTTGTGCTCTAACTTTGAGAATGATCCCGTAGAGGGATCGAAACGCACGTCAGTGTTTGTGTGGTGATAGGATTAATTAAGTTTGTGGGATTTGTGTGCGTTTTGTGTGGCAGTAGTGGTGGGAGGGCTTGCATGCAAAACGTATATATTTCGCACAAGCTTGGTTATCTTGCACGTAAGTAGCGGAGTAGCAAGGTAAATATTTTGTGTTCATTAAAATGGACCTCCGCAAAGTAACGCCTGATTCAATAAAATAGAACATATCATTTTATTGAATCAGGCGTTACTTTGCGGAGGTCCATTTCAATGAACACAAAATATTTACTTTATTTATTTTATTTATTTTTATTTATTTATTTTATTTTATTTATTTTATTTTATTTAGGATTAATTAAGTTTGTGGGATTTGTGTGCGTTTTGTGTGGTAGTAGTGGTGGGAGGGCTTGCATGCAAAACGTACATATTTCGCACAAGCTTGGTTATCTTGCACGTAAGTAGCGGAGTAGCAAGGTAAATATTTTGTGTTCATTAGAACATATCATTTAATTATTGTACGCCAAAACTGGCTGATTGTGATGTATCTTTTATTATACAATAGCTTTTGCCCGCGACTTCGTCTGCGTAGAATTAGACTTACATTAGGCAGCTATCGGCCTTTGATATGTTTATCGCAATCCCGCGGGAACTGTGTAAATTTCCGGGATAAAATTATAGGCTACTACCTTTTAATCTAGGGTACCAGCTATCTTCGTTCCAAATTTTATCCAAATCCGTCCAGTCGTTTTAGCGTGAAGAAGGAACAAACATAGACACTCACTCACAAACTTTCGCATTTATAATATTAGTAGGATGTAATTAACAACTATCTATTGATGTACCCATGGTTTACAATAAATAATCCTTTAACTTTGACTTTGACAGATGCTTCTCTTCCTGCGCAGGTGGTAAAAGACCGGGGCAATGGGCGAAAATATTAGGAATTATGTTTAGGCGATGCGGCTAGCAACCCATCACTATTTTGACTCCCCTTTCACCTATACGCCCATGCCCATCATGCTAAACGTGGCCTTAAGGTCTTGTTACCTTAGGCTATGCAACCACCGCAAAGCAAAAAGATATATGAAACATGTAGCTGTTGCCCGCGACTTCGTCTGCAAAGAATTCGTTTATCGCTATCCCCCGGGAATTGCCCGGGATAAGTAGTAGCCTATGTGCTATTAGCCGCGTATTCACTGAGCGAGCCGCCGCGCGAGGCAGCCTCGGACGTTTGCCGCGCAACGATTGCCGCGCGAGGCAGCCTCATGCAAGAAATCATACTGATCGAGGCTGCCTCGCGCGGCAAAGCCGAGCCGCGGTGAGGCTGAGGCAGCATTGCTTGCTAATATTTGTCCACGCATCTTCTCTTAGTCCTCTATTTGTATAATCGGGACATTGCGCATCCCATAATCGTCTATATTCACCATATAGTTGTATTAATTTAAGACACCGCTCTTTATCCATGACGCTAACACGCGACGAACAAGCGAGGCAAAACACAACCGTCCTGAGTGAGCGCGGCAAACGTGCTGAGGCGCCTTTGAGCATGGACAAAAACCGACACCGCGCGGCTCGGGTCGAGGCACGCTCGCCCGAGGCAAGACGTGCGTTTGCCTCGGGCGATGCACGTCCTGACAGACCGAGGATTTGCCTCACGAAACTGCCGCGCGAGGCGGCTCGCTCAGTGAATACGCGGCTATTCTAGAGTTTTTTCTATCTATGTGCCGAGTTTTATCCAGATTCGTTGGGCCGTTCTGGCGTGATTGAGTAACAAACAAACATCCATCCATCTAAACTTTCGCATTTATAACATTAGATTAGATAAAAGTGGGATGGTTACCAAATTGCGCGGGTTTCATGCTGTCAGGACAAGAACATTTTAAATCTGCAAACTTGTTTGTAGACTAATATTAAAAATTCTTCAACTGTGTAACTCGCGCAGTGCAGAGATTTAAAACAGTAAGTAGGTATGTTGTAGAACAATTGATAATTTGCCGGTTGAGACTTACAGTCCGTGAGCTCTCAGAATGCCATTCGGCTTTGTCTTTTGTCTCACTCACTCTTATGGGTTTGGTACTTGCATCGGCGTAAAGGGAGCCAGCAAGACAAATTCAAATCCCATTCTAAGAGCTCACGGAATGTACAGGGAATTATACTCCTCAGCTATTAAATACTAATTAAAGACTAACGAACTTCATGAAATTTTTAAAAAATACAACGACCATAGTACTGACTCTGAAAATATCAAGTGTCAATCTATTACGATTAAAAAATGTGGCCCGGGACGAGTGGACAAAATTGAAGATTAATTATTAAAAAGGTAATTTTAATGCGGTTGCAAATGTCACACGAAAAGGGTTCGCCTAATTTCTATTTTTGGATAAAAAATCCAATGACGGACACTTGAAAAGGAAACAAAAGTTTGTGTGAATTCAGTTTAGCAGCTACTTCCTACCAACAGTTTCTTAAATTGTATTAAGAGGCTGACAACACCTAATTTTGTTGAAATTGATGTTATTTAAGCACTTTTTTAAGAAAAACTACTCACAATAAAAATCCAAAAAAATATGTATGTTAATTTTCATCATATTTCAAACACGCTGGACGGATTCGATACATAATTGAACAAAATCGGCTCGATAGAAAATAATTGCTAAGATTGGTCTTAAAACCATCATTAAACGGTTCTATGTCTTTATTTTTTCAACGTATGGGTCTACAGTTACAAACATGAAGTCAACATATTCAATACCTACACGGCTAACGAGTCATATTTCACAAATAATCTATACTTTTTTTTATTTCTTATTATTTGTGTCTTATTTGCAAGATTTTAGACGCGCGCCAAGCTGCCGAAATAGTTTCTTCTCCTTCACTAACAGGCATGCGATCCGTATGTGTGAAGAGTGGCGCTGCTCAAGGTCATTTGCTGTTGACAGCGCTTTAAGAACATTAAATACAATCTTAGACAGAGTTTGTTGCGAAAACTTGTCAAAGGTCGTTAATAATTAAAAATAATATTGGCATACTGATTCATAAAATGTCTACTGTGCCTTTTATTACTTCTCGTAATGTTTCAGGTAAGGCATCCCAACAACAGCAAAGAAAACGTTATGAGAAAACTAAAGTAAAAATAAGACAATTGATCCACTAGTAAGTCTGAAGTGTTTTAAAATGAGGAATTACTTTTCATCTGTGTGTTTTAACCTGAAATTATATTTCTTCCATGCTGGTATGGGAGTAAAGAAAAAACATAGAATGTTACCAGTTGCTTCTCTTCCCGCGCAGATGATAAAAGCCCATCGAGGGAATGGGCCAAAATCTTAGGAATCATGTTATAGGCGACGCGCCTAGCAACCCATCACTATTTTGATTCCCCTTTCCACCTATACGCCCACAATCATGCTAAACGTGGCCTTTAGGTCTTGTTACCTTATAAAGCCGTGGTAGCCTAGTGGTTTGACCTATGGCCTCTCAAGCAGCAGAGGGTCGTGGGTTCGAGTCCGGGCTCGCACCTCTGAGTTTTTAGGAATTTATGTGCGAAATCACATTAGAAATCTACCATCAGCTTTTCGGTGAAGCATAACATTGAGAGGAAACCAGCACACATCTGTGACGCAATTCAAAGGTGTGTGTGAAGTTCCCTATCCGCACTGGGCTTTCGTGGGAAGTATAGCCCAAGCCCTCTCATTCTAAGAGGCCTGTGCCCAGCAGTGGGACGTATATAAGCTGAAGATGATGATGACCTTAGTGTCTTGCACATGACTTTTTCGAAAATTGTGTGCATAATTAGGCAAAGGCCTACATGAAAATGCCATGTCCTCTTTTCTTCATCTCATAATTCAGCAGTCTTTCTGTCTCAATCCACAATGTGTGTTTGTCAGTGTTCAGAGTTAATAACGCAGGGTCAATGCACTGACTAAATACAGACGAGGGAGGTACCCGCATGCGGGGGCTGCGGCGGACAACTTTTGGTTTGTACGGCTTTCATTTCTACGATGAAATAGTTTTTTCGTTCCTGTCATGTGTTTTTAATATTTTTAAACGGTATTTACTTCATTGTGTTAAATGGGAAATTTCAAAAATAGGCTACAATTATGTTTATTATGGTTTTTTTCTCCGATTTTAGAAATTTTTGCATGGATCTGCTTAGGATCAATTGATCAATTGATTATAATGGCTTAAAAAAATTACCCCAGTTTTTCCCACAAAAATTAGTGTGTTATGTTATGTTACCTTCAATTCAAACATTAATGTATGAAAAGTAAAAAACTGACCTCAGGACACTTTTTTCCCCTATATAGAATCGCTAGTGCTATCGATTCTGAGTAGATACAAGCAAAAATTTCTAGAATCGGAAAAAAAAAGGTTTTTGTACCCCATTTCTGAAATAAAAAATGTTTTTGAAAAACTTGAAAACGATATCTTTTTATTTATAGCCCTTTCCACACCGTCTTTCAATTAACACGTCACACGCTACTGTTTGCAAAACATTTTTTTTTCATTTTTTTTTTCAGCGCTATCTTTGGGTGAAAATGAAAATAATTATTCTGTTCTGTATGTAGTTAGTCTATCCAGAATAATCATTTTTATTCTCAAGACAATAAAAGTAAAAGCTTGCAGGTTATTATATTCAACTTCTCGTATCATGAAATATATTATGCAATGTTGCCTACCTACTTCATAAATTAAAGACCCGACGCTGCCAGGCGTTCGCAACCTTTTACGAAAGTCTTAATATTAATAACGTCGACGCACAAAAGATTTTCAAAGCAGAAATTAATGAATGCACCACATAACCGGTATAGGAAAGACACAGGCGCCACCTAGTGCGCGCCACACAAAGCGCCGGCAAATATTTGCCGACTTTACGAAAAACGCTTGATACTCTTGAATAAAAATTATGTGCTGAAGCCATGAGAGTTGAGATGAAATTTTGACATGATCATTACAATTTACAATCGAGAAGTAGTATTGGATCTCTTAAATTTTTTCCGGATTGGGTTAGATTGAATAAATAGCCCTGTAAACGATTTTTGAATAATAGTAAAGTTGACAAAAGCCTGACAATGATTATTTGTTGATTGGACATGGATTAAAGTGTTGTATGACAGACAACATTCTTTTTAAATATAATTTAACCATATTAATATTATCAATGTCAACAACCGGATTACTCACGTTTTATTACGTCGGAAAAGGTTCGACAGTTTCGAACCGTCCGAAATTCTTATTCATGGTGCGATGATTCGAAACTGTCGGACCTTTTCCGACGTAATAAAACGTGAGTAATCCGGTTGTTGACATTGATAATATTAATATGGTTAAATTATATTTGTCTGTCATACAACACTTTAATCCATGTCCAATCAACAAATAATCATTGTCAGGCTTTTGTCAACTTTCAGTAGGTAATTAACTTACTCTGTCCACTTTTTACGATCAACACTGTCTATCATACAACTCGAGTGTAACTGTCTCTACTTTTAATTTTACGTCCCTTTCTCCCAAATAAGCCATAAGTCATTACTGGTTAAAGCCAGTTCTCCAACAAGGCAACTTCAACAATTAGGCGCGCGCATAAAGCAGGCGCGCCGTTCCGCGACAGAACGTAACGCGTTCCACTCGCTACACGCCGCCACACGGCAGGTTACGTCCTACGGGCGAGGGGTGGTCCACATTTGGCTAAAGTTTTTAAAATAAATTTAAAATTTATGGCAATATTCAATCGAATTTAAAGAAGATGTACCTACTATCGTACAGAAAAGACCATCGAGGATGTCTCTGTCTCACTCACTCATGAGTTTCATACTTGAATTGGCCGAACGGTTCCCGAAACCCGATTGTTGTTCTAGGACTTCACGGACTGTATAACTGTATTGATTTTGATTTTAGGTAGTAAATCTATAATGTCAAAATAATGTAGTTAAAATAAGTGATAAATAGTATGTACACATACATAAGTCACATCAATAAGTGAATATTGCTGTTAATCACCACAACAATAACAACAATGAATTAAGATACGGATTAATGGTAATAGAAAAGGAATCAAACATCTAGAGTACTTTCAAGTGTCCTAAAAAAATATGGCATGAAGTTCTTACAGCACAAAATATGGCATGAAGTTCTCAAAGCCCTCTGTGCGCGAGTCCGACTAGCGTTTGGTCGTTTTTTTATTGCCTGTAATACTCTACTATCTCTATTCTAAAATTCCTGCGACGCCACTTCGTCGTCCTCCAACATCCTGTGCATTGTGCATCTACTTTTACGAACCACCCTTTACTGCGTTCCGTGCCACGGTACACGGAGTTACGGGTTTACGATCCGGCTCGCGCTCGTACACGAGTATAACACGTAACAGGCCTTATACCTACTCCGTAATTCAAAAGTTGAATCACGCTGTCCCGCTCTAACTAATAATTAATACGAGTGAAAGGGACGGTATACGAACTTAAACTTGAATTTGTTAGTAGCGCCAAAGGTTGTCGATTTCTTTACTATCCTGTATTTGATGTGTGACTGACGTACCTTGAGAAGAGCAGATGGTTGTCACTGATGAGGACGATTTTAAATGACATATGCAGAAACATTAACGTTTCAAATCACATCTATTTCCTATACGGGGTAGACAGAATTGGTATTCTGTATTACCATTATGTATTTTAAACTTTATGCTGGTGCATAAAGTTTAAAATACATAATGGTTCAAAATATATAGGTAATGCAAGTTTCAGCGAAATTATTAGCTGCACGAACTTTTTTGATAGCGTAGGTAATCTACTAATTGTTTTAGGTTAGGTTAGGTATATTTTATAACAATTCCGTTAAGTTGCCATTTTCTGATAAAAATGCCGAACTCACATGTGAATCGCGATTTAGTTAAACTTAGGGCCTGTTTCACCACTCTTTTTTTATGTGAATAGGAAGGCAAACGAGCAAGTGGGTCACCTGATGGTAAGTGATCACCACTGCCCATAGACACCCGCAACCCCGGAGGGATTGCAGATGCGTTGCCAACCTAGAGGACTTAGATGAAATGCCTCTTGTGCCCGTAATTTCCCCGGCTGTCTTACTCTCCACACCGGAACACAGCAGTGCAAGCACTGCTGCTTAGCGGCAGGATTAGTGAGTAAGATGGTGGTAGCAATCCGGACGGACCTTGCACAAGGCCCTACCACCCGATAAGACCCTGATATTTTAAGTATCGGTTAACTATGAAGTCGTCTCTGTCTGTTTCGTAGTAAGAAATAGAGGGAATCTAACTAATATTATAAATGCAAAAGTATGGATGGATGGATGGATGGCTGGATGGATGTTTGTTTGTTACTCTATCACGTCAAAACGGCCCAACGGATCTGGATGAAATTCGGCACATAGATAGAGAAAAGTCTGGAATAGCACATAGGCTACTTTTTATCCTGGAAAATTGCGTAGTTCCCGCGGGATAGCGATAAACGAATTCTTTGCAGACGAAGTCGATGGCAACAGCTAGTCATAAATAACTGACACTTAAGATACCAGGAACTTTATAGAGTGGTGAGACTTTTCAGGAATGTTCAGATCGACAGTCATTGCAAATTAGTGGTATATCGTTAATGTTTTTTGTTATAGAGTATAAAACTTTATACATTCAGTGGAACGTCCATGCTTAAAGTTACGACGGCTGGCGTCGCATGCGCACGGCTTTTAAACCTGGGACACTACTAACGGCAGCTTTAAGTACCGACTTCAATGTGCTGGATATTAAACTTTTATTTTGAAGGAAGTAATGAGAAACGGTTTTTATTACTTTCTTCGGATACTAAATGAAGTTTACAATGTACAAACACAGTGTAGCACGTACTTACTGCACTTTAAACGTTTAAAGATAAAAGTTAGTCGGTATTTCACAAAAAACGCCACTAAATTATGGAACCAAAAGCAAAATAAAAATACTTCAATGTATGCAGCAACAGCAACTCTTATTGGCATAAAAAAATTACTGGCACGCGACGAAAATCCCAGAGAAAACGTTTTAGAGGGAATAAATAAGAACTCGGTGAAACACACACGAAGTGGTGAAAAATAATCGCGCAGTCGCATTAATTAGCATAATAACCCCCTTCCCCGGTAAAATTTGCATTTTTACGAGAGTGCACCGAACGCAAATTAAACCCTACCGCCTAAAATGGGCCCTAAACCCAAGCGACTACAATGAAGTCCGAAAATTTCTGCTTATAAAGACCAAAGGTTAAGCGCACCTGTATTTCGTTATTAGAGAGGGGAAAAGGTTTACTAGCCCTGACATTTTATATCAGTAGCAGTTGAAATGGCGGGTATGAAAGGGGTAACCAACAATTTTAAAATATAATAAAAACAATTACCTAATTGAATCGGATGTTCATTTGCGCGGATCCTTTAATAACATTAGCCAATTTGTTTGCCGTAGTCGGTTTAAAAGTTGAAGGTAGATATTTTATTGAATCAGGTGTTACTTTGCGGAGGTCCATTTCAATGAACGCAAAATATTTACCTTGCTACTCCGCTACTTACGTGCAAGATAACCAAGCCTGTGCGAAATATATACGTTTTGCATGCAAGCCCTCCCACCGCTACTGCCACACAAAACGCACACAAATCCCACAAACTTAATTAATCCTATCACCACACAAACACTGACGCGCGTTTCGATCCCTCTACGGGATCATTCTCAAAGTTAGAGCACAACCGATGCACATGCGAACCATGCATGGGTTCGCACAGGCTTGGTTATCTTACACGTAAGTAGCGGAGTAGCAAGGTAAATATTTTGTGTTCATTGAAGGTAGATTTTCGACAGTAATATAAAATAAAAACATTTCAGTTTTATCACGGTTCTCGAGATACAGCCTGGTGACAGGCGAACGGAATGGAGTCTTATAGGGTCCCGTTTTTACCTTTTGTGTACGGAACCCTAAAATCAATCATTTAACATAACCCCTGGTCTATCTATTATTTTCTTTTGCCGATTTCCCGCGAGGAAACTGGAATTAGTTGGAGATCCGATCAACCCGTGTCTAATAGGGAGGTAC
Source organism: Pandemis heparana (assembly GCA_963854515.1). Taxonomy (NCBI): domain Eukaryota; kingdom Metazoa; phylum Arthropoda; class Insecta; order Lepidoptera; family Tortricidae; genus Pandemis; species Pandemis heparana. Next base: position 15,570,592 of record OY978018.1, on the reverse strand, counting down.
CTGAGGGGTGCCAGGGTCCGGATGGGGTCCCAAGGGTCCATGGAGGTTTTGTGAGGCGAATAACGAATACAATGGACGAATAAACGATTTACTTTTAATGCTGGAAGGTGAATTAAGCTTCAGAAACATACATAAATACATACGTTAGTTGGAACTATGAGATTTTCCGGGATAAAAATTATCCTATGTCCTTCCCCGGGTCTAACAGCCTTATTCATAAAAAGTTAGAGGCTCGCTATAAGCTCGCTATAGGACCGATGCAAAAAAACATGATTCATAAACGCAATTAGCGCTAATCAGTCCATCAAGGGTCTGTTAAGTCTTCCGAAAGTTAGCGGACCGTAGACCCTACTTTATCTCTCTGCTAACTCACAAAATGGCCGCCACACATGTGAACAGCTGATTTTGGCAAGAGCAAAACCATACGCAAGATTTTGTTTTAAGTTTTTATTCCCCCCGGGAAAGGTAAAGGAAACTAGATCCACACTGCCTAGTCTGTCGTGTTAATTCGCTGGTTTCCCGCTAATTCGCTGCCACTGCTGTCAATTATTTTTTTTAATTCACTAAAAGGCCATTTTTGGTCTATGATTTGTCAAGGTGACAACATAACGCGTATAATCCATCCATCAGCAGCTCATTAGCTAACAGACTGCTAGCAAGCGTTTATGAATCATACTTTTTAACAACTGTCAAATAAGCTTAATCAGTCTGTTAACTAATCGACTGATCAAACCTCAATTAAGGATTTTTTATGGATAAGGCTGTAAAACTATATTATGTATAGGTACCAAATTTCAACTAAATCGGTTCAGCGGTTTCAGCGTGAAAAGATAACAGACAGACAGACAGACAGAGTTACTTTCTCATTTATAATATTAGTAGGGATTACGAAATTTCGTTATCGACTATTTTATATGCGATTTATGTCAAAAAGTGATATCGACAAAATTGTTTGTTAGGAGGTATGTATGCATGTATGTATGTACGGGGCTAGGCAAATTGATGTTATTCGTCTCACGATTCTGCGTGCGACTGCGTAGAATTAACAATTAACACTTATCGCTATCCCGCGGGAACTACGCAATTTATCGAGATAAAAGTAGCCTATTTCAGGGTACCAGCTAACACCGTTCTTAATTTGATCCAAATCCGTCCAGTCGTTTCAGCGTGAAGAAGGAACAAACATACACACACACTCACAAAGTTTCGCATTTATAATATTAGTAGGATAGGATTTTTGGACGTTAATTTAGCGAGTTAATGAATAAATCAAAATGTCTAAGTTATTTCTCACTTTAATTAAAATACCAAAACTTATAACCTGAGTGTAACTCGAGGACCGTAGCTAAATTTAAACACTTGTAAATTACTAAACAATCAGAACTTCCAACTACTTTCAAGTTTAAGACCTGCCTAGTCTGCGTTAGAGGCCACAGCAAATCACGTTCCAGTAAATAAATATTAAGTTTTACCATTAAGCTGAATTATGCCTGGCCTGTTAACCAAACAACAATATTTTCGCTGCCTCATTTCTCTAGATTTATTTAAGCTGTAAATTCTCTTAATTATGCTACTGCCGTGATGATAAGAATTTGCGGTTGATGCTAGAGAGGCACGGAATTATTCTGAGAAATTAGATCATTATGCTAGGCCGTAGACTCTACGGTGTAGAGAAATCATATCATAATTAAAAAACCGGTCAAAAGTCAACAGTCAAAAGTTTATTTTGCAAATAGGCCGCCAAGGGCTCATTTACATGTCTTTTTTGAATCTACCAGCGCATTCGGAAAGACCATCATTGCCAAGAATGCGCCGCAAGAAACTTGTCAGAAAGTCATTTCTTCAAAATGAAATAGATTTACAATAGTACTTAAATTCTACTTAACTTACCTATGTAGAGATGTATAAAATCTCTACTGGTCAAAGCGAAACAAAGTCAAGTGCGAGTCGGTTTCCGTACAAATTCACGAAGTTAATATAAAATCCAGTGTTAGCAGAGCCCTGCTCCTGAGTAAAATGTAGGCAGTGAGGTCATTTTATATTGGTTAATAGCTTCTGCCCGGGACTTCGTCCGCGTAAAATTAGCAATTGACATGTTCATCACTATCCCGCGGGAACTATGCAATTTTCCGGGATAAAAAGTAGCCTATGTTTCAATCTAGGGTACCAGCTATCTCCGTCCCAAATTTTATTCAAAACCGTTCAGTCGTTTCAGCGTGAAGAAGGAACAAACGTACACACTCACTCACATCGTCACACACAAACTTTCGCATTTATAATACTAGCTTCTGCCCGCGACTTCGTTCGCGTAGAATTAGCAATGTTTTAACATGTTTATCGCTATCCCGCGGGAATCATGCAATTTTCCGGCATAAAAAGTAGCCTACGTTTTAATCTAGGGTACTAGCTATCTCCGTCCCAAATTTTATTCAAATCCGTTCATTCGTTTCAGCGTGAAGAAGGAACAAACATACACACTCACTCACATCGTCACATCGTCACTCACAAACTTTCGCATTTATAATACACTAGCTTCTGCCCGCAACTTCGTTCCCGTAGAATTAGCAATGTTTTAACATGTTTATCGCTATCCCGCGGGAATTATGCAATTTTCCGGGATAAAAAGTAGCCTATGTTTTAATGTAGGGTAACAGGTATCTTAATTCCAAATTTTATCTAAATTCGTCCAGTCGTTTCAGCGTGAAGAAGGAACAAACATACACACTCACTCACATCGTCACATCGTCACATCGTCATTCACAAACTTTCGCATTTATAATATTAGTAGGATAGAAGGATTTACATACCGTAGACGCGTCGAAACGCGTCAGTGTTTGTGAAATGTAAGGGATAATTAAGTTTGTGGCAGTAGTGGAGGGAGGGATTGCATAAAAAACATATATTTCGTACAGGCTTTGTTATCTTGCACGTGAGTAGCGGAGTAGCAAGGTACCTAAATATTTTTTGTTTATTAATAACTAGCTTCTGCCCGCGACTTCGTCCGCGTAGAATTAGCAATTGATATGTTTATCGCTATCCTGCAGGAACTGTACAATTTTCCGGGATAAAAAGTAGCCTATGTTTTAATCTACGGTACCAGCTATTTTCATACCAAATTTTATCCAAATCCATCCAGCGGTTTTAGCGTGAAGAAGGAACAAACATACACACTCACTCACATCGTCACAAACTTTCGCATTTATAATATTAGTAGGATAAGTTTCTGAAAAAAATTCATATTCATATTTTTTTTTTTTTTAATAGGTACACGCTTCTCTTGTTTCAAAATTGAGTCGCAAGATTCCACGCGGACAAACATACTTAGGTAAGTATACATTACATACATATTTACATACATACATTTTTTATAAGCCTTTTTATTCCGAATTCTATACAATTTCAGTAAGTACATGTTGTTGTTATTGTCGTTTATTTATTAAATTGTCGCGTAATTCGGCGTGCCTCATGGCATAGGCCTCCTCCGTGTATTGGAGGGTTTGGGCTATATAGTTCCCACGCGCGCCCAGTGCGGATTGGGAACTTAACACACACCATTGAATTTCTTCGCAGATGTGTGCAGGTTTCCTCACGATGTTTTCCTTCACCGAAAAGCTCATGGCAAATTACAAATGTAATTTTCGCACATAAATTCCGAAAAACTCAGAGGTGCGAGCCCGGGATTTGAACCCACGACGCTCTGCTTGAGAGGCCACAGGTCAATCCACTAGGCTACCACGGCTTATTACATACATAGATTGCAAGTTACTAAAAAGCTTATAATAACAAAACCAACGACAACCGCTTTACTTTTTATCCCGAAAAACTAATCCCACCGGGAAACGGAGGATACCCCGTATAAACCTTAAGCACCTCCCGCTAGCCCATCCTAACCCGACCCTTTGCCAATAAAGCTGAGGTCCAATTTCCTTAGGCAGCTAGTTTAATAGAACTTAGATAGTTTAATTTCATTCCGGGAGTTCATAAGTCCGTACAAGAGGGTACTACACATTAATAGCCGCGGTACGTGATTATACCGTGAAGGAATTAACCTGTATTTTGCAGAGGAATTTCATTTCAGGCAAGGTTGCGATGGAGTTTGATTAAGTACAATATTTGCTGACGCCCAACTTAACTGCTACACTCAGTATGGTGATACAGGCCCCTAAACTTTAAACTGAAACTCCTTCAAATCTATGGGGAACGGGCCTTTAGGCCGGCCACATATACGGTTTTTTTCCGTACGGAATGACGTCAATTCGTAGCCCTGCCCCGTTCCGTTATCTATATAACCTAGTGGTGGCAATAACGATAACGGCTGTTTTGCAATAATGAATAACAGTGTTGTGTTATTCTTAAATAGCTGTTATTGTAAACTGTTGTCTGTTATCCTGTTATATTGCTGTTTTACAAAACGTGAACTTAAATAAATAATAATAAATAAATATTTGAGAACAATTCACACAAATTGACCTAGCCCCAAAGTAAGCGCAAGTAAGGCTTGTGTTATGGGTACTAGACAACGATATACACATACTTATATAGAGAAATACATACTTATATAGATAGAGACATCCATAACTCAGGAACAAATATTCGTGCTCATCACACAAATATATGCCCTTACCAGGATTCGAACCCAGGACGCTTGCTTCGCAGGCAGGGTCACTACCAACTAGGCCAACCGCGTCGTCTAACTTTCTTATAATTATCTGATGTTTTATTACGTGAATTGGCAGCCGCATCGTCTATATGACATGATTCCTAAGATTTTCGCCCAATTAACCTAATTAATCGAGGGAATGGGTGATAAACGTCGCCTTATTAGGTCTTGTTACTTTGGACTCTGTCTACCCCGTAAGGGATAAAAGCGTGATTTATATGTAAATATCAAAAAGGACCTGACATTCTTTAGTCAATTAAAAAAATGGCTGACTAAAAACGCCTTTTATGACATGTCAGAATATAGCAACGAAACTGTGATTTAATTTTAATCTAATTTTTATATTTTATAACATTAATTTGAATTTTTAGTTGACATTTGAATAGAATAGAATAGAATAGTCACTTGTATTAATGAATTTATATACTTAATAATTTGACATGTAAAATTTGTAATTTTATGAATAAATGAATATGAATATGAATATGAATATGTCGCACCCCCAACCGAACAAAGCGGTAATGGGTGGATTTTTGACGTTGTAATTTGTGTGCCATGCTAAACGTATTGCACACAAATTACAACGTCAAAAATCCACCCATTACCGCTTTGTTCGGTTGGGGGTGCGATGTATGCAAGGATAGCTGTACCATCACTAAAAAATTCATTGATACGTCTAAGAAACCCACTTAAAATAGTAGCTACGCAACTTTTGCAAAACGTTTGAAAAGTGTCATCAAACACTGAGTTAATGAACTCGCTTAACATAACCTATTGTGCCAAGGATAGTTATTGAAGGGACAAACAAACACAATCAGACCCGCAGAGAGACTTCTATTCATTAACACCCCGTTTCCAATTGGACCATCTCAACGCTTCGCCGCACTCTTATTAAGTTTCTATACTTTGTTTAATATACGTTAGTTAGTTGCAATGGGCAGGTCACATTATAGACAGATTTCAATTTTATTCCTTGAGGGTGAGAGTGTCAAAGTAATCCTTAAAGACTACAGGTAGTGGTGGTCGTTATTACAGCAGCAGATAGCGTAATGCATTATTTGCACGCAACGAACAACACATTATCGAATCGTCAACTATCCTGTTATCATTATTCGTTGTCTGTTGTCAACGTTGTTCATACGCGCACTGTTGCCGTACTTGGCATAGAAGCGCAAGCGAGTGCGCAACAAATCAAGTAGCTGTGTGCGACAGATAGCGCTAATCGCGGGAGCTCGCATCGCAATCGCAATTCAAATAACTGACTTTTGGTATCATTATTAGGTGTTGCTGTTTGTTGTCAGTCAGTACAATAAAAAACAAGGTAACAGAGCGTTGTTTTGCTTTTGTTCTCGTACGTTTTTATTACGCTGCGATCGCGACGAAATAAGTATAACAATTATTTAATAATAAGTTCATTATCGTTTTGTAAAACAGCAATATAACAGGATAACAGACAACAGTTTACAATAACAGCTGTTTAAGAATAACACAACACTGTTATTCATTATTGCAAAACAGCCGTTATTGCCACCACTAGACACAGGACCCAACATAAGCACATGCAAGATGCAAGATCTAGCGACGACCATGGAGCTTTATCATGACGTCTTAATGCGGAAAATCCGACTCAGATCAGGTTTTAGCTGTCATCTTTAGTATGAATCTGACAGCGGGCGAACCTAAACTGAATCAGAATACAATCGCATTAAGACATCACGGTAAAGGCCCCTGATTAAGATAGCGGGATCGCGGTGGATGCGGAAAGCACAAGAGCGGTCTGAGTGGAGAGCCTTGGGGGAGGCGGTGTTCTGCCTTTTCGCCGAATTTTTTTGATCGAATCTCATTTGGCATCCAACGTTTCACCGAATGTTCACTTTGACAACTGACAATTGGCAAATTTTTGTATGCCAACCTCTCATTTGGCCGAATTTTCATAAAGACGAATATCATTTTGATTTTAAACTTTTGGAATATCTTTCACATGGCAAATGTTACACTAGGCCGAAAAAGTCTTATGATTAATTTGGATTAACTTAGGTTTAGGTGCGGCGGGGTGGCCCTTGGGCCACCCCTTAGCCGCGAACATGTTTGTTTTAATTTATAAACAGTCTTTTTTACCTTAGAATGTCTTATTTTTTACTAATGGTTATGTAGTACCATTTGGCTATATAAAAAAAAAAACATTTTAATAAGTGTCCATATAAAAAAAAACAAACGTTGAGTTGGCAATCGTGAGGTTGGGAAATGAAACTAATCATTTTGACAAGTTGCCATATGATGATTCGGCAAAATGAAATTCGGCCAAACGTTGGTTGGGAAGTGAAATTCGGCAATAAAATTTTCGGCAAATCAATAGAGAACCCACGAAACTGAGCGATCTATGTCTGTGATCGAGAGAGATGGAATGCCATATTAATACACATATCCATTCCTTTCTAAATCTATTAATTTCTCTCAGCTCTATATAGCTCCAACATCCAGTTAAATAGATTCAATTTTAAATCCTAGTTTCATTGAACGAACTGCAAACTCCAAAAGAAACAACCCAGGATATTAACTTTTGTCAATATCTTATATTAACTGGTGTCAGATGTCTTCGTAAGAAGATCAAGGAATAATTCTTAATAAGCCGTTTACGGATTTATCTAGGTGGAAAATGTGACTTATGAAGTTGTAGAAAATCTGGAATGTTTTATTTTTACATGTCTGTTGCGAGGCGAGGCGTTGAGGAATATTTGAAAATTATGATTATTTGTTACAAAAGGCAGACACAGAATGGTAGATATTTTAGAAACTCGAGGCAGAAAATCGGCACTTTCAGAAACAGACATTAATTTGAACAGGTCAAAGTAATTGGTGAACGCAAAGTCAGACATACGTTAGAAAATAATAATAATAATAATTAAAATAATATTAAAAGAAAATAAAATGTAATCAACGACAGTGTTTTAATTTTGGAAAACTCACAAACTAATTTACCTTTTGATTATTATATTATTAAAGATTAGACTGACCATTTCAAATATAATACTACAGTAAAACTTTACGAATCAATTTGAGACAGTAAAATTATTTGTTGGAATGACAATGATGCGAGAAAAAAAAATTGAAAAACGGCTACTTTTAATTTTAATTTTATCGCGAAAAATGTATGCTTTCTAATAAACCACCAGTCCAATGTGTTACAGTCTCAATTCGCAACTTCGCCCAGAACCTTTGACCCCTAAAACCTTTAAGAAACCCTCAAGAACAGACACAACAACAACAAATTCATCACAATAACTTTATTAACATAATATACATATGCAAATAAATATGTTTTCCAGAAAGCGTTTATCCAGACATCGAATAAGTCCAAAAGTCCTAAATTCAGCGACTAAAGTCGGCAGCGCATAAATCAAGACGAGTGTACTTGAAACCAGGACAGCGGTACAGTCGTGCTCGTGATATAAATGGAACGGTGTAGTGCTTGCTTTGAAATCTCTATTGTAGTGACATTTTTCAGCAGAGAGAGCTTCCATGCAGCTGAGTAATTCTGTAAGTATTTTGACACTCGGCATCGGATTGAAATGAACACAGTGACAGCTAGCCTGATTCCGATGCCAACTGTCAGCCCATACATGAACTGTCAAAATGAACACGATGGCGATTGCGGGCGAGTTAGACAATAAGCCTAATGAAATCCACTACCAGATTATTGTATTTTCATCCGAGTTACTCAAGCACTTATGCAACATTTCAGCTCAATCGGTTAAGTTATCTGCTTCAAAATTGAATCACAAGATTCCACCCAGACAAACATACTTACATACATTGCAAGTTAATTAAAAACTCTAAAAATGCTTTACAGATTTTCATGCGCTTTTGATCAATAGACAGAGCGATTCACGGGAAACGTTCCCCAAACTCTGATTCTGAAACTGTAATTCAACTATGTATAGCAAAACCTGTCAAGGTTTTTCCAGAATCGAAATTCACCTGCATATGTAGCGCATACAATATTACGGAAAGTTAAACAAGAGCCTGTGAAAAGTGTGAAACCAAGCTTTGACAGGTCAGCCGTGACGTCATCACGCAACAAAAATAAATATCAGTTAAAAACGGCCATGTCACATAAATCGTCACAGCTTTGGAAACGTCACAAACCGTTAATGCGGTTAACGCAGATTGGTGGATCGGTGTGTGAACACCTTTAGCCTCTTTCATAAACGCTCTAGGCTTCTGCTAACTTAACAAACGTTTGTCCTTATCTGTGAAAGGTAAATGTCAAAGTGAGAGATAAGGACAAACGATTGCTAAGTTAGCAGAAGCCTACAGAGCGTTTATGAATAAGAGGGTTACCCCCTTATTCATAAACGCACTATAGGCCTCTGTTAACTTAGTAATCGTTTGTCCTTATCTCTCACTTTGACATTTACCTTTCACAGATAAGGACAAACGATTACTAACTTAGCTGAGGCCTATAGTGCGTTTATGAATAAGGGGGTTAGTCTATATAAGGTCTCATAAAATTATTACATACATCTAATCTAACTAATATTATAAATGCGAAAGTATGGATGGATGGATGGATGGATGGATGGATGTTTGTTTGTTACTCAATCACGCCAGAACGGCCCAACGGATCTGGATGAAATTCGGCACATAGATAGAGAAAAGTCTGAAATAGCACATAGGCTACTTTTTATCACGGAAAATTGCGTAGTTCCCGCGGGATAGCGATAAACGAATTCTTTGCAGACGAAGTCGCTGGCAACAGCTAGTGTATATATATGCATACACAAATCACGTCTATTATATCCCTTACTGGGTAGACAGAGCATATGGTAAATAAGGTAACAAGACCTTAAGGCCACGTTTAGCATGATTGTAGGCGTATAGGTGGAAAGGGGAATCGAAATAGTGATGGGTTGCTAGCCGCATCGCATAAAACTTTCGGCCCATTGCCTCTATGGGCTTTTACCATTATGCGCGGGAAGAGACAACTGATACATTGTTTTTTCTTTACTCGTAGACCAGCATGGAAGAATATTTTTATTTTATCTTCACTACATAGTATAAAACGAAGTCGCTTTCTCTGTCCCCATTACCCTATGTCCCTATGTCCCTTTGTATGCTTAAATCTTTAAAACACAGACCACCTACCCCCGAGACATGCCATCTTTACGAATTTCTAAGCAAACACTTCTGCCGACGTTGGCGGAATGCGACGTAAGCGGGCGGCAGGGGTGACGTCACGGCGAAAGAAAGAAGAGATGAGGGCATGTCGATATTGTATATCGATAAGTAGTGGTGGTCGTAATTACAACAGCAGATAACGTAACTGACTTTTGGCGGTTTTGGTATCATTATTTGCTGTTGCTGTTTGTTGTCAGTCAGTACAATAACAAACAAGATAACAGAGCGTCCTTTGCTTTTGTTCCCATACGTTTTCATTACGTCGCGGTCGCGCGTTGTATCGTAACGTAACGATATAAGTATAACAATTATTATTTTATAATAAAATTATCAAGTAGTAATTTTCGATAAGAGTTTTTAATGATTCACGGTTAAGTTCATTCGAAATATTATAAACGGGATGTGAACCGCGATTACCTTTATTGAGCTCCCGATCGCGGTTGATCGCGGTTCACATCCCGTTTATAATATTTAGTAATTTTCGTTCATTAATTCATTATCGTTTTGTAAAACAGCAATATAACAGGATAACAGACAACAGTTTACGATAAGTTATTTAAGAATAACGCAACACTGTTATTCGTTATTGCAAAACAGCCGTTATTGCCACCACTATCGATAAATTACTGGCCGGTTAGATTTTGGGAGTGTGGGGAGAGAGATGTGGAGGTTGATTGATACATATTCTTCAGCTTGACTCCATTTATTTCTTGTTGTCACACGTTAGTTTACAGTGGCAGGCAAGAGACTACTGACGCTACGGGCGGCTTAGCTAGCGCGTGTTAGTCATATTGCAAACTAAGCAATCCTGTGTCCCTACAGGAGCAATGCGCGCTGTTGAAGTGATAACTTCTTGTGGGAGGGTAAACCGCATCGTTCAGACAGAGACAGTTCACTTCAAACAACACTACTAGTGACGTGACAAACAACTATCCAAGCGCGACTATTTTCAAATGCAATTTGCTAGGAACGTAACATATCTTTACTTACTCTGTTATATCATTGGTCTTTTTATCATAGTTGATACTCGTCGCTTTACACGCGTGAAAAAAAATTACATGACAATCGGTTCCGAAGTTTCAGTGTCAAAAGCTATTATTAAATTAAATAGAAAAATTGACGAACGAAATTATTTTAACTTCATACTGTCTAGTAATAAGTTTTACGTGCATTAAATCAATCACTTTTAATTAAATGTTTGTAAAAGTAATTACGAAACAAGATTTTGATATAACTTCAAATTCAAAGACAATCAAATTGAATGAATGAATAATATCGATACGGTTTGGTCGCACCTCTACTTACGCGTGACGTTGAAATGCAAGAAAGAGATGTAACGCGACGCAAAGCGTGCTAAACAAGGACAAACATAGACTTGGTACTTATTAGCGACCAGTGTTATTAGAACTCCGTGATTTTTTGTTATTAAGGTATTATTATACTTTGTACTTACCGATGAAACGTGATAGTATCTTTCTTCTAATTATTTTTGCGACTGTCGCTTTCACACCACCTTACAGCGCTAACTGGCATTTTTTTGTATTTTACTATTGTAGTTTTTAGGTTATATTAACACCCTGCTTACGGGTCTGTTTCCTGGTCACTACTGAATGAGCGCGCGTTTGCGTTCGAAGTTATAGGCGCAATTGCGCAAATAGGATCCAGAAAATGCCGCCCTGTATTACAAGTCTACTAGTCTACGCAACGGATTTTGTTGCGGTTTTTTTTAATGAAGGTAGGTTTATATGTACATAATACATGCATAATATAGCGTGCGAAGCCGGGGCAGGTCGCTAGTTGAAAATAACAGCACCATTGCCGGGAAGAAAGCGCCGCATGAAAGTTGTGCATTTTTTTTCAACACGTTGAAATAAACAATTCAAATTGAAGGTAATTTAAACTAGAAAAAAACTACGAAACTCCACAGCCAAGTCCACAGAAGCCATTGGGGCGAAAGAGTAAAAAAACTTACGACGACATTAAAAAATATCTTCAGATGCGAAGTAACGAAACCAATCTCAATATTTGTTTCGGAAAGTGCTCTCTAAAACTGAAAGCACTGAATTAAAAAAAAAGTGTGAGGTCCGATCGGGCCGGGAACAAAAGGGATCTGTGTAGGACAACGAACAACAGTAAATCATAAGTTAGCGCCATCTCGTGATTTGAGTGCGAAACTTTGGGTAGGTACTACTGTTAGTGAAATAATTTATGTATTTGTCAATTTAAAGTAACGACAACGTCTTTAGTAGAGGCTTTTAGAGCTGACATGTTCATTTTCAAATTTAATGATACAAGGCCATAAATAAATATTTTGAAAAAATACGTACGCAGTCTTTGCGCCTAATTAAAACGGCTAGCGACTTATTAAAAGCTGTAATTCTACTTTTAACGTAATTGTGAATGCACAGATAAATAAAAAAACAGAGCGATCTCTACCAGGCAATCATATCGGACTGGAGTAAAGAACAGATTGCTTATTACGTAACTCGCTCGCGATCACCATCGTCTTCATTTTGTTCATTTTGACAGTTCATGTATGGGCTGACAATTGGCATGAGAATCAGCTAGCTGTCACATTCATACAAGAACTGTCAAAATGGACACGATGGCGATTGTGAGCGAGTTACGTAATAATCTGAGCCGGTGGTGTAATTCACCACTTCACCATAACTTCAGTTAATTAAGTAAAAAAAAAAATTGCCTTAACCGATTATAAAGATCCTCTCCGGATACTTAATGGTTTCATGTCTTATTGTACTGCGGACCCCTAAAAACAAACAGAAGGCGCTACAAGGGCCGTCGGCATGCTCATAAAAAATAACATTTTACTCTGCACAATAAAAAGCTAGGCAAGAATAATTTTATTAGAGCGTCACGTCTGCCCCGAATGTTATCTTATCTTACGTTTCGAGAATCGTGCTCATTATTTCTGATGTTGTTAATAAAAAAGCGGCCAAGTGCGAGTCGGACTCGCGCGCGTATGGTTCCGTATCACCGTTTACAATTGCCATTTTATGTTTTTTTTTTCATTGTTTGGGTATCGTACCTCAAAAGAGAAATAACGAAACCCTTAGAAGATTTTGTTGTCCGTCAGTCCGTCTGTCAAGACCCTTTATCTCAGAAACTCGTACAGGTATAACGTTAAAACTAATATCAAACACTTAGGTCTGCGACCCATTAAAGCTGGGAAAAAAATCAACCCTCGTAGTCAATTCAACTAAAAGAGACAGTTATTAGAAAAGGTATTTCCATACAAATTGCCGTGCTCCCAAAAAATGAGGGTACCTACTTCCGAGTTGTCATGAAAATTTAAATTTTAAGGTAAGTTGTCTTCCTATTCATATAAAAAAAATAAATAAAAAAAAACTTCTATAGTTCATCTAATTTGTTTACTGTTTTGTTTTTGTTTACTCACTGTCATGATATTTAAATGAATCTCTTTCGCGGCGCGTTCTTCTTGGATAAGATGGTCTTTCCAAAGTCCTGCTAGAAATCTACCTGTCCAGTTCAAACGACTCGTCTCTGTGACCGACAAACAGAAACAGCGGAACGTATCGCGCCTTGTTTACAGCATTTGCCTACGGATCTCTAGAACGCCCATAATGTGAATAAACGTGGGAACATTACGTATTTTATGATGTACTGCAGTTAGCGGAGGGTCAATCAAACTTTCATTGTATATTAGCGACCATTTTCGAAGCTACATTGTTTTAAATGGGCTAAGTTTATCACTTATGCAATTTTGCATTACCATTAACTTCGTGTAACCTATTACCGGAACGATGTGTAAAGTGATTGATTGAATATCTTCAAGTTCTTTAGCTTTCTGTCGTTGGATGCGACCAGCAACCTATCACTATTTCAATTACCCTTTTGTAGAGCTGCCTTGAGGATCACTTGCACATAACTTCGGTATTCTAATATTCTTTTTAAGTTTTAGAATTAATACATAGGTACGCTGCCAGCGGAAGACCTAAGGCCCTAAGCCTACTGTTTCTCTCTCTTGTTTATTGAATTCTTTTCTTTACTTAACTTTATTTTCAAATACTCAAATTAATTATTCAATAAGGAGTAAAGAAGGAATCTTTACGCTTTCCAAGTTTCTACCTATAGGTACGCCCACAATCACGTTAAACCTAGGGCTGTCTACCCCCTACGGAATAAAGAAGTGATTATTATGTATGTGTTGTATGTATGTAAGAGTATAAGTGAACGAAAGGAATATATAATTTTATCTAATTTCCAATAATCATAAATTAAAAAAGGATGTCGTTTAGTAAAAATTTGGACAGTGTCTAAAAATCACCGATGGAATAAGCGACACGAAAGTTGTCCTACGCACACGAGACCTAGCCCATTCGACGCGGAAAAATCTGCTGGGTTCAATGATATAGATAACTCAATATTAAAAAAAATGTCGCTTATCCCATTTCACCTTTCGGGCGTTCAGTGACAGATGCTTTTTTTTGTCATAAAGACGATGAAACGCAAAAAGCAGTATAAAGTTCTTTATTATAGCTTCCCATATTAAAGCAATACTTTTCTTGAACGTTTTTATGATGCTATTACTTGTTTGGGAACTTGCTGCGACCACGTGGAGCTGACAGGTGTGTTTTTTAATATAAAGTTGACATTTATGGCTCGTTATTGTATCGTATTGATTCATTCAGATTTAACTTTGAAACCTTGATCACACATACCGAGTAAACGGGAGAGACAGTGCTCTGAAGATAAAGAGTTAATATAAAGTTCTCTGGCATCCCAATCGGTCCATTTTTACCCACGACGGAACGGAGACGGTATATGCGTTTAGGGTGATAGGTTGTGTGTGTGTTTGTCCGCAAACGCGAATGTTCCCATTTATCTCGACGACGACGACGCGGTTGGCCTAGTTGGTAGTGACCCTGCCTGCGAAGCAAGCGTCCCGGGTTCGAATCCTGGTAAGGGCATATATTTGTGTGATGAGCACGAATATTTGTTCCTGAGTTATGGATGTTTTCTATCTATATAAGTATGTATTTCTCTATATAAGTATGTATATCGTTGTCTAGTACCCATAACACAAGCCTTACTAGCGCTTACTTTGGGACTAGGTCAATTTGTGTGAATTGTTCCCTAATATTTATTATTATTTTATTATTTATTTATCTCGAGAACCGTTAGACCGATTTAGATGCGGTTTTCAGTATTAGGTTCGTATTTCTTTAGCGGTGGTTCTTAGGTAGGTGTTATGGTGTTTGTCCGTTAGGGGGCGCTGCAATGTTCGTATATGTAAAAATTGAATGTTCCCATTTATCTCCAGAACAGTTGGACCGATTTTGACACGCTTTTCTGTGTTAGGTTCATATTTCCTTAGCGGTGGTTCTTAGATAGGTGTCATGGTGTTTGTCCGCTAGGGGGCGCTGCAATATTCGTATAAGTAAAAAGCGAATGATCCCGTTTATCTCCAGAACGGTTTGACCGTTTTAAACGCAATTTTCTTTAAAGGGTTAGGAATTTATTATGAACGGTTCTTAAATAACAATAAAAACAATAATAACAATAAATAATCTAATCTAATCTAATCTAATAGTTGTTTTAACGTAAACATGACAGAGGGCGCTGCAATCATAAAATACCTACTTAAATTCATACTTTTTGGGCGTTGTTGCCAAATTGGTTAAAATTGTATTCCTAATAGTTTCATTCTGTCCGTCTGCCTGTCTACCTGTCTGTCCGTCTGTCTATTTTCAAATGGTTCGATTATTAAAGGCGTTTTACTTGGAAACTACAGTGGTTACATATTTAAAATTTCATTTTGAAGAGATTCCTTCGTAAATCGCTACATAATTACAAACTTTTATTTAGTTTTACCTGTCCTGTTGTTTGTCTGTCTGTGCGTAATCAAATATTGCACTCCCAGTAATTGAATTGCCCTGAAATTTAGTATACTTGTATAAATCTGGTGACAAAACAATAATCGGGTAGTGAAATTCTGATGACCCGGCCAGGACAGTCTCCGCAGAAGGGAACTCTTCAATGGTTGGTCGAATTGACTTGTAATTTGGTGTACATATGTAGGAGAGGTGAAAATGCAAGTATAGTCAACAAAAAGCACAGTCAGAAAAAAACTTGTAGTGAAAACGTGTCATTTTCAATTCTGTAGGTAGTTAAAAATAACACTAGGTACTTAACACGTTACCAGTAAAAACACTTTGACACGCAACTGAAGATGAAACACTAGTAGAATCGTACGGTAATGAGTAACATAATCATTAATATACATGAATAAAAAAATAAAATAAAATAGCTTTTATCAAATCCCATAAAACATGAAATCCTATGGGAGTTATGCTTACCTACCTACAAAGTAAACGGATGGAAACAGTAAATGTAGAAATTCTCTAAAAAGACTAAAATAAAAAAGCAAAATTAAAAATTTTGTAAAAACCCACGACGGATGCATACATTTAAAAAGTATTAAATAATTTCTAAAAGAACCCACCGACTTTAGTAAAATATGTAGAGAAAGTTAAAACTTAAACGTATTTACAAAGTGTTTACAAGCACCTATTCACCTGTCTTTTATTATAGTGACAAATCTATGAACATCCGTCGAGGGCTGCCATTTCCATTTCTGTTACAAAAAATATGTATTACGACTTGTGAAACTAAACTACACAATTCACTTGAATTCAGGGCAAGTAATGGCAGCCCCCGGTGGATTTTCATAGATTTGTCACTATAATAATAGACAGGTGAATAGGTGCTTGTAAACACTTTGTAAATACGTTTAAGTTTTACCTTTCTCTACTTATTTTACTAAAGTCGGTGGGTTCTTTTAGAAATTATTTAATACTTTTTAAATGTATGCATCCGTCGTGGGTTTTTACAAAAAATTTAATTTTGCTTTTTTTTGAGAGCTACGATGCTACAGACACACACGCACACACACAGACATCGACGTCGAACTAATAACACCCCCTCTTTTTGCGTCGGGGTTTAAAACTAACACTAAGTATCATTTTTCACACGGTCGCCTTCAGGATAGGCAAATAACAAAGAAGCTGTTTACAACCTGCATCGGTTTAAGCGTGAACCAAGGCTGTGCTAGTGCGATAATGCACATAAATCTCGCTGGCTGACTTGCGAGCGATTTGTGCCCCGTTCACCGCGGGGCAGTACTCGAACGAGTACACACAACCACTATAATACGAGCAAAAGTTTATTTAGCAAATAGCAGAGGGTTTTTTTTTACGACGAGTGCTTTCGGAAAGACTATCATTGCTACGCGTCTTAAGAAACCCGGCAAAATCATAGAAAATAACTTAGATTTTAGTATCACAGATAACTATTTTAAGGGCTATCTTGCTTTTCTGGTATTAATATGAAAAAATACGTGCCGCACAAACGTAGCTGCCGAGGTTGTGACAACATATAAAATTCAAAATACAAAATTAAAAAAAAAAAAATTGCACTGGCTCTTTTACATGTCTTTTATTAAACTACCAGCGCGTTCGGGAACACCATCATTGCCAAGAACAATGCGCCGCAAGAAACTTGGCAGAAAGTCATTTTTTCAATGTAAAATACATTAAACTACTTCTTCTTCGTTACACTTTTGAAAGAGTGGTCGTGGTCGTCACTTCTGTACTCGTGACACGCCTTACAATATGCCGCCACTCGTCCCTGACAGCTTAAGCTACTACAATACTTAAATTCCACTTAAATTAGAAATACATTTATAAAAAAGATGTATAAGGTCCCCAAGCCTTAAATTATATTATTCCTATAGACTAATAATGCCATTCTACTATTATAGATGTATAAAGTCTCTAGTAGTCATAATTTATATCAGTATCCTTGACTAAGCTGTCAAGCGATGCAAGTTTAGTAAGCACTTGCATCTAATCTCAAAGTGAACGATGCTCGATTGGGTTTCAATGAGGAACCCTTTGGTGCGTGCGGGACCATATTGCCGCGCTGCCTGCGGAATCCAAATGAATCCGCCTTTGTTGCTGACTGTACGGAGCGATAGCAGGTGACGTTCAAGGATTTATTTGCTGACGGTGAAACACAATCGACAGGTCTTAAATGCACTCCAATAAAAATGGAAGACATGGAAGGCGACCGAGCAAGTGGATGACCAGGGCCTTGCTATGACGTCTTAATTCCGACTCAGTTCAGGTTTTAGCTGTCATTTTTAGTATAAATAATAATAATAAAAATAAATAAATATCTTGGGACAAATTACACCAATTGACCTAGCCCCAAACTAAGCAAAGCTTGTAATATGGGCACTAGACAACGGATAAACATACTCATATAGATAAATACATACTTAAATACATATTAAACATCCAAGACTCGAGAACAAACATTCGTATTTTCATACAAATATCTGCTCCGACCGGGGATCGAACCCGGGACCTCAAGCTTCATAGTCAGGTTCTCTAACCACTAGGCCATTCGGTGTCATGTGTATGGATCTGACAGCGAGCGAGCCTAAGGCCACGCAAGGGTCCAGTGCGGATTGGGAACTATAATTTGCATTTTAATAGGTCTAGTAACTGTTACCCAAAACTTTGCACTATCTGGGATTAAAAATAGCCTATATTAATCATGTTGCTATATTTAATGGTGGTCGTTATTACAACAGCAGATAACGTAATGCATTATTTGCACGCAACGAACAACACATTATCGAATCGTCAACTATCCTGTTATCATTATTCGTTGTCTGTTGTCAACGTTGTTCATACGCGCACTGTTGCCGCACTTGGCATAGAAGCGCAAGCGAGTGCGCAACAAATCAAATAGGTGTGTGCGAGAGATAGCGCCATACGCGCGAGCTCGCATCGCAATCGCAATTCAAATAACTGACTTTTGGTATCATTATTAACTGTTGCTGTTTGTTGTCAGTCAGTACAATAACAAACAAGGTAACAGAGCGTTGTTCTGCTTTTGTTCCCGGACGTTTTTATTACGCTGCGATTGCGACGAAATAAGTATAACATTATTTAATAATAAGTTCTTTATCGTTTTGTAAAACAGCAATATAACAGGATAACAGACGACAGTTTACAATAACAGCTATTTAAGAATAACACAACACTGTTATTCATTATTGCAAAAAAGCCGTTACTGCCACCACTAGCTATATTAGTCATGCCAGTGCGGTGTCAAGGGCCGACAACGCACTGGCATCGCGTAAAGAGCTGCGGGTGTCTATGGACAGTGGTGATCATTTAACATCAGGTGACCCACTAGTTCGTTTGTCTGGCCTCTCTAACATAAAAAAAAAAGTTATATTCGGCTAGCAACCCGTCACTGTTTTGATTCCCCTGTCCACCCCATCCACAACATGCGAAACGTGGCCTTTAGGTCCTGTTACCTAAGGCTCTGTGTACCCCTTAAGGAGACAAGACGTGATACGAAGACGTTCCATAGTTTAAGCTCTACAAGGAATAAGGGCATATTTTGCGAAAGTTCCGTGAGGCATTATTAACGGGTGTTGTGTTTTAGAAACAGTCTCCAAAAAAGAGGCTTTTCAAATTAAAATTCAATGAACACAGAACCTTCACCTTGCTACTCCGATCCGATACCATTAGCTATATTCATTAATTGGACCTTCGAAAATTAACGTCTCATTCAATAAATTACATTATAAACCAGGTACAGTCAAGGGCATAAATATATGTACGTTACCATGACGTCAAAAACATCTGCCTATACACCTTTATGGTACAAACAATAAAGTCGGTGACACATATATTTGACATAATGACTGTATCGATATTGTAAGATCTTTTTATTCTTAACTGTCCTATTTGGTAAACAAAATTCTAACCTCAATGTACAATTTTTTTTAAAGAATAAGGTGTATTATGTTATCAAATAAACCTGAGGCAATATTTTGCACATAATTTTGCTGATATTTAATCTCCAGTTCCTTTATTTACGATGAAATAGTTAAAAAATAACAAAATTGAGACGTTTTGAGGTTAGAATTTTGTTTACCAAATAGGACATAGAATGAAAAGACCTTATGCCCTCGAATGTATATGTATACTATATTTTTCTAAAAGAAAACTGGTCTCTATGAATTTGAAAAAAACTTTTGTGGAAACCTCTAAACACGAGCCGTATTCCCAAACTCCAGTCCACAAAAACCGATTTGATTTACTGAAAAACTTTGAGAAATCCAATATTTTCCCCGCGAATTGATATTCAATATTTGCCCTCACGTATTTTCTTTACTTTTAGATCCAATTCCCTCGGCTAGTTTTTGTCAGATAAATGGTTGGCTGTAATTTATACGCCCACGCATTTTACTATGTACGGTCGCGTTTACATTGGAAGGCCCGAAAGGGTTAGGACGCCTAGACCGCAACAATACGCCTAATTGGCATTCTGAATGCGTTAGTATGTGATAGGTACCATCAGCCAAATATGTGGTCTACCACCTTAAGGTTAAAATTCCTTTGCACGTCACAATATATAACGTCGATAAGACAGGCTGTCAAATTGAAAGTTCGACTTTAGCGACATTTTCATTTGATAGGAAGTTGGATGAAAAGTGGTAGACCACTTATTTGGGCGACCGTACAGGCTATATTGCCGCAACATTATGCTGAGAGTAGCCCATTTTACATCATATCGGTACTATTCTTAAGTATATTGTTTATCTTCATATTTTAAATCTACGTGTACCTATCCAATGTGTGTTATTAAATGTTTCTCCCTCTCTCTCTCTCATATGTATGGTGATCTTCTTTCTCACTTCAACATTTACCTTCTTAACAGCAACAAGGTCAATATATTTTGATCATTGACATGGTACACAAAGTAATGCTAGATTCAATCAATTGTTGCGCTGTTTTACTTTTTTTTTTAATTTTGATGAAATATTTACAAAACTTTGGGTGTCTACTCGGACGTTAGTAGAATCATTTTAACGAATAAAAAAAGAAAAAGTCACAAGATTAAAGGCTATGTTTTTTATTATTTTCTGAAATTGCTATCATTTGAAAGAAATGAGACTAGAACGCTGTTTTTTTTATTATTCCGGCATACGAAAAGTTAAAAAGCAGAAAAGTTAACATGGTGTTAAAATATTATGAACTTTGATGGATCGGTGTATTTGAATTTGAACCGACAGTATTAATTATATCTCTGTTTAGTAACAGTGCTGAGTTTAACATTATACCTACCACATTAAAAACCGAAGACATAAAAGAACTCGGTACAAATCGACCAGATCCAACAATTACCGGCCCTTTGTGAATATTTAACTCGCATCCTTTCCACGCAATTCCATAAACCTTTTTCCTGTAATTCGTATTTTTAATTATTCCAATTTTGAAGTTTTTATGAATTTCGAAATACCCCGCGTACTTCATTACAAAGAAAGGTAAAGCCGTCATAAAACGCAAAAAGTGTGAAGTTAGGCGGATAATGGTAAAACAAAAGCAATGCAGGGGCCTTACCATGACGTCCTAATTCCGACTCAGTTCAAGTTTTAGCTGTCACTTTGAGTATGACTCTGAAAGCGAGCGAACTTAAACTGAATCGCATTAAGACGTCATGTAGGCCCTGGTAGCTAATTTATTTATTACTAGCTGTTGCCAGCGACTTCGTCTGCAAAGAACTCGTTTATCGCTATCCCGCGGGAACTACACAATTTTCCGGGATAAAAAGTAGCCTATGTGCTATTCCAGACTTTTCTCTATCTATGTGCCAAATTTCATCCAGATCCGTTGGGCCGTTCTGGCGTGATTGAGTAACAAACAAACATCCATCCATCCATCCATCCATACTTTCGCATTTATAATATTAGTTAGATTAGATTTGACCGGTGTCCGCTGGATTAGGATTTGGGCGCTAAATAATACGATTCAAATAACTTATCCACTGCCACCAACCAGTTTAGGTTTTTTCACTTCAGAGTAGTATTATAATGAGAAAGAATTAAGTTTCATTGGTTCACTGTAGAATTGCATTATAAATTTCATGAAATATTGTATACGAGTGTAATAACACAGAGAAGTAATGGATTATTGAACAAAAATTGTGTAGCGTACCGTAAGAATTAAAACGATCGGAGAACCAAGTGCTCGTAGTATTTGAATAGGTATAGTATGATGATGACGCTAAACAACAACAAAAAGCCCAAATTTTTCAACATCTCACTAATTTTTTCACTTTTGTCCTACTTTTAAATACCGTCCTGCACGCTTTGTAACCTACTTCAAAACTCAAACCGATCACAAAGTTTTCCCAGAACACTCTTGCTCGCTCGCTGTAGGTTTTCTAGCACCACGCTCTCAAAACTTAATCAGATGGTTTAAACGGTACACAGTTCCGATAAACTTCCGCAAAATTTCACAAGTCCACAGTCTTCGCGGTGGCGCGTTTAAGGTTTTTTTTTTAATTACTTACGTCCCCGCTTCGGGTTTAATGATGTTGTATGTTGCAGTCGTGTTTGACGATACAAGTATAACATAAATAAATAAATATCATGGGACAAATTACACCAATTGACCCAGTCCCAAACTAAGCAGAGCTTGTACTATGAGTACCAGGCAACGGATAAACATACATATATAATGTAGGTAAATACATACAACATCCATGACTCGGGCACAAACATTCGTATTCATCATACAAATGTCTGCCCCTGCCGGGATTCGAACCCGGGACCTCTAGCTTCATAGTCAGGATCACTAACCACTATCCGGTCGTCAAATAAATCATAATAAATCGTCGTTTTTTGGCTCTCCTGAAAAGTCGTATTTATATTTACGCCAATTGAACCCAAAATACCTGAAGGTATCCATTTATTACTTTAATTTACGTATAGGTATAGACCTCGGACCCCGTTCGACCTTCGTTGCAACCGCATCTCATAATTGACAAAATTAAGTGTCGTGAATCGTGATTATTATGTGCTTTTATGAAAAAATAAAACAAAAAAAAAATACACGCATGAAAAATAGATTGTGTGTCTTCGCAAAAGTGAAACGGTCGCTGGCTCAGCATTACGCTGAGGTGTTAGACACCTGCAGCACTGATTTCCTGCTGCCGTCTGTGACTTACGAAACGATACACAGATAAAATATACTACAATCCATAAACTTTTATGTAAATACAGAAATAAATAGGTATACTTAATAAATAGGTAGAATCCGACTTATGTGTAACGAAAAAAAATACATAAATTAATTAAATAGTTTATAGGTTTTAGCTGTCATTTTTAGTATCGATCTGACAGCGAGCGAACCTAAACCTAAATGTTAACCCCCCTCAGCGTAATATACAGCGTACTACAATATAGAACCATGAAGTTTTTCATCCTGCAGGACCACACACAATACAACGGATACGTAATTACGCTTCACACTCCAAGAGCAATAAAACCTAAAGCGCAGAGAGTGCCCGAACACCCCCGTTTGTACGTAATACCGTCTCCATTAGTAGCCACTGGGATACTAGGCGTGAACAAGCGAAAAGGCACGAACCATTGATCAAACGACTCGGCCATTACGATACATAATAAAGCGTTTACAATATATTATGGTAACGGCAGTGATGCGGAAGGAAATGTACTGTATAATGGTCTGTTGTATTTTATATATGCTCTCTTGTCTGTTACCTCTGGTTGTACATATTTTTTAATAATTTTACGCCCAATTTTAAGATCTAAGTATCAGCAAATTTACGCTACAGAAGGATATTTAACTACGCATGCCAATTTTAAATATTTTATTGAATCAGGCGTTACTTTGCGGAGGTCCATCTCAATGAACTTCTGAATGACTTAAGTAGCGGAGTAGCGAGGTAAATATTTTGTGTTCATTGGATATTTAACTACTAGTTTCTGCCCGCGACTTCGTCCGCCTAGAATTAGATTGAAGAATTGATGTTGATAATTATATTTTGCAATAATTATTTACGTTGCAACTCTAGACCGCTACGACTAGACATGTTTATCGCTATCCCGCGGGAACTATGCAATTTTCCGGTACAAAAAGTAAGCTATGTTTTAATCCAGGGTATACCAGGTCGCTCTCTATCTCTGTTCCAAATTTGATCCAAATCCATTCAGTTGTTTCAGCGTGAAGAAGAAACAAACACACACACTCACTCACATCGTCACAAACTTTCGCTTTCATAATATTAGTAGGATTAGTAGTATTAGTAGCATTTTGAACATCGAACTGTTCGAAATAGGGAAAAGAGTTAAAAAGAAAAGAATAAAGAAAAGAAACTAAAAAAGAGAAAGATAAAGAAAGAAAAGAAAGAGGTAGAAAGTTATAAGGAGTTATTGTATTGTATTGTATTGTATAGGGTAAGTAAGTTTTTTTTCTTTTTTTTATGTGAATAGGAAGGCAAATGAGCTGAGGAATCTTCGGGAGTGGACCGGCATCAAGAGTGCTGCCCATCTATTTCGCCTCGCGAGAGACGGAGAAATATTCAGAACTAACTGCCAACCTTCGCTTGTCGGAGAGGCATCTAAAGAAGAAGATCTTTAAGACGAAATGAGAGCCTAAGGCCTGTTAGGTCTGGTTACCTTGGGCTCTATCTACTAAGGATAAGGGGTAAAGACGGGATTTGTGTGTGTGTGTGTGTGTGAGTCTAAAAGAGTCCTGTAGATCCTCTACAGTCCACAAGCTCCGAACTAATTAGCAACGCGGACGCACCGCGCGACCACTGCCTGATGAGTTTCTTTGTTAACATACCTATTTAGACAACTTTATAGCCTGGTGGTTAGGGAACCTGATAGTGTTTTAATAATGATATGGAGCACTTCAGGTAGGGTTGATTCAAAACCCCCGTAAACAACAACGGGATTTAAAAAATTGCGATTGACATAATATTCCTTAAATTGGTGGATATTAGAAGTGGACGACGTCAAAAGGTGACCTATTATTCCCCTTCCATACATACATACATACCGTCACGCCTCTTTCCCACAGGGGTAGGCAGAGGCTACTTTGTTCCACTTGCTACGATCCTGACATACCTCTTTCGCTTCATCTGCATTCATCAATCTCTTCATACATGCTCGTTCCCCTTCCAGTAACGTGAAATTTGGCACACTTAAATAAGTCTGGTGACCCAGCCAGGACTGTTTCCGCAGAAGGGAACACAGCAACGGTTTGTCCGATTGATTTGAAATTTAGTATGCATATGCAAGATAGATGACAATTAAGTAGGTACAGTCAGCAAAAAAAGCTTGCATTCAAAATTAAATTTTTAGGTTATTTTAATCAAAAATTTAACCTTTTGGTACAGAACTGTTCAAACTGTGGTACGGTCAACTTTAATTGTTGATCATACATGGAACGTTGTCGTAGTGATATGATTGCTCGTTAGTATTTAAAACACGTTGCCAAAGATTGATAATGGCAATATGACAGCGTTCCATACTGGCTCTACAATTTAAGTTGTCGACCGTACCCAACCATCTGTTTTTTAGCCTGTAGTGTTAATCATGGTAAACGTGGCCTTTAGGTTCTGTCTACTCCTAAGGGATACAACCGTGCCACCTGCCGGAATATTCCAGAACAATTCTGAGACATTTCGTATTTGACCTCTATTCCCGGCGACTTGCGAATTCTTCACCATTCTATGGTAGCTATTACTAATGCACTGTGTCGGATATTGATGTGTTTTGGAACACAATAAAACCTGCACAAAGGTCTTTACCATTTTTCTCCGCAGGGACGCGACCCCACATCAATCAATTACATTTGCTTACTTCGCTGGTGATAAATACGATAAACACTTCCTCTACGTCATAGGAAGCCGGCCATTTTGAAAATGCCGCGAAATAAGGGGTTATAGTTTATAGTTCGTAAGGACTAGATTGCATAACGACTCTATAAGCAAATCGTCTTAGTTGCATAAGGTCTTGGTAGCTAAATGTCTAATTGTACAAACGTCTTAATAGTAGAATGCCCGAGTTTAAGATTGGACTTAGTTCTATTACGTCTTGCTTGTATAACGCCCTAATATCAAAATGTTGTAATAGCAAAACGACTAGGTAGGCATATCGTCAAACATTAATAACGTCTAAATGGCATAACGACTAGATGGTTGAATGACAATAAAAACTCAAACGTAGTTTGTGAAGGAACTCTAGCCGGTATGCAATCATATGCTATCCAGACACTTTTCCTTATGCGTCGTTTTACAATCAAGACTTATTAATAACTTGGACGTAAACTCTATTAGTCATTTTGCAACTTCGGGCGTTATGCTATAGTTGTCGATCGAACAACTAAGACATTCTACTCACTAGGGCATTCTGCAAAAAAGACATTGTGCTTACCAAGACCTTATGCAACTAAGACGTTTTGCTTATGAAGTCGTTATGCAATCTAGTCCTTACGAACCTAACCCAAAATAAGACTTAGCTTATCAATTTTTTTTAATGGGATTCAGGGCGGAAAACTATTATTGACTACTAGCTTCTGCCCGCGATTTCGTCCGCGTAGAAATAGACTTACATTAGGTAGCAGACCTTTGAAATGTTTATCGCTATCCCGCGGTAACTATGCAATTTTTCGGGAAAAAAAGTAGCCTATGTGTTAATCTAGGGTATCAGCTATCTCCGTTCCAAATTTTATCCAAATCCGTCCAGTCGTTTCAGCGTGAAGAAGGAACAAACATACACACTCACATCGTCACATCCATCCATCCTCATAAACTTTCGCATTTATAATATTAGTAGGATTAAAAGAAACTTACCTAAGGGAAGTTCAATAGTAACTATACGAGCTCCGATTTTTTAGGTATTGTAGGTTTCTTTTTTTTATGTGATTAGGAAGGAAAACGAGCAAGTGGGTCACCTGATGGTAAGCGATCACCACTGCCCATAGACACCCGCAACCCCGGAGGGATTGCAGATGCGTTGCCAACCTAGAGGACTTAGATGAAATGCCTCTTGTGCCCGTAATTTCCCCGGCTGTCTTACACTCCACACCGGAACACAGCAGCGCAAGCACTGCTGCTTGGCGGCAGGATTAGCGAGTAAGATGGTGGTAGCGATCCGGACGGACCTTTCACAAGGCCCTACCACCCGCATGTGTCTCAGCAGCCGCTCATCTGATCACTTATCATCAGGTGAACCGCATACCCTTGCCGACTTTAATATAAAAAAGATGCTCCGCCGAACTTTCTAGAAAGCCCATGCATTTTTATCGTCTTAGTAATACCGCCATTGACGATAAAGGATAAAGATTACGCAAATTTCGTAGCACCTTTAAAGAGCAGTCAAAGTGCGGCACCTACTTTGCAAGTGCTCCTCCCCCCCCTTGGCGTAAATTGCTCAAAGTGAGGGACAATCAGTGATCGGACAGCCTAATGCATAGTCAGATCTTGGCGGGCTACGTGAAATGACTTCTTACATACAAACACAGTCTTTAACCTTTAGGGGGTAGACAGAGCCTAAGGTAAAGACTTAGGCCACGTTCAACACGTTTGTGATGATGTGAGTGAGTGAGTGTGTATCTTAAGAAACGACTAGACGGATTTGGATCAAATGGTACGGAGATAGTTTGGTGCCTTAGATTAAAAACATAGACTACATTTTATCCCGGGAAATTGCATTGAAAATTTTCCGGTATAAAAAGTGTAGCCTATGTTTTGATCTAGTCTAGGGTACCAGCTAGCTACCTCCATTTTAAATTTCATTCAAATCCGTCCAGTCGTTTCAGCGTGAAGAAGGAAAAAACATACTCACTCAATCACATTCTCATATCTCACAAACTGTCGCATTTATAATGTTAATTGGATTTATTTTTTACATTTCGATAGTCTTATTTTATAGTAAAAAGATAACGTTTCTCTGTGTGATTGGATGGAGATACCCGTGTTAGTTTTAGAACAGAAGACTGATGAGAATAAACTTGTATTCTTAAGCTAAGTAGTTACAGGCTGCAGCTATGGATGTGGCTCGCCATTAGAACATTTACATAGAGACGATCAGCGCCAATCACGAGGATTACCTATAAGTAATAGACCTATAGAGGTTACCTATAGGTAAAGAAAAGAAACGCTTCTCTCAGGCCTTATCTAAACTAACTCTCCTAGGATTACTTATTGAATTACTTATAGACTTTGTGGGTGTGTATAGTAGGCGGCAAATAAGTAAAACTTGGAGGGGATAAGCGCAGTATGAAAAGCAACATAATTTTCATACTGCGCATATTCCCTCCAAGTTTTACTTATTTGCCGTCTACTATATCTGTCTGTGGAATAGTAGTGCTCAAAGGGATGGACCAATTTCAATGCGGTTTATTTCATTCGAAACATGTAGGCTACTTTTTATCCCGGAAAATTGCGTAGTTATCGCCTTTACTCTTAAGAAAGAAATAATTCGAAATCCTATAACGTATATCTGCCCCTGAATATGTAAATAAATAAAACCCTTACCGAATTAGCCTTCTTTCTTTCTTTGCCTTAGTTTGGTTAGATTTTAAGTTAGTTTTTAATCAGGTTGGAGACTGAAAACCAGCATGCCTGCTGAGTCTCTTGTCCTATTTACACCTAATACTTTGTATTTAGATGCAAAGTATTAGGTAAATAGGACAGGACATGGGGCATTAGTGCTTTGAAAATGTAAATTTTTGTTTGTGTATTGGTAAATAAAAATTTCTTTTCTTTATTATTAGTTCCCGCGTAACGATAAATGTATTACAAACAGACACAGCTATATATACGCCGTCAGTCGGTTAGTAGTGGTACGAGGTATAACTTCGGTGCCTGACACACCCTGCCTGTAAACTTGGTTCACTGCAGTTTAGGTTTATAAACTAACTGGCGCTTGTTAGTGAACCCTTTTACAACGTTACCTGTCCGTCTGTTCGCTTGTCGCTCTAACACAAGATTGTAGCTTTAGAACCGTAATAAAACCCTTACTAATATTAAAATGGGAAAGTAACTCTGTCGGTCTATCTGTTT
This sequence comes from Pandemis heparana, assembly GCA_963854515.1. Taxonomy (NCBI): domain Eukaryota; kingdom Metazoa; phylum Arthropoda; class Insecta; order Lepidoptera; family Tortricidae; genus Pandemis; species Pandemis heparana. Next base: position 15,541,806 of record OY978018.1, on the reverse strand, counting down.
CACTTTCACATCATTTGCTTAAATAATTACAATTGTTTAAATTGTTCAGGTACCTCCTTCTGCCTTGGTGTTTTGCTCTCAATTGACAACTGATCACTATGTTACGTCTCGTGTAATGTACATAAGCGAATTAGTTAAAAAAAACCGGTAGTCTATAAAGTCGGTTTACGGACGTAGTTTTACGTGATAACGATAGTATGTATATCACAAGCCGACGCTTGGGCCGATCGTGCCTCTCTATCGCTTGTTCCGCGCTCTCGCTTGCGCACTCTGACGTCACGCGGAACGTAACGCAATGAGGCCAATGAGTCATGCTTTTTATGAGTACAGAAACCCGAAGTAGGGTCTATTGTCACCAAAGTACACACCCCCGTTCAAGACTCGCTTATAAGATTTATTATAAGAAGTAAACAAACAACTTTTTAAGACTCATTATTAACCATACCACAGCTCCATCTGGCGGGCGCGCGTCGATCAAGTTGAAGCATTACCTGCAACAGAGGGCGGTGTAAAAATGGAGCATAAACATCGCCCATCGCAGCCCTGGGAGCCGTTAGCGAGACGTATGGCCGCGCCGGCGATTACACAAAATCAGGGATTAAAACAAACAAAACAACAGTCTAACTTAACGATAAAGGATATAAAACAAATGAGTTTTTTTTTAATGTTGCTGTTTAAGCACTTAATTAATAAATTGTGACAGGAATACAGTGGCGCCCTCTTTAGATTTCTATTCATAGAGAGCGCTGCTGTTGAAACATATTCTCCACTCCAATCCATTTTAAAGCCGTAAATCACGTCTTTATCCCTTACGGGGTAGACAGAACCTAAGGTAAAGCCTGAAGGCAAGTTTAGCATGATTGTGGGCGTATGGGTGGAAAGGGGTATTAAACCAAGCCTTTGTAAACAAATCACTTCATCTAAATTCTCACACAATCACTCCTGGTATGCAATTAGCATAACATCTACCGGAATGTTGAAGGATACTAACTTTATATCTCACGATTTATAACAATTATACTATGGTCATTATATTTAAAGTTAATGCGAACTAGGGGGATTTGTTTGGTCACAAGAGCGTTAAAATACATTACAGACTTTACTGTGAACAAGCCTCGATTTAGAATGAGAAGGCTTCAGGGGCCTTACCGTGACGTCTTAGGTTCGGTCGCTGTCAGATCCACACTAAAAATGACAGCTAAAACCTGAACTGAGTCAGAATTAAGACGTCATGGTAAGGCCCCAGGTAGTTCCCATCCCAGTACACTAACTATACTATCTATTTATAACAATGTTTGTGAGCATCGGAAGTTCGCGCACGTTCGTCGCCAGCATTGTGACGCCGTACACCCGCTGCCGCGTTATAGTTTGCGGAACTTATAATTATTTTTGTCAAGTTTAATGAGACCGGGTCCGCTCCGTGACTCGGGTAGTCGCTGTTGACGCTTATTGAAACAACTTAATATTTTTACTAGTATAAGATGCTGTTAGAATAAATTTAGAATGAAGAAATCCTTTCCACCTTTACGCTAACAGTGATACGACAGTCTAAAGTCTTTTCAAAGGGTCCGCAACGCGCTTGCTAAATCCTTGGACTTGTGCGTCCATAGGCTATGGTAGCCGCTTACAATGAGGCGGGCCGTACGCTTGTTTGCCTCCCACGTAGTATAAATAAATGCTAAACGTGGGCTTTTGGTCTTTACCTCAGGCTTTGTCACTTCGTAAGGGATACCTACACGTGATTAATGCATGTATGTCTATGTTTACAAATAAATCACTTTGACTTCGACTTAGACTTTGACTTTGAAAAAAATGAGCAATGGGCTGATTTTCGAACCACATTGGTGGAAGTATCTATGTGACGACTCTGCAACAATGTTTTAGCACCTTTCGAGCGGTATTTTCACCTAAGTAATTTCAAAAGTGCCCCTTTAAACTTATACGCGTATTTAAACTTTGTAAAGAGCTAGCACGAAGCGTTTATTGAAGTACAGTTCAACAAAACTACAACTGTAACTAACTAACGGCTAACTAAATAGGCAATGATTATATATTCGTAGAACAACTGGATAAACAATTCGAGTTTTACAGGAATATTTCAAAAGTTTCGAAATCGTCCGCCACGCCCGCCTGTCCAATCAAAACTTCACAAACTACAGTTCCAGAATATTTTATAATCAAATTAAGGCAAACACCTGGAAGTGCAAACTATATTCAAATAGCAATTGCTGATTCAACGAGCGAGTTAGCGGCCGAGTCGGCGGGCGAGTAGCTTGCACGGACAAGTTGCCGCCAACTTGGCCAGTCGTCTTGGTTATCTTAGATAGGTAATAGGGTCATTATAGGTTATTCGTGACTCGCAAGATCAGCAACGAATGTGAGTTGAAGTCAACGATTGAAGTAGTAAGTAAAAGCGCCATCTATCGGAAGTTTTTGAGACACAGACGGAAGTTGTCCGACCGATTTTGGTTTAGGTTTGGGCCGGTTTTGATCTAAATCACGTGTCAAAGTTTTGTTTTCGGCAAAAACAGCCGAATATTTCGGCCGTGCCGAAACTTACAATTTACTTTTGAATCGTTTTCGGCGAGTCCCTCCGAAGACCCAGTCACTGTCACAATGTTAAAATTTCGACATTTATGACAATATTAAAGTCGTTTCGGGAATGAGTTTAAATGAGACTCGGTCATTTGAAATTGAGTCTTATTGACAATAGTGTAAGTATATTAATTGAGAACCGCTCTTTTTGGTAGTAAGTCTATTATAGTAGGGTTTCATTCCTTATGAGAAAAGGTCTTTTAGATCTTAGGTCGTATTTAGTAATGGCTATTTCGAGATTAGTTCCAAACAGCGTGGAAGGAAAATTGTTGGCTATACCGAGGCCGCATGCGGCCCGCGGGCCGCAGTTGACGACCAAGGTTCTAGTCTCTTGGAAGCGAACGAACTAAGCCGCGCCGAATCGTAGCGGCCAACTTTAGATTGAACGCTCTACAGTTAATCTAAATTCATTATAGTTCGTCGCTTTTAAATGAATTTAAGAACCTCTACCACAGCTCTTCCTAGAAAACAAAACACAATATTTGAAGAAAAGAAAAAGAAAAATTTTGTTTGTTTGTTAAAATGCTCCCAACTCAGCATTACGCTGACCTTACAACAGTGCTGTTATAATCATGTTTAATAACGTGGTTTTCAGGTCTCATTGTTAGCCTCTGTCTACCCCGTAAGGGATAAAGACGTGATTTATGTATATATATATATATATATATATATACCGCCAGTGTTGATCTTTCGTAGCGCTGATTTTCATATTTTTGCGCAAACAAATCACACTTCTTACCGCCTAAGTAGCAACATTACCACACAGAGTGCGCCAAAAAACAACGCAAAATACGCACCGCATACAAAAAACACGCTCGGAGCATCATAAATCCATTTCATACGATATCAAAGTGCGTTTACAAGATAATCTGCAGAAAGTCTGCCTGTCCATTTCCCATGATGCTGTCGTTCTATTTTCAGCCTTTTCCCTTGGATATAGGGCCTATAAGGCCGTTCATGCGTGTATCGCGTGCGTTGTATGAGACAATGGATGTCATTAGGCGAATTATGGGGGGGTAATGAATGGCAGGAGTACGGGGCAATGGTAGGGACCGACCTACATACGGAATTGCATGTCTTTGTAATAATCTTTTCTTTGAAAGCGAAGATAATGGCTGTAACTAATATTTTCTTTGGCGGAACGTTGGTCTGGATCTGGATCATGTTTGAGAAAGGTTCGGTGGGAAAATTTTACGTAGTAACGTAACTAAAGTTAAAAATATAATATTCATTTATTATTATTTTATTATTCAAAATAATCTCACACGATATTTTTTTTTTACTAAGCAAGCTTCTTTCTTGATTTTATTCGATTATTGGAAGGTTCACTTGTACGATTTGTAACAAACAAAGTCACGAAGCAAAGTTAATAAAAAGGCGGTTTGTGTAAAAAAAAAACAATTTTTCAAACATCAAACAAATTTGGAACAAATATAGATTATGGTCTGGAATAACACATCTCTACTTTTTATCCCGGAAAATTGCGTAGTTCCCGCGGGATAGCGATGACGAAGACGCGGGCAACAGCTAGTAATTTTCATACAAATTAGCATCGTTAAAAATACAAAAGAAACTACAGCTCCAAAGCTGGCATTTTCCTTTTCACAACATACTTCCCATTCTGAAGCACACATAACAAATCAGCCTCAATTCGCGTGCTATCAGAAATTCGTCGAACGCACAAAGAACTGCATATAGTAGGTCCCTCACAATGCAAGTGTTTGCTTGCACCTGCGGTGAGGCTGCGACGAAATGCAAATGCGCCGGCGGTTGCCCATTATAGCGCGGCAAACGGGAACTGTTGATTTCGTCGTGACGTCATACGACGACGAGCTATAGAGGCTCAGGTGATATAATACAACATACAACCTCCTTAGTACCGACAATTACCGAAATTATTATTATATCCTACACGCATGCATGCGAGCATGTATGAAGAGATTGATGAATGTGGATGAAGCGAAAGAGGTATGTCAGGATCGTAGCAAGTGGAACAAAGTAGTCTCTGCCCTGTGGGAAAGAGGCGTGAAGTTTATTAGTGAGGATGGACGTGACGATGTGGTGTATGTTTGTTCCTTATTCACGCTGAAACGACTGGACGGATACGTGGAAAGAGAAGCAAAATAGTGATGGGTTGCTAGCCGCATCGCTTAAAACATGATTCCTAAGATTTTTGCCCGTTGCCTAGTTGGGCTTTTACCACGTGCGCGGGACGAGAAGCAACATGGCACATTCTATGTTTTTCATTTGCTCCCAGACCAGCATGGAAGAGTTTTCTTCATAGATATATATGTATATTACTTCGTAAAGGTAGACCCAACGCTCACGAGTAATGACTAAATAGTATGTATGTATGTATGTAAACTCTTTATTGTGCAAAATAAACAAGACAAATACAATTGACAAACACTGAGATACATGCACAAAGGCGGATTTATCCCTTTAAGTGATCTCTTCCAGTCAACCTTTGAATAGTATAAAAAACTTCTTTCCGCTGTCTATCTGTCAATATATTTTGCTTAGAACTTTAAAACTACGCAACGGATTTTGATGCGGTTGTGATTTAAGAGGAAGTTTTACGAGTATATGTATAGATTCTATACAGACGAAGTCGCTGGCAGAAGCCTTTTAAATAACTGTTTACACCATTTTTATCGAATGAAGGCTAGCAATGCGCACACGCCTCGCCCGCTAATGCCCGCACCGGCGCATACATTTTCATATTAGTCATAATTTATGTGCAAATCGTCGCTTTCTCGTCTGTCTGTCTAAGCCGGTGCAATGGCGGTTTCAGAGCAAGAAGATATTTGAAGACATATTAACTCTACGAAGTTAGGTAAAGTTACTAAACTACCCTCAGGATGGTGATGATTCTTCTGACCGTATCTGGTTATATATTTCTTTTATATTGTTGTTAATATATAGGTAATTGTTGCTCGTAGTCGTCTATACTTCATTTAATTTAGAACGAGAAACCACAATAACATTATATTGCGGCTGGTCAACTATTTCTTACCTAGCAAACAGTACAGTGCAATAGTTTGGCAGCCGCAAAATATTTTTTTTTTAATGCCACTTTATTTGCGTGGCGTCAATTGTTACTCTAGTACAAATCGTAAAGAGATTACAGTTCACGAGCCGCAATATAATGTTGTTGTGGTTTCTCATCCTAAATTAAATGAAGTATAATTAGCTACTAAGTGCAAGCCATAATAATAAGAAAGAAAGAAAGAGCCTGAGGTAACAAGACCTAAAGGCCACGTTTAGCATGATTGTGGATTGTGGGCGTATAGGTAGGGGGAATCAAAATAGTGATAGGTCGCTAGCCGCATCGCGTATAGCATGATTCCTAAGATTTTCGCCCATTCCCTCGATGGGCGCGAACCTGCGCGGAAAGAGAAGCAACTAATAAATAAAATAAAATAAATATCTTGGGACAAATTACACCAATTGACCCAGTCCCAAACTAAGCAGAGCTTGTGCTATGGGTACCAGGCAACGGATAAACATACTTATATAATGTACGTAAATAAATACTTAAATACATACAACATCCATGACTCGGGCCCAAACATTCGTATTCATCATACAGTCTGCCTCTACCGGGATTCGAACCCGGGACCTATAGCTTCATAGTCAGGGGCACTAACCACTGGGCTATCCGGTCGTCAACTGGCACATTCTATGTTTTTTCTTTACTCCCAGATCGGCATGGAAGAAACTGAGAGACTAATATAATGTCCGTTGTATGATCTTAAGTCAAGCTTGGCCCGTGGCACTAATACCTAACATTTGATTGCCTATGATGGATGCGGCATAAGACGAATGCGGCGGCACTACATCCATCACCTCGGACTAATGGATGTTACCACATCCACCTCGGAATAAACTCGAAATTGATAACTAGGCTTTTCTTTTCGTTACTGTGGATTATTGTTATATTGACATTGACGTTACCTAAGTTACAGTGAAAGTTTGTAATACTGTTTCGGTGTTGAGTTTGCTACAAAAGTCAAAAGTCAAGTCAAAAGTCAAAAGTTTATTTTGCAAATAGGCCGCCGAGGGCTCTTTTACATGTCTTTTTTTGAATCTACCAGCGCATTCGGAAAGACCATCATTGCCAAGAAGAATGCGCCGCAAGAAACTTGGCAGAAAGTCATACAATAGTTACTACAATAGTAGACTTCAGATAACTTTCCAAAACAGTTTCATTTAATGTCTGAATCCTCTTTTAGCCCATGTTTTAGACGATTTAGACGAGGCTTTAACCTTTACATTCTCTCTTCGATCTATACAGTATCCTAAAAAAATAACTGGACGAAAAGTAGCATAAAGTTATTCCAGAGATCAAACTGTGCAAATTCCAAATTTCATCCAAATCCGAACCGCTTAAGCGTGAAGACGTAAAAATGTACAGACAGACAGTCAGTACACTCACAAAGTTTGCCATTTATTTGTAACTAGCTTCTGCCAGCGACTGCGTCCGCGGAGAAAAAGCAATATTTTAACATGTTTATCGCTATCCAATTTCCGGGAACTATGCAATTTTCCGGGATAAAAAGTAGCCCATGTGTTAATCTAGGGTACCAGCTATCTCTGTTCTAAATTTTATCCAAATCCATCAAGCCAATTGCACGTGAAGAAGTAACAAACATACACACTCACAAACTTTCGCCTTTATAACATTAGTGTGATGTGATGTGATTAGGAGGATTTTACTTATTTTGTGGGGATTATTTTTAGGAATCATGTCATAGGCAGCTAGCAACACATCACTATTTTGATTTCCCTTTACGCCAACAATGAGACATGGCCTTTAGGCCTTTAGGTCTTTTTGTTCCTCCGTATGAAACAAAGACGTGGTTTTTGTACTCGTATTCTCTTTTATTACTTCGGGGACCTTACAGCCTCTTTTCAAAAACCTATCTCAGGGGATATTGTTTAACTTAAAAATCACTTTGCTTAGTTAGCAGACTTAACGCCTCTGTTATAAGGTGAGACGGTTTCCCGTGAACGTGCCCGGAGCGGCGAGCCGGGGATTCCGTGTCGCTTCACGGTTTACGGAGGTACGTCACTTCGTGCCGGCGCCATTGGCTTTCGCCTTTACTAACACCCTGTATAGCACGGTATTGGAATTTTATAATAAAAAGTATTGTTTATTATAGGATAGGTATTGACTGAAGTCTTACAGGATGGATGTCCGTTAGTAAATCACGCCAAAATGGCTGTACATACAGAATGGGATGCAAATTGTAAATGTGAAAGTATTACTAATATTAAAAATGCAAAATGTGAGTATGGATGAATGGATGTTTGTTACTCTTTCACGCCAGAACGGTTGAACAGATCTGGATAATGTTCGAACATAGATTATAGTCTGGAATAACATATTGGCTACTTTTTATCCCGGAAAAAAACCGGCCAAGTGCGAGTCGGACTCGTGCACCGAGGTTTCGGTATCATTATCTATAAATATCTATGTATAAACCAGTGTAAGCAGAGCCCTGCTCCAAAGCACACGGACGGACGGACAACAAAGTGATCCTATAAGGGTCAAGTTTTTTCCTTTTGAGGTACGAAACACTAAAAACAGTTCCCGCGGGAAGCGACAAATGAATTCTTTGCAGCCGAAGTCGCGGGCATAAAAAATACTCTCAAATTTTCTTTCCTTATTTTATTATCGTCAAGTTTCCAAGTGTTCGCTAATTTTCTTGAGTACATTGCTTGTTTTGTAATGCGAGTGCTGGGGGATGATGGATCGCCGCGGGTTTGATGGCCCAGTGTGCCCACGCCCTGTGCCCACTCGCCCAGTGCACCCGCTAAGTGTATCACAACTTCATTAGGTATACATACGTACTAAAATCACGTCTTTATCCCTTATGGAGTAGACAGAGCAGGTAACAAGTAAAGGCCACGTTTGGCATGATTGTGGGCGTGGGGTTCTTAAAGCCGAATTTACATTAAGCAACTAATTTCGTGTAACTATCATTACACTGCGGCGTTTGATTAATCACTTTTGAAGCGTTAGGTTATCGGCCGAGCAATGTAATGCTAGATGCACGAAATTAGTTGCATAATGTAATTTCGGTTTAATTTTTCGTCCGTTCGCTTGACGTCTCGGTCAACATTCAACAGCTAGTAAAATGTGAACAGTGGAAATAAGCACTTACACACTTTTTACTGTCGAGTTTTTTTATAACCACCAAGACTTGGCCATTTATGACCATTTTTTGAGAAAAACTTGGCAAATTTCACTCCAGTATATTTTATTGGAATACAATTAACTGAATTTCATTACATGAACACGTCGTCCGAAATAGCAAACTTCCTCGAACTACCCATATTCAAATACTAGGTCCACCCTAACGAATAGGCGCCGAATAAATAAACCTGACCTCTACCCTTACCTTATTATGCTAAATGCCATACATTGATCCAGGACATAGAGCAAACAACTTAATAAAGCGGAAACGTCATGAAAGTCATTTTTTAATGGCATATTAATTTGGTCCCACTGCTGAGCAAATCATCCTTTTTTTTTACCATCTTTCTTACCTTCTTCCTTTGTCATACCTCCGTTCCTTTCCCCTTTCTTTCTTTTCTTTCCTCTTTTTTCCTTTTTTCCTTTCTTCCTTTCTTTTCCTTCCCTTTTCTTTCTTCCTACTAATATTATACATGCGAAAGTTTGTGAGTGACGATGTGAGCGAGTGTGTATGTTTGTTCCTTCTTTACGCTAAAACGACTGGACGGATTTGGATAAAATTTGGAACGAAGATAGCAGGTACCCTAGATTAAAACATAGGCTAATTTTTATCTCGAAAAATTGTATAGTTCTCGCGGGATTGCGATAAAGATACCAATTGCTAATTCTACGCGGACGAAGTCGCGGGCAGAAGCTAGTCTAACTAATATTATAAATGCGAAAGTGTGGATGGATGGATGGGTGGATGGATGGATGGATGGATGTTTGTTTGTTACTCAATCACGCCAGAACGGCCCAACGGATCTGGATGAAATTCGGCACATAGATAGAAAAAAGTCTGGAACAGCACATAGGCTACTTTTTATTCCGGAAAATTGCGTAGTTCCCGCGGGATAGCGATAAACGAATTCTTTGCAGACGAAATCGCTGGCAACAGCTAGTATGAAATAAAATTAAGACAAGTTGGCAATTATTGCACTCTAATTGGCCAGCCGAAGGTTAACAGGTCACTAGAGTTGATCAAGCAGCTATTATGATCGATACGGACCTATTCATAAACGCTCTGTAGGCTTCTACTAACTTAAGCAATCGTTTGTCCTTATCTGTGAAAGGTAAACATCGAAGGACAAACGATTATTAAGTTAGCAGAAGCTTACAGAGCGTTTATGAATAAGGGGGTTAATGTTTAGTCGATGACATAGTAAATTAAACTCGATTTATTATAAGCACTAAAAAGAACATATCTAATCACAATGTTAAATACTTAAACTGGCTTTGTTCCAGAAGATGAAGGAAAAATCGTGAAAAATTTGTGTTTACGGTGTTAGTGGAAACAAACTGATGTGTTGCTATAATTGGATAGCCCTATGCCACTCTATTTGGCTATTCCCTCTATGATACAGGATCATTCGGGATGTTCAATCCCAAACATCTTGTATAAATCGGAATAATCTAACGAATTATAATATTTGTCTGGAGCGTTCTCGAAAACGACTCGTAAGGGATCCACGGAACCGCATGTGCTAATATTTCTATGCAAATAGCGGAACACGTCTACAGAGCACTTATTCAGAGACTACGTTTTTTCAAAGAACTGGGCCTATTCGTTTTTTTTTAAACTTGCTATAAAAAGTGCCTAAGCTCCATGTTAAAGAAAATAAATGTATTAAAAGGAATCACTGCACATACGACAGCAGAAGAGCGAGTGACTTTGTCATAGAAAAAGATATATACAGGTTTATAACTAGGCTACAATACAAAAGTTCCAACAATTCAGAGACTACGTCAGGGGGTGTACACTCCGCAGTTTAGGTACGATCAACCGGCGCTCCTGCCGGGCAGGATAATGGCAGTAGGTTGCCGCTCGCCTCGCACGCTGGCGTCGCGCGTTATTTGTATACCTAAGTTACCAAGCAACGAACAATGACTACTACATCCCTAATAAGTTCGCGGTTAATGTAGATAAATACTTTAATACATACAACATCCATGACTTGGGCATAAACATTCGTATTCATTATACTAATGTCTGCCTCTATCGGGATTCGAACCCGGGACCTCTAGCTTCATAGTCAGGGTCATTAACCACTAGGCTATCCGGTCGTCACTAGGTTATGATGATGAATTTAAAGGTGTAAGAAACCAGCGACTACCGCCAGCGATCCCCAGGCACAACCACTTCGGGCACTTGCCGGAGCCGCCTAATCCGCCTCTCCTAATTAAATAATTTACATTTATATTGCGTAGGGTAAACACGCCGAGGACAAATTAATTAAACGATAAATAAATAACGAACGTTATTTTAATTTAATACCAAAATAACCCTTCGCTTTGATCATGTTCGTTACTTGATTAGAAAGAGAAAGAGTTCATTTTAATCCGGTTTAAATAATACACTCAGCCCCCGACCAACTTTAAATTCGTTTAAAGTGTCAAATCATACATACCATACTGTCACGCCTCTTTCCGAGGGGTAGGCTGAGAGTCTGAGACTTAGAGTACTTTGTTCCATTTGCTATGATCCTGATTACACCTTTTCGCTTCGTCTATATTCATCAAAATCTTCATACAATACAATGCTTGTCAGTTTAGGATACTCTTGAACTTTGTTTATCTTCTTTCATGCATCTTCTCTACGTGACCAAACCAACTAAGCATCCTTTTTCTTATACTAGTCACTGATCCTCTTTAATACCGGAACGTTCGCCTTATCAACTCAGTTTTCTCAGTTTTTCAATTCATTTATCAATAGAAGTCCTCAACCGAGTAATTCCAGTTAGTTTAAACATTAGCCTATTTGGATCTCAATCTATAAATCAATCAACCAAGGATTTAGAGGTCTCGACTAGACCGAACGCTCATTTGGACGAGAGCCTATCAATTCTAAGGCCACTACGAATTTCGATTTCCAACTTCGAATCTTACCGTCTCTCTCGCCCACAAATGATGACCGAGTGTGAGCGGGACAGCACAAAACGGACTTCGAAAATTGAATGTTGGAGTGTAACGCCCGACTTTACGTTCATAGTCAGCTCACGATACTTAGGATGTCCGGTTGACAATTTATTGTTAAAATTAATAGCTCTGCCGCAGTAGCATAGAACGAAAGTGTCCCAAAACTCAAACACTCTTTATTAATTATTATTTGTAATTATTTGTACTTATAGAAATAAATTTTATTATTAATGTAAATAAACGGATAACCCACGTTTTATTTCGTCGGAAAAGGTCCGACATTTTCGAATCTTTCGAGATTCTTAATCATGGTCGTGGTTAGTCATGGTACTGTCGGACATTTTCCGACGAAATAAAACGTGAGTTATCCGTTTATTTACATTAATATATGTCTGAGCCTCACGGTAGTATTATATATATTATTTTTTATTATTATTGTTTATTTATTACTACCTAGCTTCTGCCCGCAACTTCGTCCGCGTAGAATTAAACTTAAGAACAGATGCGACTCTAGGCAGCTACGACCTTTGACATGTTTATCGCTATCCCGCGGGAACTATGCAATTTTCCAGGATAAAAAGTAGCCTATGTGTTAAACTAGGGTACCAGCTATCTCCGTAAGTTGAAGTGACAATGGGTATGCCACATCGCTCGTAGAACAGACAACCGTTGGGGGAGAAAAGTTCGCGAGTGGCGACCAGGAACCGAAAGACGCCAGGGCAAGCCTCCCACTAGGTGGACCGATCGTGAAAGTGAATGGTGAATGAGGATGGAGGACGAGTTGTCGTTCATTATGGTGTGCTAAGGGGAGGCCTTTGTTCAATAGTGGACGTCTTCAGGCTCACTTTCTGAGAAGCCTGTGCCCATCAAGGACGTACAAGCTGTAGGATAAAAGGTTATAATATCCTCAACTGTCCGGAGCCGTGGCCACCCGGAATCAGGCTTACACAGACGTTTAGCTACGCGTTTTGTTACACATCATGAATATGTATGACTAAGGCTGATTGATTGCAATCCGTAATGTAAACTTGATTAATTACTTCGATTTAGATTCTATGCGCGTGCCTTCCTCCCGGAATAAAAATAGGGAACAAAATCTAATTCCATGCTGGATATAGCCATATAGCCGATAGCCGGATGCTTCCATACCGGTCTGGGAGCAATGAAATAAAATAGAATGTACCAGTTCCTTTTCTTCCCATGCAGATGGTAAAAGCCCATCAAGAGAATGGGCGACAATCTTAGGAATCATGTTATACGCGATGCGGCTACAACCCATCCCACCATTATTTTGGTTCCAACAACACCCACAATCATACTAAACGTGGTCTAGGCCTTAGGTTCTGATTCTTTCTACTTTATTTTAGACTAGCTTCTGCCGGCGACTTCGTCGGCGTAGAATTAGCAATTGACATATTTATGGCTATCCCCCGGGAACTATGCTATTTTCTGGGATAAAAAGTAGCCTAAATTTTAATCTAGGGTACCAGCTATCTTCGTTCCAAATTTTATCCAAATCCGTCCAGTCGTTTTAGCGTAAAGAAGGAACAAACATACCATACACACTCACTCTCATCGTCACATCGTCACAAACTTTCGCATTTATAATATTAGTAGGATTCGATTTAGATTTAAACTCACACAAGAGGCTCAGCTTCTATCGGATTTTCTTCGCTTCAAAATGAGAGCTGCGGAACCCCCGAACGCACCATAATCCATATCTCGCGTAAAACTTTACTGTTGCGCACAATACGAACACTTAAAGGTCGCGTAAACTTTTTACGCGGGAATCGAACTCGGTTACCGGCGGCAACCTCGACGAGTCGTAAAAATTTAAGGGTTCACCTCAAGAGGCGTTCCCCGTCCTTATTTATGACGAAAAATATTCCTATAAGAATTTGTGCGGAAATGTACACGTCCTACCGCCGACGATGGGGGAGAAGCGCAAGCTAGTACTATACGAGTACTCTCCGTTATCCATATCTCCTTCTTCTTAGCCTTTCTCTATCAAGTTCTTGGTGTAGGCCTCCTTCAACCGCTTCCATTCCGATCTATTTTGTGCAGTGAGAGTCCAGTTGCTGCCCGCTACTCTTTTAAGAGGGTGCATCCGTGCTGAGCTCGCAACGTGGCATTTTTGGTGATTTTTTGCGATTATTTCACAGAAATTGAATGAAAGTTTCAAATATCCGTCTGTAGTGCACTTCGTTTTTAGTATATTAATGTGTCTAATGCAATATTTCATCGTGATGGACTTTTATTTTCTTATTAAACGAGATATAGTATTTTATCCCTTTAATACGAAAATAAAAGTCCATCACCATTAATCATTGCATTGGACACATTAATACACTAAAAACGAAGTCCACTACAGACGGATATTTGATACTTTCATTCAATTTCTGTGAAATATCCGCAAAAAATCACCAAAAATGCGACGTTGCGAGCTCAGCACGGATGCACCCTCTTAATGTCGTCTCCATAAAAATGCCAAAAAGTTACCAAAGATGTCAATCTCACAAATGTCATTGTCATTGTTGTTTTGACGAACGGATAGCCTAGTCTGGTAGTCAAATTCTGGTGGTCCAGCCAGGGCCGTCTTTAAACTATTTGAGGCCCTGGGCACATTAGGATCATGGGGCCCCTATGACCTAAATATCGGTTATCATTTGGTAATCTGGCAGGAACTAGGGGGCCCCAATCGATCGCGGGGCCCTGGGCACGTGCCCATAGTGCCCAGTGGAGAAGAGGGGCCTGGGTCCAGCCAGGACCGTCTCCGCAGGAGGGAACTCTTCAACGGTTGGTCCGATTGGTAGAACGGATGACAATGCAAGTACAGTTATTATTAAAGTCGTCACAATTTAAAAGGCCCGTTTTGACATTTGTCTTCCCGACGTAACTAGTGATGTCACCGTACGACTCGGTACTCGATACTCACGATAAATCGATTCAAGTTTGCATGAGTATTTGATCGATTTAAATATGTATTGTAAAGTGGCATTGGATTAAAGTTCTGATTAGAAAATGAATCTTTAGTCAATCATTTTCTTCAGATTATAAACACGAGCGGTACTATTGAAATTAGTGTTGCCATTGTTTACGGCTTTGAGCTCTAAGGTCATAATTTTCAGTAAAGATCACTACACAGCTGGTGAAATTCAGTAATTAATTGGTCTAAATAAAATAAATAAAACCGGCCAAGTGCGTGTCGGCCTTAAAAAAAATATCTAGATCGATTTATTTTTTCCTTAACCGATTATTAACTGTCTGTGGACAATGTGAAAAAATCGTTATGCACAGCACTTAGCTGAGTGAGCGATACCCATCAATGAAAAATACAATTACCTTCAGAACATTTCGATCGGTAAAAAATAAAGAACTTCATGGGCGTGAACTGTCAAAACGGGCCTTTTAAATTGTGACGACTTTAGTAATGGATCTGACAGCGAGCGAACCTAAACTGAATCTTAATTGAATTGCATTAAGACGTCATGGTAACCCGCCTGATCGCTGTGTCGTCGACGTTGGAACAAATGCCTAAATACCAAACACAACGAGGAAAGAAACACCCTTTATTCTCTACCCTATAAGGGCCGGAGTGGAAAGGATTCTGTTGCCGACCTTATTTAATGTTTGCGAACGATTTTTCGCTGTTTGGAATGCGTAATAACTCCGAAACAAATTTCCCAGCGAGGTACAGGTAAAAATAAAATCCTATATGTAATAGCCTCCGTTCAAATAAATCCAAACGTTACTCCGTAGGTTTATTTTCGCTGATATTTTTAAAAGTAAACGATATCTCGATCCTTGTTATCTTTTTATTTACAACTAGCGACCCGCCCCGGCTTCGCACGGGTGCAATCAGTGTTTCCCTACTATATTATGCATGTATTATACATATAAACCTTCCTCTTGTATCACTCTATCTATTGAAAAAAACGCATCACAATCCGTTGTGTAGTTTTAAAGATCTAAGCATACATAGGGACAGACAGCGGAAAGCAACTGTTTTATTCTATGTAGTGATATTGGTAGATGACCTAAGTTTGAGCGGAGTAGCATGAATGGAACTTGGAATTTATAACCTCGGGGTCCTGCTTCTAGCCAGCGAGTTCCGTCGACGCACAAAGCCGGGCTTAGAGGCTCTGCCTAACGCCTCTATATTAAAAATTCGCGGTAAACAAAGGAGTTATGGAAACCATAATTTCGGACTAAAGCCGATCCCAGTGATAGCGACTTGCGTTTAATCTTTTTAACTGTCCGGATTAGAGACTGTTATTTAGAAAGGTTCTCGAATTACAAAAACTGTTGAAAATGGAAAAAAAATCACGTTTTTTACCACTATCGGTGCGAAAACGAGCCATCAAAACGCTATCCTCTCTTTCAGGTGGAAAGATCTCTGGATCTACTAAACCGATTTTGAAAATTCTTTTACCAATAGTGTCGAGTACTATATTTAATTCTGCGCGGACGAAGTCGCGGGCAACAGATAGTTACAAAATAAATGGGATCACCTTGAACATGGCGAAGATAATGGCAGCATTTCCTCTCTGAATAACTATGCTAATTCTAATTATAAGGGATCTTCAAAAAACAAGCCTATTCTTTGGCCGGCAACCTGAGTATCTATGGGAAGTGGTGATTGCTATCCATCAGGTGACCCGCATGCTCGTTTGCCCCTATCAATTTTTGTCAAGAATTAGCGTGTGTGTGTAGAGTTTAATAAAGTGTCATTGTATTGTATTGTGTTGTATTGTTGTAAAGGTACCCTAAACCGACGAGCATGTATGAAGAGATTGATGAATGTGGAGGAAGCGAAAGAGCTATGTCAGGATCGTAGCAAGTGGAACAAAGTACTGCCTACCCCTGTGGGAAAGAGGCGTGACGGTATGTATGTATTGTTATACAGCTTATATACAACCTTTTGCACATTTACCGCTCGTCACAGATTCCAACACTAGCTCTATACGTGTGTGCTCCAAAACCGCTTTAGCATATCGCATAAACTATGCCTCAAGGCCTCAATCTGTTATTCAAAGGACAGGTTACGCAAGCCAGGCTTTATCTTAGCACTGTCCATTGCACAAAGAACCTATGTCGAGAGTTGCCTCTAGCTCAAACTTTAACACCCTTAGGGCCTATTTCACCACTCTCTGTTAAGGTAACTGGAACTTAACAGAGAATAGTGAAATAGGCTTTATAGCACCATTATGTGTACCAAATTTGAAGTCAATCGGACCAACTGTTGAAGAGTTCCCTCCTGCGGAGACGGTCCTGGCTGGACCACCAGAATTCTACTACCAGATTATTGTATTATCACCCGACTTCCGGGTACGTATTAAAATCCATAAAATTTAAAATGTATAATGGGTTAAAATACATAATGGTTCAAAATATATAATGTACTCAGAAAATTGCAAATTAACAGAATTGCTATACATACATACATACATATCGTCACGCCTCTTTCCCACAGGGGTAGGCAGAGACTACTTTGTTACACTTGCTTGCTTGTTGCTTGCTTGCTTGTCTTGTTGTGGAAAAAGGCCAGGGGCCTTACCATGACGTCCTAATTCCGACGCAGTTCAAGTTTTAGCTGTCACTTTTAGTATGAATCTGACAGCGAGCGGGCTTAAACTGAAACGCATTAAGACGTCATGGTACGTCCCCAGGTCAAAAGTACCCGAAACCGACGAGCATGACGTATGAAGAGATTGATGAATGTGGATGAAGCGAAAGAGGTATGTCAGGATCGTAGAATTGCTATAAACTAGACCTAACCTAACCTAAACCAATCTATAGATCACGATATAAAAAAAAATCATATACCTAATAGTTTCACAGAAAATGGCATTATATATTTTGAACTGTTATGCATTTTAACCCGTTATACATTTTAAACTTTATACATTCTGATCCGCTCCCCCAACTTCCACAAGTATGCATAATTTCAGATCAATCGGTTGAAGATATCTGCTTCAAAATTGAGTTGCAAGATTCCATCCGGACAAACATACATACATACATACTTACATCATTCATACAGGTTAATTAAAAGCTTGTAAAAAATGACAAGACTCACATAGAATTATGCGGATCCTGCACTCAATTATGAAGAAACGGAAATTATAATAATTTGTTTGTGTTTTCCTAGTTGTAAACGGGAATGTAACAAGGTTGTATCGCAGACTGTTTCTCGGAACATTTTTCGTTGTTTTTGTCCTTCCGAGAACTGCGGATGTCGTGAGGTAAGAACGCTCAAATTAATTACTCTTTTCCAAGAACTTTAGGAACTGAGACCTTTTTACTTAAGTACATTTTTCACTCAGACACTAAGCTGTTAATTAATTTTAATAGATACTAGCCACAAACGTATTAATTTTGTTAAAAAATTTTCGCTAATTGAAGAATCAACAGTAATTTACGACGTGTTTGGCCTAGTTGGTAGTGACTGCCTGCGAAGCAAGTGTCCCGGGTTCGAATCCTGCAGGGTTATTGTCTAACTCGCTCGCAATCGCCATCGTGTTCATTTTGACAGTTGTTGTATGAATGTGACAGCTAGCTGATTCAGATGCTAATTGTCAGCCCATACATGAACTGTCAAAATGAAGACGATGGCGATTGCGAGCGAGTTACAGCCTTATTCATAAAAAGTTAGAGGCTCGCTATAGGACCGATGCAAAAAAACATGATTCATAAACGTCAATTAGCGCTAATCAGTCCATCAAGGGTCTGTTAAGTCTTCCGAAAGTTAGCGGACCGTAGACCTTACTTTATCTCTCTGCTAACTCACAAAATGGCCGCCACACATGTGAACAGCTGATTTTGGCAAGAGCAAAACCATACGCATGATAGTTTTTTTTGTTTTAAGTTTTTATTCCCTCCGGGAAAGGTAAAGGAAACTGCCA
The DNA here is from genome assembly GCA_963854515.1 of Pandemis heparana. NCBI lineage: Eukaryota > Metazoa > Arthropoda > Insecta > Lepidoptera > Tortricidae > Pandemis > Pandemis heparana. The sequence continues at coordinate 15,523,149 of OY978018.1, read as the reverse complement.
CACTGCCTAGTCTGTCGTGTTAATTCGCTGGTTTCCCGCTGCTGTCAATTTTTTTTTAATTCACTAAAAGGCCATTTTTGGTCTAAGATTTGTCAAGGTGACAATATAACGCGTCTAATCCATCCATCAGCAGCTCATTAGCTAACAAACTGCTAGCAAGCGTTTATGAATCATACTTTTTAACAACTGTCAAATAAGCTTAATCAGTCTGTTAACTAATCGACTGATCAAACCTCAATTAAGGATTTTTTTATGAATAAGGCTGTTAGACAATAAGCCTACTGGTAAGGGCACAATATAGAGTTGTATAGGGATCTAAACAAATCTAACACAAAAATATAAGTTTTTATTTAATAATTTAAGTAATTTAGTTAATTTTGCTGTACATACGGTAATGGTTTTTTTTTAATGCCCTACTATAAATTCTGCTATTTACGAGTAATACAGTTAAAGTATTCTAAATATACCTAGGTACTAATTAAAACGGATACCATGGTTTGGGGTGAACCATAACATTCCTTTTACACCATAATCGGGTAAAGAATCCGACCTCAAACCCAAAGCAACAAGTGCGGTATAACTCGCGGGCGTCATACACCCGATCGCGCAGCTTACGACCGCCATTCATACAAGTTGCAATACTGGTGTAATAACATTTCGCTACCGTACGGGTCAGCGGGTATCAAATTGCTTCGTGCTGAGAAAATGTGATGTTTCTTCTAAATTAAATATTTTGTTGGCGTTTCATTTGCTCGTATTTCATAATAGGGCATTATGTCATAATGTAATGTTTGCCGTAATGATGATTTGTCAGCTCTTTTTTCACTGAAATCGTAATTTTCTACAACTTTATGGGTTAGGTTAGCTTTAATTTTACAATCCTCAGCTGTCGACAGTTTAAGAAAAACCGGTTGTCTATAAAGTCGGTTTACGGACGATAGTTTTACGTGATAACCATAAATGGTATTATAAAATGTATTAATTGTATTATAGGTAAGTTAAGTAGAATTTAAGTACTATTGTAAATCTATTTTATTTTGAAAAAATGACTTTTCTGTTTCTTGCGGCGCATTCTTCTTGGCAATGATGGTCTTTCTGAATGCGCTGGTAGATTAAAAAAAAAGACATGTAAAAGAGCCCTCGGCGGCCTATTAGCAAAATAAACTTTTGACTTTGACTTTTGGTTGCTTTTGGGGGTAGGCTAAATTACGCCATCTATCGGCACTTGGTTAAATCCCTTAGTACCAATCTATCGACCCTCAAAGTGAGGTAGGTACGCAAAGTGGTTGCAACGACAAGCAACAGATGTCGCTATGTGCGACACACTGACGTCAGTAACGTAACGCAATGAGTCATGCTTCTTCGTGAGTTTGAGTACGGCCGGTGTTCATCGATTTACAAGACGTTATGACGTCAAAAAAATAGTTCGGCAACTCTATAGCAAACACTCTTACTAGAACTTAATCTTACTTTTCATCAACTTATCTTGTTATAGTTCATGATCATTTCCATCCAGCGTATATACGTCCAAGTACTGCGCACAGGGCTCCTCTCAGAACGAGAGGGCTGTTAGTTACTTGGTACAGGTGTTCCTGTAAATGTCCGCCCAATGTAAATGTTGAAATGGCTTAAAATTTCGCAACCATATAATATGGAGTACAACACAACAAAGATGACTAATATCATGCATTAAAAAAAACTATATTCTTCGTATTAATAAATTACCTTTTTTAAAAACATATTTCGCTCTTGTCACTGGAAGTTATTAAAGACTGTTAATTATTTCTAAAATTATCTCGAAAACGACTGCTTAGTATAAAGTTCAAGCGAAATATCTCCTACATCAACAGAGTGTTGTATTCTTCAGCAAAGTCAAAGATAAATGAGTTCTTAGAGCAGTTCCGGGGTTGGGAATGACGCGCGACGGAAATGAACGAAATGGAAGAGACCCACTTACTATAGAATGCCAATTTATTTTATGCTTAATTGTAGCGATTTCATTATTGTTTCACAATAATTGTTACCTTAACAATGTGTGAATTCTTCGCAAATTCTTTAAAAAAAAATGTCAACATTATTTAAAATTGGCTTCATTTTAATGTTTCTTAAGGAAGCTTCCGATTAGCGACAGGATAGTGAGTAAAGTTAAATGTAGTGTTATGAACTGACCCTGCGAAAGATCGTAACACCCGTAAATAATAATGTGTTATGATGTAAAATAAATTGTTTTAGTCGTAAACCGGTAAGTACACCTTTGGCGTTTTATTGCTTACCTAATTATGTGTTTTAGTATCATTACAATGGTCTGAAATTTACTGTGCTATAAAAAATAAACACCCAATAGTGATGACTCGATAACTAGCGTGATGTTGCTGGCCTTGGTCCGGTAATGACATCAAAACGCGGGTAATGACAGTCTTTGTCCGGTCGCGTATATTGTGACAACACTCATTTCCGGTACAAGCAATTATGTTTAATGTTCAGATATTTACAGGAAAATTGCAGGTATTTAATGTGAATTGAATACGCAACTGAGCATTCCTAAAAAATCACGAGCCCTTTCAATCATAATGGAACAAAAACATGTCCCGAAGTTTTTCTTCCTATTTTGTTACTATTTTTCATACGCTTCGTATGGCGTAACGAAAAGGAAGAACATAAAAAATGTATGAAAATTTTGGGACATCTTTTCTCTCCTACAGGGATGGAAAGAGCCCGTGATTCTAAGTGGAAACAATGTGAAATTCGTAGATAGTAAAAAAATTTAAGGGGGTGGCATTTTTAATTAATTAGACAATTAGGCAATTTAATTAGATATTATTTGTACTATCATTTTTCGCCGATATACTCGTAACAAGAAGTGAGCATTTTTATCATAATTTATTACAAAGTACTTTTACTTAACCTGTCCTTTTACATTATAACTCATCTCATTACCCCAACATGCTAATCAAAACCGCAATTCTCCTGTTAAGTAGCCTGCCGCCGCGATCAGCCAATCGCATCCGCCGCTAGGCTCAACTAGCGGGTGGACGAGCGAGTGTCATTTCCGTTTCAACCAGTCGAACGCATTGCCTTCAGAATTATGAGCTACGAAACGAGTTTGCGCTAGATGAGCTTATCTTGGTGTTGCATCGAATATTGGTTTCAAACGAATTTCGCAGTTGAATATTTATGTCTATGAAATAACTATTCCACTACTAAATTAGGCAGTGACAGTTTAGTAGACATAATTATGGATTTCATCCCAAAAAAATACATTACTAGCTAAAATACAAAGGAGACCTCGACCAATAACATTAAATACATTACAATACGGCTGCCGCCGGGGCGAGCTCTTCAGGAGGAAGAACTACGAATTAGTCCAAAACATGTCGAGCGTCACTCGACTTTTATACGCGAGTTATCCGTTTGTGTTATTATGAACGAAACATATTATTTTACAGCTGGAAACAGTACAATTTACAAAGATAAACTAAAGCTCTAGCTGCAGGTTAAAGTATAAAATCCAAACCGCACAGATTTCACAGTCGACCTGGCGACCGTTATCAAAAAACTAGATTATTTTCGCGGTCCAACGGACGGTGTTTATTTTAACCCATTAGAGACTAAACTGGAAACAATTAAAACGTTAAATTGTCAACATTCAATCGGTCGGCACAATTTGTTTGCGGCGCATATTTGCCTGCGGCTTTTCAATTTTAAAACAAATAGAAATTTATTGTTGCCATACACGCTCCAATAGGGTTTGCCAGCGATTTCGCTTGCTATGCAGTTTTGTTGATATAGAAGTAAGCTGTTTACAGGTTAGCTGGAAGGGATAAGTCCACCTTTACATAATTTGGCAGGACAAATGTAATTTTCATATATTATAGGGAATATAAATCAATTAATTCCAAGGAAAATGTTGCCAGACATTGTAATGGTAAAAGTCCACCGAGAGAGCAAAAATAGGCGATGCGGTTAGCAACCCATCACTATTTTAAATATTTTATTGAATCAGGCGTTACTTTGCGGAGGTCCATTTCAATGAACACAAAATATTTACCTTGCTACTCCGCTACTTACGTGCAAGTTAACCAAGCCTGTGCGAAATATGTACGTTTTGCATGCAAGCCCTCCCACCACTACTACCACACAAAACGCACACAAATCCCACAAACTTAATTAATCCTAACACCACACAAACACTGACGCGCGTTTCGATCCCTCTACGGGATCATTCTCAAAGTTAGAGCACAACCGATGCACATGCGAACCAACGTTGTACTAATTTGTAAAACTATAAATAAACTAAACTAAATGTACCCACATTCGTATATTACCAAACTACCCTCTTATTTATAATTTTAATTAGCCATCAACAACTACCTTCATAAATTTTTCCGACTACAACAAAAACAAAGAGGGTTATGTATTAAACAAAACAATTTTACTATTCATCAAAATGGACACGCAACAAAGGTGACGACAGCAAGTTCACCTGTTCGTTAATTATTGAAGCACTATTGTTGTACCTAATTATTTCCAACTGCTCTAAAACATCCAACCGTAAACCCTTTTCACAAAAATGCAAAACATCAAATGCTGCTGAATCTGACAATGAATGATTTGATTCTAATAAGTGTTTTGCAAAATTTGATCTATCTGGATGATTAAGCCTAAACGAGGCAACATGTTCCTTAAATCTTGTACTAAAACTACGACCCGTGGTAGTAGTGGTGGGAGGGCTTGCATGCAAAACGTACATATTTCGCACAGGCTTGGTTAACTTGCACGTAAGTAGCGGAGTAGCAAGGTAAATATTTTGTGTTCATTTCATCACTATTTTGCTTACCCTTTCCACCAATACGCCCACAAGCACGCTAAACGTGGCCTTTAAGTCTCGGCGCCCTAGATTCTGTCTTCGCCGTAGGGATAATTACTCCTGGGTAAATACGTGACAGTATGTGCATATCACCACGAATAAGAATTCAAAGGCAAGTCTGTTCCAAACTTTAATTTAAGCCCATAACTCAGTGTGACCGTCTGTGAGATGCATGCGGTGCAGTATGTTGCATGCAAGTGCATTCGATGCACGTTCGTCAAAGCCTGCGGCAGATGCACTTAACTGCGCATATGACGCCAGGAGAGATTGAGTTACAAAACGTTTGAGTTGAGTTCAAAATACAAGATCTCTTGGAATTATTCCGGGATATTTCTGAAGAAAATTGAGTTAGACCTACAAAGATTTTTACCCCAACTACGGCAAATCCAGAGGAGGGTTGTGATTTTGGCAGGCTATGTATGTATGTACGTTCATCTGTTCCCTCGTAGCTAAACTACTGATCAGAACTGGACAAATGAGGTATCATTAGAAGCGTCTTAATTATCCACTGGTTATAGGTTATATGACGTGTCACTAAATATAATGTAGCGCCCTCTAGCGGGCATAAAGTACTCTGTTAATAAAAAAAGAGAAAAGTGCGATACTAGTTGACAATAATTTAAATAACGACACTTTTGATGCCGTACATTTATAACATCCACTTCCTTCCAGCTCCGTTCACACATTTCACTACTACACAAAATTTTCAATTCTGAGCAGGTCGTACTGAGTGCAGAACGTCCTTTGTTGCTAATGGATAATGAGAAGGACCGCAGGGAAGGAAGCCTAGGGAGCAAATCAGCCGCAATTAAAAATGCCCAAGGATTTCAAATCGTCCGCCATTCAAAAATGCCCTTGAATTGAACAAAATGCTGTTTTCAATAATTAATGCATTTAAAGCCTCGAGATTATCGCAACTTGACTATAAGATAAACTGTGTGAAGATGGCGTTTAACTGGTAACTGGCACTTCCTGTCCGACAGGAAAACTATTAATTCTCAAGGTTTATTTATGTTTTATTGATATAATTCATTTACTATCCTCATCCACTTCCCGCCGCAACTTGTTGTGTAATTATCTACATTTAAATTGCACCTACATGCTTTTGCAAAGTTGGTAAATACTCTTATAATCAAGTCGAAGTTTCGTTAACAAGAAACAATTGTCTTGCTACTCCGCTACCACACATGTTTTCAAATATAATTTGGCACATTAATTCCCAAAACTTCAGAGGTGTGAGTCGGGATTTGAACTCACGACCCTCTGCGGCACAGCGCAAATAGCTACTGCTTGGCGGCAGGATTTGCGAGTAAAATATTGGTAGCAATCCGAACGGATCCGCACAAGTAACCCGCACCATGATCTACCTATCAAAGTTTGAAATTCAAATCAGCATTTCCAAACACCAAACAAAGGCAAACGCATCTGCTGAAATTGTATTGTCTTCAGTTTCCAGATTTATATCAAGTGCATCGAACACAGGTGCACCGTACCTCCTTTCTGTCAACTGCAGTAATGTTACGTTATAACCGAGGTTATCGACACATAGGGATGTCCGCTTTGTTACTTGGATTTATCAGGACTGATGTTTACTTTGTTACTTGGACTTATCGGGGCTGATGTCCACTTTATTACTTGGGTTTATCATGTCTGATGTCCGCTTTGTTATTTGGACTTATCAGGACTGATGTCCACTTTGTTGCTTGGATTTATCAGGACTGATGTCCGCTTCGTTTCTTGGATTTATCTGGGCTGATGTCTGCTTCGTTACTAGGATTCATCTAAACTGACTGATGTCCGCTTCGTTACTTGGATTTATCTGAACTGACTCAAATTGGAACTATAACGTTAGTCGATATTCATCGACGACCGGCTGGCCAAGCGGTTAGTGACCCTGACTGTGAAGCTGGAGGTCAGAATCCTGGAAGGGACAGGCGCTTGTGTAGGTCCTCGTAATGAATAATTTTGGTACTCGAGTCATGGATATTAAGTGTTATTTAAGTAAGTAACAATCCTATGGTGTTGGGGAAGTCAGCGGATAGAGCTGGACTTACCATCAGATGAGGTTGACCCACTTGCTCGTTTGGCTACAGAAATTTTGTATTTCATAAATTTATGTTTGCTGTCGGAGTCTATGCCAGCTCAAAAGCCTGATCTTTCGAGAAATGGGATTAGTATTACCACAGCTTGCATTCCCGGCCTCTAGACTTAAACATATATTTTATGTACAGCAATATTCCCTAATCCCATCTCTTTCTAACAAACCCGGTGGGAAAGAGAGCGAGCTACGAGTGAATGGCAAGCGTGCTACCCGTCCCGCCGGCAATTTTTATCGTCCGTCGCTGCCAACATTTTCTTTCTGATAGCTTTTAATATTCGATGCACCTGTGGCGTAAGGCACAAGCAATTAATTTGCTTTTTATTCAAAACAGTTGGAAGTTTAATTTCTAAACGACACTGAAAATTAGAACACATAGAAAAATCCGAAAAGTAAAGCTATGGCCGGGAATCGAACCCGGGTCCTCGTCATTCCGTGACGCGTGCTATACCCCTACACCACCCATAGCAGGTGAGTAGGTAAGCCTCCGAATTTTTCTATCTGTTTCCAACTGTCACGTGACCTTGTTGAAGTTACCAATTCAGAAGAAAATTTGAAAGATTGAAAGTAAAAATTATGTAAACTTAATGCACTGTTTCATAGCGACATTTTGTGATGAGTCATGATTTGCAAAAGTTGGCATACCTACTTACGTTACGGTACTCGTCATGTACCTAGTTATACTGATTAGTGGGAAATGGGTACCAGTCTTCAAATTCAAAATTGCTTTGCGATGCGATGTTAAAATACGCAATGCAGTTTACTGTGCGGTGCGAATTCGTGTCTTACCTACACAAAAAAGTACATGGTTGTGTGTCTGACAAATACAAATGTCAAAGTGATAGTCAAAGACTTTTTGTGTCAACCGAGTTCAATTTTTATATTAGCAACTCCAAATTTATGCAAAATATTTCATGAAAACTCCTAACCCCGTTGTTATAGTCCGTCTAACGAAAGCTGAACCCACTAGTTATTTGATTGGCAACATTTTGTCTCTAAGTGTGTCTATCTGTGTCATGTTGTATGTCAAATTGACATTTCTCTGAGAAAATTGCAGCGGTGTGAGTGATCCTGTGTTACCCTGTCATGATTTTTTGAAATTGCCGCGTTTTTACAGGTTCAGCTTTCGTTAGACAAACTAAGGGCCTGTCTCACCACTCCTTAAGTATCAGTTATCTATGATTCCGTCTCTATTTATTACTACGAAACAGACAGAGACGTCATCATAGATGCTAATAATTGCAACCCGCCCCCGCCTGTGTCTTACGCAACACAACGTTGCACTCGTTAAGGCATATTTGGCGTAACGCGTTGCACCGACACTGCGCCGCTATGCCGCGCGATCCCGAACATTCCCGAACACGCCCGAACATTCCCGAACATTCCCGAGCCACAGAACACGACGATCAAATTAAACTACAGACTTTATTTGAATTCTTAACAGACGAATACGTAAACTTTTGCATTATATGAACTTTTTAACCTTGTCCCAGCTGCTAAGTTTCATCATCGTACTTCTCATCGGGCCCCTGATGTTGTAGTTACTAATTACGCCACTGAAACGGGAATCAAAATAGTGATGGGTTGCTAGCCGCATCGCCTATATAACATGGTTCCTATATTTTCGCCCCTTCCCTCGATGGAACTTGACCTTAACTTTATACCTGCTTTTGACCTGCTATGGGTGGTGTAGGGGTATAGCACGCGTCCCGGAATGACGAGGACCCGGGTTCGATTCCCGGCCATAGCTTTACTTTTCGGATTTTTCTATGTGTTTTAATTTTCAGTGTCGTTTATAAATTAACTTTATAGGTTTAAAATTAAATGAACACAAAATAATTAAAATGGACCTCCGCAAAGTAACGCCTGATTCAATAAAATAGGTTTAAAATTGGCCTAATAATTATTTGCGTTAGAATGATTATAATGTGGGGCGTATATGTGTAAAGGGGAATCAAAATATAGTGATGGGTTGCTAGCCGCATCGACTACAACATGACTCCTAAGATGTTCGCCCATTCCCTTGTAGTTTCACCATCTGCGCGGGAAGAGAAGCAACTGATACATTCTATGGTTTTTCTTTACTCCCGGACCAGTATGGAAGGCATACATAGGTGTCATAAAAGGCGACCTGTAGGCTTATTGTCTAACTCGCTCGCAATCGCCATCGTGTTCATTTGGACAGTTCTTGTATGAATGTGACAGCTAGCTGATTCCGATGCCAATTGTCAGCCCATACATGAACTGTCAAAATGAACACGATGGCGATTGCGAGCGAGTTAGACAGCGTTCTCTACTACCAAAAAAAAGACCAAAAATGTCGTCATGAAAGTTCAAATTCTCAATCACCGAGCGCGATCACTCAAGATTCCAGGGCCACTCACACGGACCAGGGTTAACGACTTAACCCCGTGTTAGATGCTAACCCGGGGCTAAGTAGTGGCAAAATGTATGGGACTGTCAAACCCAACCCCGAGTTAGCGATTAAATTTTTTAACTCTGGACTGTGCAAGTGGGCCTAAGCAAGATAGGTCAAGATTCTAGTGACTTATAAAAGAAGACGTACTTAAATAAAATAAGACAATTCTCAAGGTAAATTATAATTTAAAACTGCAAAGATTAAAGGGCTCTCCACAATTACAGTTATTAAAACTAAAGAAAAAAACTTAAGGGAAATAATCGAATTGCTTCAGATCCCGGGAGACAAAGAAAAGGGTGGAATCTATTAGAAGTTACTTTTTAGAACAAATTGTATTCAAATCTTTTCGCAAATTTAAAGTATTTTCTTTTCGGTTGATATCTTTAAACGACTTTTAATCGGAGAACTGGTAATTTCAATTACCCAGGGGACATTACAGGAATGAATAGCGAAAAAAAAACTTCTGTTACATAAATACTTGCTTCTACTTTTCCGCCTAAGCGCGTATTAGATAATAAATGAATACTGAATACTTAATTATTATTAGTACCCGGATGACCCTGCTAGATCGATACCCCTGCATACCAATTTCATGAAAATCGTAGGAGCCGTTTCAGGGATACAGTATCCTACTAATATTATAAATGCGAAAGTTTGTGATGATGTGACGATGTGAGTGAGTGTGTATATGTTTGTTCCTTCTTCACGCTAAAACGACTGGACGGATTTGGATAAAATTTAGAAAGAAGATAGCTGGTACCCTAGATTGAAACATAGGCTACTTTTTGTCCCGGAAAATTGCACAGTTCCCGAAAGATAGCGTTAAACATGTCAATTGCTAATTCTACGCGGACGAAGTCGCGGGCAGACGCTAGTATAATATATACACAACAACTGCTTGTTAACAATTGGTTGTAGTTGTAGGTATTAGATTAGATAGATAGATTGTCGCTCCAGATATTTTGCAAACTTCATATTAAAGTTCAAACATGCAGTTACAACGAGGTGTAAAGTTATCCTTGACGTCGACCCGTTCTCTGCATCTCGAGTTCATCTAATGGCTGGAGCCTCGTGATATTTCAAAAACACCAATGAGATCCGTGATTTTTCGCTTAAGGCCCCTCATTACCCTACGGCCCACAAATTGGGACCCCCGCAAATGGTGGTCGTAACCCCAGCAATGCGCTATTAGGAGGGGTCGATGGGGCCGCGTGCGATAAATTATTGTGTACGTAAGTGATAGCTTTTGTAGCTCGGAGCGGGAATAACGTTTGAATTGGTTTCTGACGTGATGCATGACAGCTCGTAATCTAACTAATCTAACTAATATTATAAATGCGAAAGTATGGATGGATGGATGGATGTTTGTTTGTTACTCAATCACGTCAGAACGGCCATACGAATCTGGATGAAATTCGGCACATAGATAGAGAAAAGTCTCGAATAGCACATAGGCTACTTTTTATCCCGGAAAATTTCCGCGGGATTGCGATAAACGAATTCTTTGCAGACGAAGTTGCGGGCAACAGCTAGTTTTTAATAAAAAACTACCGTGAGACAAATACACAGGTTATTAAAATATATCTGAGTGACACGTCGGGTAACATATTTTACTGTCTTACTTTACTTGTCATTTTTATGTAGGCACCTGCCTACATAAAAATGCATAAACGAAAATGGGCGAAAATCTTAGGAATCATTATCATATCCCTATTGATTGATTGATTCCCCTTTCCACCTATACGCCCATATGCTATATAAACGTGGCCTTTAGGTCTCGTTACCTTAGGCTCTGTCTGTGTAGATAAATGAAATAAATGAACTGAAGATAACTTTGTATAAAGCTGATGGACATCAAAGCCAGTCACCAACATAACCCAACTGCCCACCAAAATCGCAAACGAAACTCTTTAACACATTAAATTCCAAACGCGATCCGCATTATATCTCAAAATAACCATGACAGCATTTCTAGAACGGTGACGTTTCTGTACAGTGCGGGGACAATGGGCCCGTTCCGCTTTTCGAGCAATCAGTTCCGCCTCTCATTGTCAAGAGCAAGGTTAGTGTTTTTCAGCTCGTTACTGTAATTCAGAGTTGGAATAACACGAATTATTTGTCGTGTGAATGGATGCAGACATTTCCTTCACTCGACCAGGCCCCTTCACAAACTCAACAATTGTCGCATTCAATAAATATGTAGAGAACCGGCGTAGCCTCCCGTCGAGTTCGGTCAAACTATCATCTTCACCATCATCATATCAGCCATAGGACATCCACTGTAAGACATAGTCCTCCCCTGGTCCTCCCCCATAGACCTCCAGTTGCCTTGGTTGGATGGAAGCGGCTTGCATCTGGTCATCCGTCCCCGTTGGTGGACGTCCTACGCTAAGCTTGCCGCGCGGTCTCCACTCTAGAACCTTTTGGCCCCAACGACCATCTGTTCTCCGTGCTATATGCCCTGCCCATTGCCACTTCAACGAGCTAATTCGCTTTGCTGTATCGGTGACCTTTGTTCTTCTACGTATCTCCTCATTTCTGATTCGATCCCGTAGAGTAGAGAAACCCCAAGCAACTAACTGACTCAAACTATATCCATACCACGTGTAAATCGATTGAACCGTTTAAGCGTGAAGAGGTATACAGTACTTTTTTCCTCGCACACAGCTTCCTTCAGAAGTTTGTTTCACGTCGCCTAAAAGGTCAAACTAACACATTTTAATTAAAGTAAGTAGAGATATTTGGAAGCGGCTTAGTTAATGACTTGCAAACTGTCAACAGGTCATTTGTTATAGCGACGTTGACAGAGCGCGCGGCCACGGGTTCGAATCCGGTCGGCCAATAGTATTGACAGTTAGTTACTGTCTCATCAAGATCTAACTAATATTATAAATGCGAAAGTATGGATGGATGGATGGATGGATGGATGGATGGATGGATGTTTGTTTGTTACTCAATCACGCCAGAACGGCCCAACGAATCTGGATGAAATTCGACACATAGATAGAGAAAAGTCTGGAATAGCACATAGGCTACTTTTTATCCCGAAAAATCCCGCGGGATAGCGATAAACGAATTCTTTGCAGACGAAGTCGCTGGCAACAGCTAGTCTAACTAATATTATAAATGCGAAAGTATGGATGGATGGATGGATGTTTGTTTGTTACTCAATCACGCCAGAACGGCCCAACGGATCTGGATGAAATTCGGCACATAGATAGGGAAAAGTCTGGAAAAGCACATAGGCTACTTTTTATCCCGAAAAATCCCGCGGGATAGCGATAAACGAATTCGTTGCAGACGAAGTCGCTGGCAACAGCTAGTATACTTATAAATCTTAAACAAGTCTAAAGACATGAAATGAACAAGAGTGATTTTCATGACAAAAAAAATAAAAAAACGCATATTCGACCGCCAGTTTTGGTGGTTCACGCGAGCAAAGCGGCGATAAGAGCTAGTAAAAAATAAAAAACTTACCTCATATCTGTAATAGATGATGGCAGGGTGACGAGGATGGTGGTGATGGAAGTAAAGCCCAAGTCACTAGCTGGTGTTAGGAACGTATAAGAACGTATAAAGAACGGTTTATTATTGTCGAACCTTACGTTATATACAGTTGGATTGTCGCTGATACAAGCAATATGCGTTTATGTAGCAGTAAACTATTGTGTTACTGCTAAACACTGAAAGTGGCCAATCGCCATACTAAATATCAATGGTCACCGACAATAACTGTGGGGTTGGTGAAATAAGGGGCCTGTCACATTTTAAACCCATTTGCAAAAAACCGGCCAAGTGCGAGTCGGAGTCGCGCACTGAGGGTTCCGTACAGTCAACGGCACAAATAAGTGATCATTTTTGTACCTTGTCGCTTTCAATCGTTACATGATTTCGTATGGCTTTTCAAAGATGACTAAAGTGACAAGGTACAAAAGTGATAACTTATTTATGCCGTTGACTGTACAAATTCGCTAAGTTATTATAAAATCCAGTGTTGGCAGAGCCCTGCTTTTAAGCAAATTGTAGGCAGTGTGTAAGTGGTTATTTACATATATAAACAGACAAATATTAAATAAATAAAAAACTACTTACTAGATCTCGTTCACACCAATTTTGGGTGGAAGTTTGTATGGTAATATACATCATATATTTTTTATAGTTTTATCATTCTCTTATTTTAGAAGTTACAGGAAGACACACACATTTTATCACTTTGGAAGTGACTCTCGCGCAAACTATTCAGTTTAGAAAAAAAATATATTAGAAACCTCAATATCATTTTTGAAGAGCTATCGATAGATACCCCACACGTATGGGTTTAATGAAAAAAAAGTATGGGAACCCCCAAAATTAATTGTATTTTTTTAATTTTTGTGTGAAAATCTTAATGCGGTTCACAGAATACATCTAGGTACTTACCAAGTTTCAACAGTATAGCTCTTATAGTTTCGGAGAAAAGTGGCTGTGACATACGGACGGACGGACGGACAGACAGACAGACAGACAGACAGACATGACGAATCTATAAGGGTTCCGTTTTTTGCCATTTGGCTACGGAACCCTAAAAATGGGCACCAAAAACTGCAGCAGTTTTTTCAGTCAAAGGAGGCCATTTTATTTTTTTTTATTGTATTGTTTATAACTTTTACTAAATAAAATAAAAGTCAGTTAAAGTTGTTTACCTTGTCTTCTGTCAAAATGAGTGATTTCTTAAAAATCCAAAAAAAAATGCCTGTTTTTGCTAAGCAGTTTAATTTCTGCTCAAATAATCTTATTTACTCAAAAATTCGGGCAAACTCGTAACCTTCATACAAGCCCCCCCTCCCCTCGCAGCCCACGTTCCCCTACAACACGTACCTGTAACAAAATGAGGAAATTAAAAAAGAATACCGGGAGATAATTGCATTCCACTGACGAGCACTTCACATAATATGGGGCACAAACAAATTTGATTAAAATACACCTGGATCTAACACACCGGGTATAGGCTACAGAATTTGCGTAAACACAAACATTAATTAAGGGAGAGGATTTTTAAAATACTCTGCTGAAATTGGAATATTATTTAAATCGGGCAGGGGCAGGCGAACGGTTAAATACTACATCACAAAAACAATATTCATGATTCCTTTCTATGAGGCAGAAAAGGCTAATGTGATAGGCACAGGCATGTATTATGACAATTACACTTTTATTTAATAAAAATACAGAACTATCAGGTAACAGCTAAAAGCTAGACTTCCGAGCAAAGCGGCTCTAGCGTCTCTGACGCAGCGACAGTGACGTCAGAGCCGTAAACGTACTTTTTTTTTTTTTTATTATAAACTGACCAGCGATTGACCTCTATCTCACCTGATGGTAAGTGCAGATGAGGCCGAAGATGTAGCTCACTGGTTCAGTAACAGCCTGTTCACTCTGGATTTGAATAGTCCAAGGTTTAATATATCAAGTACGTGTTAAATATCACTTAGATGGGCAAATTTTTGTACGTTAATAATAATAATAATAAAATAGAACCGCCTTCAAATGTAGCCTAAATTTGCCGATAGATTTCCCAAATTGTATTAATAACGCTACTTCAGAAATGTCAAATTAAAATTATTTTTCGGTGAGTGCTACCTATTTATTATATGCTAACCATATATGACACCATGAAACTACTGTGAGACTCAATCATAGTTACACATATTGACAACTCGCGTATAAAAGTCGAGTGATGCTCGACATGTTTCCGACTAAGCCGTAGTCCTTCCTGGAGCGACTCGACTTTTATACGTGTGTTATCCGTGTGTAAATATAATTAACGCTTTATCTAAACTCCAGGTTAGTTGTGTTAACTGTATGTAAACGAGGGGAGATTAGGGAGCATTGGGCGGCAGACTCGTCAATACCAATAAGGATTAGCTCTTTGGATCCAATCACTCACGAGAGGGTTGACTGGGAATACTGCGGAGCTAAGCTACTTAAGGTGAGTTTGTATGTACAAAAGTTTGTACATACAAATCAACTAACTGGAAGGTAATGCTGCTCAGTAGGCTTATTGTCTAACTCGCTCGCAATCGACATCGTGTTCATTGTGACAGTTCATGTATGGGCTGACAATTGGCATCGGAATCAGCTAGCTGTCACATTCATACAACAACTGTCAAAATGAACACGATGGTTGTGATGCCGTCTCTGTCTGTTTCGTAGTAATAAATAGAGACGGAATCATAGATAACTGACAGTTAAGGAGTGATGAAACAGGCCATTATTCTATTTAACTTCAGTTACAGTTGATTTCCAACTAGCTTCTGCCCGCGACTTCGTCCGCGTAGAATTAGACTTAAAAACAACAAGAAGACAATTAACGTCGCGACTCTAGGCAGCTACGATCTTTGACATGTTCATTTTTCGCTATCTCCGGTCTAAATTTAATCCAAATCCATCCAGTACTTTCAACGTGAAGAACGAACAAACATACACACTCATATCGTCACATCCATCCATCCATCCATTCTCACAAACTTTCGTTCGCATTTATAATATTAGTAGGTTACATTTTAGATCGTGTTGGATCAATACAAATTACATTCTGCGAAAATCTATTGTCTTGTCCGTAATAAGGTCATTTATTAATTTATAACATTTGCCGAGCAAATGGTGATAGCCCGTCATCGAAGGAATGAGCGAAAATAATAGGAATCAGCTAGCTTATTGTCTAACTCGCTCGCAATCGCCATCGTGTTCATTTTGACAGTTCGCATGTACGAATGTGACAGCTAGCTGATTCCGATGCCAATTGTCAGCCCATACATAAACTGTCAAAATGAACACGATGGCGATTGCGAGCGAGTTAGAGAATAAGCCTACTGGTTATAGGCGATGCGGCTAACGAGAACGACTCTACTATTTTGATTCCCCTTTTCACCTATACGCCCACAGTCACGCTAACCGTGGCCTTTAGTTCTTTATACCCTCAGTCCTGTATACCCCGTAAGGGTCAGAGACGTGATTTATGTATTGAAATAAACAAACTTCAACTAGATGAAGCCAAGACCATAGCATACGAGGTTACCCCTATAATAATAAGCAATCAAATGGTAGGAGTACCTACGGGATAATATCGGGATTATTTGTACACAACTGCGTGTAACTGTCCTCGAGATTGCCAAATCATATAACCCCTGATATAATATAGCCGATAATTACCTATTACCTGCATCAATACCTAGACGGGAAAGTTTTCTATCTATACATACATAAATTCAGTCTTCATCCCAGGGGTAGACAGAGCCTAAGCTAACTAGATCTAAAGGCCACGTTTAGCATCAAATCATCAAAGGGGAATCAAAACAATAGGTACTGATGTGTGATTTATTTTTAACTGACTTCAAAAAAAAAGGAGCAGGTTCTCAATTTGGTTGTATTTTATTTAACTATCATGAATGAAACTTGCAGCTGGGGGTATACTCCAGCCACTAAGTAGGTACTTATAATTTCTAAACTATATTGAAACCGAGAATACAGTTACCATGACGACTTAATGCGATTCAGTTTAGGTTCGCTCGCTGTTTAATTGACAATATTTCAAATTTCTTTATATTCATAAATCAAAAACCATTTCGAGAGAAACACTTGTAGAACACAAAAAAAATATTTTTGGATTTTTTCGTACAGTATTTTTTGGAAAAATGAGCAAAATATGTAAAACAGGAAATGACGTCCAGCGGCCGGTCCAATACTGCCATTATAAAAAACCTTGTCTTCCGGGTTTCCCTTTGACATTTACAACTTTCACAACACAAACACTACTGACAGCTGACGGTTAATTCATTCGCACACCGCTCGACTTTGTTGCCATCGGGAACACTAGATAACTGTTTGCCGGGCAATAATGTTAATATTTTTGCAAGTTTTCATTTAAAATCATATTTTTTGTGAAGTTATTCTGTTTGAGTTTGTCAGCTCGTTTTGACGTTCATCGACAGTGACAACTGCATTCACTGTCAAAGTATTTAAGCACAGGTTTTGGCGGTCAATTAATGTAATTATTTCAACGTTTTTTTAAGTGTACGAAACAAAGCAGTGACGTCATTTCGCTAATACTTGACGTTTGTTACTTACGTCCTTTCTGCTTGAGCAATGATTTAAATGGATTTTTCCAAGAAAATACAAGATTTTCACGAATATAAAAAAATATGGGTGTCTTAAATTTGTGCGCTCTTTCCAGCCAGACAATAAAAAGTAGCTCTTAAAA
Source organism: Pandemis heparana (assembly GCA_963854515.1). NCBI lineage: Eukaryota > Metazoa > Arthropoda > Insecta > Lepidoptera > Tortricidae > Pandemis > Pandemis heparana. The sequence goes on along the minus strand of OY978018.1, from coordinate 15,505,526 downwards.
AAATTGAAATATTGTCAATTCATACTAAAAGTGACAGCTAAAACCTGAACTGAGTCGGAATTTAATCTTATTAAGACGTCATGGTAAGGCCCCAGAAAACTCCGAAAAGTACAGTATGACCGGAAATCAATCGTCCATTGGCTACGGTAGCTGCTTACCACCAGGCGAGCCGTACACTTTGCCACCGACGTGGTATAAAATAAACCCGGATCATCATCAGCCCGTGATGCGTACTTCACATCTAAATACACTACCTACCTCTTGATACTCGCCTTAGCGTAAAAGCGATTTCTTCCACGACAATACCTAAACGTTAACACATCCGCATATCGTCTCAATATCCTCCACGAACATCCAAAATTTAATCCGGAGCAATAACAGAGTACAAGGGTGCTTGGCATCCGCGGCAACGATCGCTGCCGCCTTCCCAGCCAGTAATGGATGCGTAATTAATTCCGAGACTGCGGTTACGGGGTAACAATTACAGCTCCTCAATTACTGGCTTGACAAGGCGGTGTGCAAGATTACCTACGTGATATACGAGGCTGGGTGGTGTTGGTAGCCTTAAAACAGCTCTCTTACTACCGAGGAAACCATTAGCTTCATAATAAAAGTACACTAACAAGATATTAAATAAGCTTCTGAAAAAAAATTCTGTTGTTTGCTGACTCTACTTGCATTGTCATCCGTCCTACATGATTCCTAAGACCGATCTTCGCCCATTCCCTCGATGGGTATTTTCCATCTGCGCGGGAAGAGAAGCAACTGGTACATGCTATGTTTTTTTACGCTTCCAGACCATCTTAGGAATTATAGGCGATGCGGGTAGAAACCAACTCATTAGGTACCGTTGTTTCCCCAAACACCTAAAACCACGAGAAATCATTAGTCATAATGACTGACGTCATCGAGCTTAAAATATACTCGAGGAAGGTCATTTAAATAATCAAAGATCTTTTTGTAATTTAATACCGAAAAGCCAAAAAAGCTTTATTGCATTTACAAGGTCTGCAGAGATATAAAAACAAATAGTCTTCTGGGATTCCGTGAAGTGTATTTTTGCGTTTGAATACATACATATCACGTCTTTATCCCTTACGGGGTGGACAGAGCCTAAGGTAACAAGACCTAAAGGCCACGTTTAGCATGATTGTGGGCGTATAGGTGAAAGGGGAATACAATTAGAGATAGGTTGCTAGTCACATCGCGTATACATGTTTCCTAAGATTTTCGCCGATTTCCTCGATGGTCTTTTACCATCTGCGCGGGAAGAGTAGCTTGTACATTCTATGTTATCCAAAATTTTGATGACACTTTACTGGAACCACCAGCTGAAATATTCTAAAATAAATTTAAGACACCTTTCTGATGCTGACTACAAGTTTAGCATAAATGGTACGGTATGCTGACTGCCAACCTCCACTAGTTGGAGAGGCACTATAAGAGAGAGAGGTATTTTTGTGACCGTCAAGTTCAGAGCCAATCTTATCGAGAGGTGTATTCTAAACCAATGTTTAAATATCACCGATACCAATCTGATGCCCTTTAACTTTAAATATCGACCGTTTGCAGTCTACGGAACCTCGAAAATCGCGAGCAAACCGCGTCGTAGATCCATCCAACAATCGATAGTAACAGTACTCAGGCGCATTCCTTCCGCGCCAGGCACCGGCTGGTACGGCCCGAGACACCACCACAAACAAAACACAACCTTACACACCCACACATAAACACCAGTTCAACCACCAAACATTCAAGCTTACACAAAGCGACATCTGCACGGACGCAATATCAACTTTAAATTTCGAACTCGACGGTTCCATTTCAATGGCGGCCATTACTACACACATAGAAACAGAACAAATGACGCGATGCGTAATTTGAATTTAGAGTGCGCGCGTTTAGAGTTGCTTTCTGTGCGGCCAGTTTAAAATGTAGAATGTAAACATTCGCTGCGTGTGTTGGACTTTGTTTGTATGTGTTTGGTTTGCGCGCGAGTCGATGTTCTGTGACCGATAGGCGTGACGGTGAATGGGTGATTGATAGCGCGAGCCCTTTACCTATTTGATCACCGGGTCAAGTCTTCAATCCATCAAATTTAGCATCAAAAGAAATTACGAACGGTAATCGAAGCGGCCGATTGGGAGGTTGACATCAATTTGTATGGGAATCGGTACGCGTGGAAATGTCATGTTCCCATTTGGTAATACTAGTTTGATACAACTAATAAGATGTATACAGTGTGTGTGTGTGTGTGTGTGTGTATAAATTCACAATAATTTTATGTTAAAGGATACAAATGGTTATGAAAACCTTCCTTAAAGTAGAGCAGCGTTAAAAATAATTACATTGTAAATTTCCACCTGAGAAAAACACTCGGTAATTTATTTCAAACTATTCATATAGAACGTGATTAATGGACTAATTAGTATCGGAAATTGCCGCATAAAGAGTTATAAATGTCGCCACTTATCATTTACGAGACATAGAAGAGAAACGGGAAAAACGCAAACTATGTCGCTATTCATTACATTACTGATACCTAATTGTAATTAATGTAGATTTTACAATGTCAAGTTCACATCTGGTATGACAAAATATGTCATCTATAGGTATAAATAAAAATGAATTGTCGGAATGTATGTCCGCGCATAACTTCCAAACGACTGCACCGAATTGGATAATTCTTTTTTAGTTGTGTTTGTTACTGTTTGAACAAGGTTTGTATATTTTTTTTTTTTTAATAGCCTATCATAGTGTCCCACTGCTGGGCAAAGGCCTCCCCTTCTTTTTGCCACTCGTCCCTGTCAAATGCATGCTCCTGCCACCCTTTTCGATACGCATCCAAATCGTCCCACCATCTCCTCCTTGGTCTGCCTCTGCTTCGATAGCCATCTCGCGTCTATAAAATAAAATTAGAAAAAAAAAATGCAGCGGGGACGAAGCCCCGGGCAACAGATGGTAGTTTATATTAGAACTTGATTACTGTTAGACATCCCTACTAATATTATAAATGCGAAAGTTGTCACGTTGCAGAATGAATAAGACAATTATTGTTGATGGTGTACGGTAATTTATTGAGTTTAGAAATGAAGGCACAAATGTGCCTTCAGCAAACACAATTCACTAACTGTTAGAGTTATACACAGAAATGAAACTTTAAACTTTAAACTTGAATCAGTAGGTATTATAAATAAGTAGGTAAGAACAAGCCGGGCGACAACGCGCTAGTAGATCAGGAGAGCGAATGAATCGAAAACTGATGGATCGAAAAGACGGAAATCACTTTGAATTTGAAATAAGAGCCGAATACTAAATATGTTTTCTTTAAAAAAGTTAAGTCAAAAAGGAAAAAGTTTTTACAAAGTAACTCTGTCTGTCTGTCTGTTATCTTTTCCCGCTTAAGCCGCTGGACCGATTTAGTTGAAATTTGGTATACAAATAGCTTGAGTCCCGGATAAGGACATAGGATAGCTTTATCCTGTAAAATTACATAGTTCCCGCGTGATAGCGATTCTGCGCAGACGAAGTGGCGGGTAATAGCTATATAGTAACTTTATAGTAAGTAAGTAAGTAAGTGTAAATATTAACTATTTTCTTTTAATTATTAATGTAGGTTTATTGCTTTCCTTAAAAATATACATAGGTGAATGAACGTGATATTACAAATTGGGAGTACATATATAATATAATGAGGAATCTGGAATACGGAACTAGTAAAAATTATTAATCAAGGTGACTAATTTCGAATATGACCAACTGTCTGTTGCCCACGATTCCAACTGCGCATAATTTGCTAATCGCAATGCCGCGGGAACAATGCTACTTTCCGGGATAAAAACAACCATATATCCTTTCCCAGGACTAAAACTACCTCTATACCAAATTCCAACTAAATCGATTCAGCGGTTAAAGCGGGAAAAGGTAACAGACAGAAATTACTTTTGCATTTAAGTATAACATTCAGGATTTGGAAGACGGCAAATTAGGAAATATCTTCACAGCGAATCATCATAATCAGTCGAAAGACGTCCACTGCTGGGCATAGGCCTCCCCCAAGGCTCTCCACTCGGACCGGTCCTTCACAGCGAATATTTCTAAAATATTCCTACAGCCTCACCACAGTAATCTATTCGTGTCTGATAAAATCTCTGCATGCCGTAAAATAAGTACAGATAGTTATTATTTCCACGATTGACACGACATGGTCGACCCTGAACGGACAAGTTATAGCTGTGATAGAATAATAGATACCATCAGTGCTCCATTATGGTTTTTCTGAGGTTTAGGTACTACAGTACTCGGCCATAAAGAGACAATTGGCGTCAAGTAAGTTAGAGTGGGACAACGCTCTACGAAGCTGAAACTAGCCGAGGAGGCCGATGTGCAATCTTTACAGCCGAGTACTATAAGATATATATATGAATGTATATACTACTAGCTGCTGCTAAAGGTGGAAAGGGAAATTAAAATAGAGATTGGTTGCTAGCCGCATCGCCTATAACATGATTCCTAATAAGATTTTCACCCCTAGATGGGCTTTTACCATCTTTTATCATCTTTTTACCAAAGGCTAGTACAATATTGTTCTTTCTTTTCTCCATAGCATAGAAGAACTTTTATATCACGTTCGAAATATGTCTTAAATTATTAACCATGAATCTTTTAAATTTGTTTGTTGTACTGGTTACTCACGGGGTATAATTGTTAGTTTCCGACCGAAATTTCGGTTTCGGTTTCGGCCAATTTCGGCCAAAAAAGTGATTTCAGTCGAAGTTTCGGTTTCGGCCAGAATCCTCCTTCGGCCGGACCGAAATTACTTCGCAGCCTCTCGCATCGGGAGCGCTCGGCTTAATTCGGGCACGCTCGGCTGGGTAGGTATAGGTAATGCACAGTCGGCCGGCGCAGCTGGGACCAGCGACAATTTTTTTTTATTTTGTTTAACAAAAAAAGTAACAGAACTGTTCTCATACTCGTATAAGAAATCTTTGCAATTACCTTTTCCTTACGATTTGTACAGTAATTTTGAATATTTTGTTTGATATGATACATCTTCAAGAATTTCGGTTTCGGTTTCGGCTTCGGCCGAAATCAGAAAAAAACCGAATTGTCGGTTTCGGTTTTGGTTTCGGCTAAAAATCGTGTTTCGGTCGGACACTAATAATTGTTACCGCCTAGCAACGGAAACAATGACTTTGCGCTCAAAGATTCCTGTTTCAAATATTGCTTTGAAACAGGTTTCTGAGAACTAAATAATTTCGTTCTCGAAATAATTCTGTTTGCACTGTATTTCAGAAGAAACGGAATGGAGGTAACTGACACCGCTGATTGGAATATCATACTCATTTATTTGTGTTTATTTTTAACTAAGTATTACATCTTCCATTCCTACTCCTACCCATCACTATTTTTAACCGAATTCAAAAAAAGGAGGTTCTCAATTCAGCTGTATTTTTTTTTTTATGTTTTTTACTTCAGAACTCCGTCAGTTGTGGACCAATTTGGAAAATTCTTTTTAATTCCTCTTTCCACCTATATGCCCATAATTATGCTAAACGTGACCTTTAGGTCTTTACCTAAGGCTCGTCTACCTCATAAGGGATAAAGAAGTGCTTTGTATTTAACATAACAGGTACGGTCGCCCAAATAAGTGGTCTACCACTTTTCATCCACCTTCCTATCAAATTAAAATGTCGTTAAGGCGCTGTCAACAGCAAATGACCTTGAGCAGCGCGACTCTTCACACATACGGTTCGCGTGCCTGTGAGTGAAAGAGAAGAAACTATTCCGGCAGCAAAATCTTGCAAATAAGACACAAATAAGAAGAAATAAAAAAAAGTATGGATAATTTGTGAAATATGACTCGTTAGCCGTGTAGGTATGAATATGTTGACTTCATGATTTTAATTGCAGACCCATACGTCGAAAAAATAAAGACATAGAACCGTTTAATGATGATTTTAAGACCAATCTTTGCAATTATTTTCTATCCGGCCAATTTTGTTCAATTATGTATTTAGTCCGTCTAGCGTGTTTGAAATATGATGAAAATTAACATTATATTTTTTTTGTGTGTAGTTTTTCTTAAAAAAGTGCTTAAATAACATTAATTTCAACAAAATTAGGTGTTGTCAGCCTCTTAAAGTCGAACTTTCAAGTTGACAGCCCGTCTTATCGACGTTATATATTGTGACGTGCATAGGAATTTTAACCTTAAGTCATAAGTCATAAGTCATTTATTCGTCGCTTTCATGTGTCCGTAGGGTGGTAGACCACATATTTGGCTGATGGTACTTAGCAGAGAGTGTTGAAACAGGCCCTAAGTAAGCTTAATAGTGCAGAACTATGTCACAGCAGTACATAACAGCGAGCGCACTGCAATGACGCGATCCGTCAGAACTGGAGCCGCGACTCCCGCTCGTTACCCTGATTGATGTGTAAGCTGTGATCGGGGACTGAATACAGTTAACAAAGTATGTGCCTAAATAACATATCGGTTTAGAAGCTTCGGCGATGCTTTGATGAACATACTCGCTTTTGGGGGTGATAGTGAAAAATTGCTTCGCAAATTGAGTATTAAAGCAATTAATTAGCTGAGCTACTATGCGTACAACGAAGACGCAATCCATCTAACTAATATTATAAATGCGAAAGTATGGATGGATGGATGGATGTTTGTTTGTTACTCAATCACGCCAGAACGGCCCATCGGATCTGGATGAAATTCGGCACATAGATAGAGAAAAGTCTGGTATAGCACATAGGCTACTTTTTATCCCAGAAAATTGCGTAGTTCCCGCGGGATAGCGATAAACGAATTCTTTGCAGACGAAGTCGCTGGCAACAGCTAGTACTAATATAAATGCGGAGCAAAGAAAAAACACAGAATGTAGCAGTTGCTTCTCTTCCCGCGCAGATGGTAAAAGCCGAGGGAATGGGTGAAAATCATAGGAATCATGTTATAGGCGATGCGGCTAGCAACCCATCACTATTTTGATTCCTCTTTCCACCTATGCGCCCACAATCATGCTAAACGTGGCCTTTGTCTTGTTACCTCGGGCTCTGTCTACGCCTTAAGGGATATAGACGTGATATGTGTGTGTATGTATGTTTGTATGTGTGTATGTATAAATAAAATGCTACTGTTAAATAACAAACAAACAAACACGGGAGTTCTAAGACGTGCTTTTAGTACATTAGAAGCTAGCGTTAATAGCGTCGTGTGTACACTTATTAACACATATTAGGGGAGGCGCCACAGTAGAGGCACCGCAGTAGCGTAACAATACGATGCAATACAATACTACTATACTACTACACTACTACCTACTACTAGCTGTTGCCCGCGACTCTGTCTGCGTAGAATTCGCTTATCGCTATCCTGCGGGAACAGATCTTTTCCAAAATAAAACTATCCTATGTTCTTGTCTGAGACTGGAACTATTTGTATACTAAATTCCAACTACATAAATTGGTTCAGCGGTTTAAGTGTGAAAAGTTAACAGACACACAGAGATACTTTCGCATTTATAATATTAGTAGGGATTGAATATTACAAATCAATACAATAACAAACATACATACAAATACATCACCGGGATATCATCATCCCTTACCGGGTGGACAGAGCCTAAGGTAACTAGACCTAAAGGCCACTTTTATTATGATAGTGGGTGTATAGGTGGAAAGGGGAATCAAAAATACAATAACATTACAGAAATAAAAACAAGGTAGATTATAGGCGGTATTATCGCTTAATAGCGCTTTTTATGTACATAGATCATTATTAGGTACCAATTGATTTATATTACACCGTCTTGCAAAATATCGGGCAACTATGGTTTTTCCGATTTTTAGGCATTAAAGCTTAGAGAGTAAGCTTTAATGCACATAAAATGCAAAAACCATGGGTGCCCGTTTTTATTGCAAGGGGGTATATTTCATTTAAATTCGCCAAAAAAAAAAACCCTCCAATACACGGAGGAGGCCTATGCCATGAGGCACGCCGAATTACGCGACAATTTAATAAATAAACGACAATAACAACAACATGTACTTACTGAAATTATAGCGAATTCGGAATAAAAAGGCTTAAATAAATAAATAAATAAATAAATATTTAATTTAAATTACTCTTGACGATTTCAATCTCGATTCTCCTAACTTGACAATGAATACAATTTATGACATACTTAATTTTTATTGTAATGAATAAATAATCTAAACCTATGCATACCCAAACGTCTCCCGTGAATCACTTAATCTATTGGTGTTTTTGAGTTTATCGCGAACAGACATATAGACAGACTATGTTATAATTTACGTAGAGACGTAGAGATAAAATTTTAGTTAAACTACTGCCGTTCTGTATGTTAGTGTTGCGGTGTCATCGCAACTTGACAAATTAATGGTACTAAGAGCCTAACACTCGATTTATGTGCTCAGTTGTGTACATAATATAAGTACTAATTCTAAGACGAATATACACGTTCACGGCGTTAAAAGGCTTGGTTCAGAGCCTCTAAAAGTACCTAAGTCTAGATTTTTTTTACAGAAAAAAGTCAAGTGCGAGTCGGGCTCGCGTATCGAGAGTTGCATAATTTTCTACTTACTCGTTTGCCACCCTATCTTTTAAATCACGAATGTAAGTAAAAAAAAAAATTCTAAACGACACTGAAAATTAGAACACAGAAAAATCCGAAAAGTAATGGTGCGACCAAACCGCCGCGTATACGCCGTGACGTGTCGTATGCGTCACGTTTTCTCACCGTTTCTTCTAACATTTTGCTGCGATCCCGTAACTTCACCGTTTTTTAAGCGGCGGTGTGGTCGCACCCTAAAGCTATGTTGTTAGCAATGACGGTCTTTCCGAATGCGCTGGTAGATTCAAAAAAAGACATGCAAAAGGGCCCTTGGCGATCTATTTGCAAAATAAACTTTTGATTTTGATTTGATTTGATATGGCCGGGAATTTAACCCGGATCCTCATCATTCCGTGATGCGTGCTCTACCGCTACACCACCCATAGCAGGTTAAGTAAAGCTATGGCCGGGACGGTAAAAGTAAATAATAAAGTAAAGTAAGTATTAATTAATAAAGCGCTTAAAGGAAATGCATTTTATAGCTGCGTTATTGAAACCAATTCAATTATAAGTTCCGGCAAATTAAAATCGCATGAATACCGCCCGCAATTAAAAAAACTTTACATAATAGAGAATAAACTTACCTAACAAAGTAAACAGGGCCCGCAATTCCGACTCAATTCAGGTTTTAGCTGTAATTTTTAGTATGGATCTGACAGCGAGCGAACCTTAGCTGAATCGCATTAAAACATCATGGTAACGCCCCAGGACTTTATGATGTAATGCTATCAAAGAAAAGCATACGCAAATCACTCAATCAAAAGGTGGCAAAACATTCAAAATTACACTTCAACTCCCTTAAAATACGGTCCAAAGGCACCGCATGCCTAACTTGGCTAATTGTCAGCTAAACTAAAAAGTTAGAACAAACGATTGTGAGTCGTACACCGTCCGAATAAGTTTGGTCCCCGCGACCTATTGGCGCGCAAGGAGGTGAAGGCTCAAGTACCGTTGGGGTCGACGGCCCCGCGTGGGAAACTGATCTTTGCAGCAGAACGGCAAATGTGTGTAGAAAATATTATCAATAGATATCACACGTATAGTTGATGGCTAATATCGATACATACACATCAAATATGTATGTATCACCGACTACGGTACGCAAAATGACACAAAACACATACGCATAATGACACATACGCATTATGACACAACCAAGTGTTACGTTACATACGTTACACACGTTAATTATCCAATACGCTTTAGGACTATTTAGGTTAGGGTGCGGCGCGGGGGTAAGCCGCGAACATATATTTTTTACAATACAATAACTCTTTATCCAAACTAAATCTCAAGCCCTGGATCACCCCGGGCCTGATTAGATGTATGAGACACAGAGACAGGCTACACAGTAGAGCAAGGGCATCTCCTGACGATCAAGTATTGCAAATAACTTATAAGCGATATAGAAATTTCTTTGATAACCTGCTTTACAGAATTAAACTCGAATATCAGAGTAAAAAACTTGCGGAAGCCAAGGATAACCCAAAGAAACTGTGGAGATCTATAAAAACCATCTGCCATAACCCAGTCAACTCATTATCTGCTAACGTTCTCACTACTCTGACCGATTCCCCCAAGGCTTCTTTAAATATCTGTAACGAACATTTCGCCACGGTCGGTCAGAAACTGGCTACCGGCATACTCTCTAAACTCTCAAAGACCCAGTCTTGCTTAGCTGATCAAGTACAACCTTCTTTGATGCCGGGCTCTTTGTTTCTTCATCCAACCGATGTTGACGAGGTGAGCAAAATAATATCTCAGCTCAAATCCGATAGTGCTCCTGGACCAGACGGTATAAAGCCGTCGTTCATCAAGGAGGCGAAAGACGACCTCCTGGAGCCACTGACTCACATCTGCAACCTGAGTTTAGCATCTGGTTGCTTCCCAGATCGATGGAAGCTGGCTCAAGTCTCTCCTATCTATAAGAATGGACAAAAAAATGATCCAAATAACTATCGTCCGATATCCCTGCTTAGCGTCTTTTCCAAAATTCTGGAAAAAATTGTCAACTCGCGGCTTATTGTTTTTCTCGACAAGTATAATCTTATTTCCGATTGCCAATTTGGTTTCAGAAAGGGCAGGTCGACCGAAGATGCCGTAATTCAACTCACGGACAAAATATCCGGGTTTTTGGATAGGGGAGATAAATGCATTGGAGTCTTTTTGGACCTGGCGAAAGCTTTTGACACCGTTTCGATAAGCATTCTCCTTAAAAAGCTCGAGGTGTCCGGTGTGGGGGGAGTGAGTCTTGAGTGGTTTCGCAGTTACCTGACAAACAGACGACAAACAGTACGGGTGGGTGAGCTCAGTAGTGATCAGTTGCCGATGGGTTTTGGGGTTCCCCAGGGCAGTATTCTCGGACCCACACTTTTTCTTGTTTATATTAACGATATCCTCAGTCTTAACTTACCCCGAGCAGAAATAATCTGTTATGCAGATGATACTGTAGTTCTATTCCACGATAGGACTTGGGAAGGCGTACTGGGGTTTGCAGAGAGTGGTTTGGTGGATATACTGTCGTGGCTTGACCATAATTTACTTACCCTAAATGTCAGTAAATCTAATTACCTAGCCTTTTCAAAGACAGCTGCTTCGTCTGGTGTTCGGCTCAGAGACCTTGAGATACATTCCAGTCACTGTAACAAGTCTGTTGATGGGAACGCATGTACATGTTGTAAAATAGTTAGATCTGAGACGGTTAGATATCTGGGACTGATCATGGATCAGCACCTCTCCTTTAGATACCATATTGCTGCTCTCTCAAATAAAGTCCGGAAGTGTATCTACGTCATGAAGAGGCTCCGAAGTTGTGCCTCGGAGCAAGTGCTTCGCATGGTTTACTATTCTCTGTGCCAATCGACTTTGCAATACTGTGTGCTGGCCTGGGGTAGCGCCCCCAAAACAATTCTGCTGCAGCTGGAACGGGCGCAGCGTGCAGTCATTAAAGTGATGCTCAATAAACCTTTTCGTTTTCCCACTGACACACTTTACCGAGACTCCAAGATATTAAGTGTAAGACGTCTGTATATCTTAAAAGCTGTAGTACGAGCGCACAGCGTTGTCACTAAACTGCCGAGTTACACTCAGCTGCTGACCAAGCGTAGGTTTAGAGCTCCCTTGCCAAAGACCAGTAAGCTTATTGTCTAACTCGCTCGCAATCGCCATCGTGTTCATTTTGACAGTTCTCGTACGAATGTGACAGCTAGCTGATTCCGATGCCAATTGTCAGCCCATACATGAACTGTCAAAATAAAGACGATGGCGATTGCGAGCGAGTTAGACAATAAGCCTACAGATCCGCCTTCGCAAAACGTTTCCCTGCCTTCATGCCCTTACGTATTTATAACGCGGTTTGTAAGGTCCACGGTGTGCAGCGCTGCACGACAGGTAGACTCATACTTATTGCAAGAAAATGGCTTGCGTCCTTGTCATACGATGATACGGAGGCTCTACTTCGCATCAACTCTTAACAACATACATGTACATACATACAAACACACATACACATACATGCACACACACAGACACACACACGCGCACAAGTTCTTAAAGCTATTTAATTTTTGCTTTTGTGTTTCGCTCCTATTTTTATTGTTATTTTTATTTTTATTTTTAGTTTGAAATTACCTTAACTTCTAACTGACGTCTACTAACCACTGTAAGGTAATTTGTCTTGTATAGTGCACTCCAAGGTCCCAAGATACAGGCTCTGCCTAGTTTGGGGTCTGCCAGACAATCGTTTTTGTATACTGCTGATGTATTTTTTACGAAATAAATTTATTCTTATTCTTATTCTTATTCTTATTGAACACCACATATATAACAACCGTACCTTAAAAATGTGTCTGTCATTCTGCGTATATGACATTTCGCGTGCTCAAAATGTGTCATTATGCGTAAGATTTCGACCTTATTGTTTATGGCATAAAGGGTATAGATGTTTTTGATGTCTTGGTAACGCTTCTTCTAAATATTTATGCCCTACAAGTAATTCGTAAAGTCTTTCACTCCAAACATAAGTACCTCTACACGATGTCCTCTTCTATTCTCAGTGCCTTTCAGTCGCACTAAATACATAGACTTTGTGGCAATGCAAGTAGCGCCGGTAAAAAATATAGAAAGCAAAAAACTATTTAAAACGAACTTTAGTAATAAAAACTTACTTTTGTCATCACTACTTAGTATAAAACAAAGTCGCTTTCTCTGTCCCTATGTCCCTATGTATGCTTAAATTAAACGGATTTTAATGCGGTTTTTCTTTAATAGATAGAGTGAATCAAGAGGAAGGTTTATATGTATAATACATGCATAATATACCGTGCGAAGCCGGGGCGGGTCGCTAGTAGGTTAAGAACATTCCTTCAACATTCTCTTTGAAATATAAAAACTGGTCTCTATACAGGGTGTATCAGATAGCCCCTAACAATAATCAACTAACAAAAAATATATTTTTTTTAGCTTCTGTAGCTATGGTTATATACCCCAGTTGATTATTGTTAGGGGCTATCTGATACACCCTGTATGTGTTGCTCTGTGTTGGGGGAAAAGAAAGGCACAAAATCGATTTCATGGCAATTTAAATTAAAAAAAATATATGTATGTATTTATTTTTAAATTAAGTTTCAATAGTAAAGGCTACACTACGAATATCGCTTATTTTGTGAAATGTGAAGTAATTTAAACTTCGCTAATTCTAAAGTATGTTCTGAAAGGTACCTTACTACATACGGTAAACATTTCCAATTAAAGAAACACACACATCTCTAAATTATTAAGCTTAATCATACGAGGTCGATCCGTTTTATAATGAACATCTTATAAGTGTTTGGTACGGTACCGTCTAAATATGGAGTACCTAAATGCCGTAATAGGCAATTTATGTATACGTATAGAGAAAACATGCGTAAATAATATTTCTTGGAACCATTTCCCATTAGGGAGGGATTACAGAAGCAGTCAGGATACTCGTAACGATAAACAAAACGCTAGTTACCCGATGCTTTGCCTGCCACTGGGAAATACCTGTCTGTAGATTTGCAAGCTACTGACGAAAAATATGCAAGATAATTACAAAAAATGTGCAAGCTACTGACAAAAAATGTGCAAGATAATTACAAAAATGTGCAAGCTACTGACAAAAAATATGTAAGGTAATTACAAAAATGTGCAAGCTACTGGCAAAAAATGAGCAAGATAATTACAAAAATGTGCAAGCTACTGACCAAAAATATGCAAGGTAAAATGTGCAAGCTACTGACAAAAAATGTGTAAGATAATTACAAAAAATGTGCAGGCTACATAAAACTGCAGATTAAATGAATCCTGGGGGTCCTTCTTCTATATTTATAAAGAAGTGCATCATCGTCCTATCTGTGCTCTAGGCCCAGCCAGTTCGGGGCCCCGTAGAGCTAGGGGCCCGTGGCATTTTGCCAGTCCTACCACATTGTAGTTACGTCCCGATATCAAGCAAAACTGAAATAAGATCTGCCTACACGATTCATGATAGTTTTATGAATCACTTTACTGCAATGCTATATGACCCATACAATACGGATGTGAAGCCTGGACCCAGAGCGACTCCGTAAACGTATAGAGGCATTTGAAATGTGAGAATATAGACGCATGTTGGCCATAAGCTGGACAATCGGGTGACCAATGTGGAGGTCCTGCGTCGAGTTGGGAAGGAGTATGAACTGGTGCAGACCATCAAAAGAAAGGTTACCTATCTAGGTCATGTGCTTAGACACGAAATACGAGATTTGATAACTTATAATCATGGGCAAAGCGGAAAAAGAGCTGTTGGGCGCAGGAAGAAACCCAGGCTGCGAGATATCGGGGAATGGACTGGAATCAAGTGCAGTGGAGAGACCGAGAGAAGTATGCGGAGCTGACTGCCAAAATTCACTAGTTGGGGAGTCACCATAAGAGAGAGACATGGTTCAGAAGCCATAACTTCATTACTATCTTTGTAAAATTACAAACAGACAGTATGATAACACAATAATCACAACAAACGAACACTCCGCCCAAATATAAGCGGCAAATTAAGTTGTAGCAACATCTCGGGGGTATTGTGAGAGCCTCTCGAAGATATAAATAACGGTTCCCGTCATACAAAAGCTACAGACAAATAGGGCTCAAGCTACACAGAGGAGCAAAAAAAAACGGGTCACATTCCATACAAAGTTGTGTTAAAAGCGACCCGTTATTTTTCTTTTCAGTGCATTTTGAGGAAACAAATATGAAGACCATCAGGAAAATTTTGGTGTTGCTTTACCAAAGAAAATTACTTTGTTTCTGTTTTCTCACCGTTAAAACCTTCCTCGACTTGCACAAAATGTTTCAACACCAAAATTATTCAAATCGGTACAACAATTCTTGTGTCTTAGCGGAACAAACGAAGAGCAATTCATTTTTATATTTTTACTAGCTGTTGCCAGCGACTTCGTCTGCAAAGAATTCGTTTATCCCTATCCCGCGGGAGTCACGCAATTTTCCGGGATAAAAAGTAGCCTATGTGCTATTCCAGACTTTTCTCTATCTATGTGCCAAATTTCATCCAGATCCGTTAGGCCGTTCTGGCGTGATTGAGTAACAAACAAACATCCATCCATCCATCCATCCATACTTTCGCATTTATAATATTAGTTAGATGTACATTATATAGTATCGCCCCAAACACTCAAAATCACTTCAGATCTGTTCCACATATCTTTATAGTAACACATACAGAAAAACAGTGACAATAAAGCGCAGGGTGTTATCACAGGCTCGCGTTCTCGATAGTTCGCCTCTTGATGACAAGGTGCCATGACGTAAGAAAAAGCGGATACCAAGATAATGTATGTTGCGTCTGTTTCTTTATATTTGTACAATAAAGTAATGATGGGCGACTTTGAATAATACTAATTCGATTAGTCGATTATTGTAAGAAATCATTCGACTTAGTCGACTAATTCGAAAATCATTCGAATATTAGCAGTACTCAAAATCCCCTCCAACCAGTCCAGTCGAGTTGACGTTGATATAACTAACAAGTCAACAACTAACGCAAGCACCGCGCCGAGTCGACACGAAGATTCCTGATTCGGTCCGAGCAATCGTCCAGCCGCCGATTAGTTACTAATATTAGTAGTCGTTATTCGATTATCGGCATTAGTATATTACTAATTTCAAATTCGAATTATGATATTAGTAATGAATTAGAAATGAATCATCATTCGAATCAGCAAATTAGTCGAAGTCGCCAATCACTACAATAAAGCATTTACGTACTTACTTACTTATTTACTTACATGTTCACTACACAAATTATCTCAGAATTATTATTATTACGGAATAATTCAGGGTTGGGTTAGTGAAGTGTAGAAAAGTGTGTTGTGTTGTGACTTTATACATCTCTACTATAGACTTACATAATTTAAGGTACCTACACCTACAACTTGGTGACTTTGGTGACCATGCTGATCATAGAATGTCTCAGTTGCTTCTCTTCCCGCGCAGATGGTAAAAGCTCATCGAGGGAATGGGCGAAAATCTTAGCAATCATGTTATCACTACTTTGATTACCCTCTGCACCTATACCCCCAGAATCATGCTAAAAGTGGCCCTCTTAATACCTTAATACCTTTAAGGTAGACGAGATCTTAATACCTTAGGTTATGAATAAAGAGTTATTGGATTGTATTGTATTGTTATGTGGAACTCGTAAGGGATAAAGACGTGAATTATGTATGTATGTACTAGCTTCTGCCCGCGACTTCGTCCGCGTAGAAGTAGGCTTGAGAACTGACGTTGAGAGTGTATTCTCCAATAATTGTTTACGTTGCGACTCTAGGCAGCTACGACCTTTGACATGTTTATCGCTATGCCGCGGGAACTATACAATTTTCCGGGATAGAAAGTAGCCTATATTTTAATCTGGGGTAACAGCTGTCTTTGTTCCAAATTTTATCCAAATCCGTCCAGTAGTTTTAGCGTGAAGAAGGAACAAACATACACACTCACTCACTCACATCGTCACAAACTTTCGCATTTATAATATTAGTAAGACTTTCCACCTTTCTGCCAGAACTACTAACTTGGGCCACGGCGCACTTCCAGCCCTTTGTCCTACCACAAGTCCTCTCGAGACGCCCTCACAGCCTCTCGCTGTGAACTTCCTCTCGTAACAATTGTGGAAACATGACACAGTTGGAATTTTTTGAACCCCGAAATGATTTAAGAATTGATAGTGTCCATAACTGGAAACGGTTTTAAATCATTCATTATACATGCCGTCACGCCTCCTTCCCATAGGGGTAGGCAGAGACTACTTTATTCCACTTTCTACGATCCTGACATACGTCTTTCGCTTCAACCGCATACATGCTCGCCGGTTTTGGGTACTCCCGACTTGACCTTTTTTCAAGACGTCTCCTATTTAGTCCAGGAACGTCCGTCTAGGCCTTTCCCTCCCAACGCAACCATTCACACTCCCTATATAGATCCGTTTAGTTAGTCTACTATCATTTATCCCCTACGTGACCAAACTCATACTTTTTTCTATCCTAGTCCTAGTCACTATATTCCTCAATCTTCTCATACATGCTAATCCCCTCCAAAACCCCTACAACAAGCTACTATCCATTCAGTAGTTTTTAACTCCCTTAATTTATTCATAAACGCTCTGTAGGTTTCTGCTAACTTAGCAATCATCTGTCACTTTGACAATTACCTATCACAGATAAGGACAAACGATTACTATGTTGAACACAAAATATTTACCTTGCTACTCCGCTACTTACGTGCAAACTTAACTACGTTACGTGCGTGTTAGTAGCGGAGTAGCAAGGTAAATATTTTGTGTTCATTGAAATGGACCTCCGCAAAGTAACGCCTGATTCAATAAAATGATTGCTAAGTTAGCAGAAGCTTATAGAGCGTTTATAAATAAGGGGGTTAGTTAGTTTGAAGGACTCAGTTTTATAACTAAGTGTATAGTGAAGTGTGATAATAAATGATTCGTCACTTGTGAGACGTGTGACATCGAAGGCAATGCTAGAATCCTACATAATTAAGAACAAACAAAACAAACATTATCCTTTATCCTCAAGACGTGTCGCTGTGTCCAAGGCTAGGCTCCCGTTGTTTGCTCTACTCTAGTCTACAGATACAAGTATCATAGTGTAATAATTTGTAGTAGTGGCGCATCTTTGTCTCGATTTGTTTGCGTACAAAAATAACTGGATAAATTTACTTTGCTACTCCGCGATATATAGTGAGCTGAAATTACTTTAAAGCGATTAGTTTTTTTTTTTTTTTATACATCTACCTCCAACGTGGTCGGAGCCTATTTTTACATTTTCCCTAGTCTTCACTCTCATACTAGTTCTCGCTTTTGCTACTTCTCGTACTGCCATTCTACATACTTGTTATTTCTTTCATTCTGCATCATTCTCGCTTTTTCTAATCTTGGCTTCTAATCTACTTACTATCTATCTTACTTATATTTCTTGCATTCATTCTGTTCTCGTTTCATTCTTTCTATCATTCAAGCTGTCCTCTTTGTCATTCCCCAAAGCGATTAGTTTGGTCACGTAGAGGATGGATGATAGTAGACTAACTAAACAGATCTACGAGTACATGGGGAGTGTGAGGTGCGTTGGGAGGGGAAGGCCAAGACGCATATTCCAGGACCAAATAGGAGACGTTTTGAAAAAAGGTCAGGTCAGGACCCAACACCGACGAGCATGTATTAAGAGATTTATAAATGTGGATGAAGCTAAAGAGGATGTCAGGATCGTAGCAAGTGGAACAAAGTAGTCTCTGCCTACCCCTGTGGGAAAGAGGCGTGACAGTATGTATATTTTATAAAACTCGTATTAGGTAGGTATCTAGTTAACCTATACCACTGATTCTAAGTCGAACTCAAGCCAACGAGGTGCGATGCAGTTCCAGCCGGTTCATAAAAAATAACAACGTGCGACCGAGACAGCAGCACACGCGAACTAACGAGGAGAAAAGAGACGGCGCATGTAGAAAGTGAAGCTCAATTGAGGATTCCCAGTGACATTTAACGTAATGATCTCGGAAGGCGTTGATTTTATGGATTCTTTGTTTGTAAAGGGCGAATATTTTTTGTATAACACCAGGTTAATGATCATTTTGTTTTTGCACGATTAACCTTCTGCAAAAGCGTCAGTTAAGATTAGTAAAGAAGAAAATATAGATCTAACTACACTGACAAGCAAAAATAACGGATCGCTTTCACTTCACTACATAGTATAAAACAAAGTTGCTTTCTCTGTCCCTATGTCCCTATGTCCCTATGTATGCTTAAATCTTTAAAAGTACGCAACGGATTTTGATTCGGTTTTTTTAATAGATAGAGTGAATCAAGAGGAAGGTTTTTTATGTATAATACATGCATAATATACCGTGCGAAGCCGGGGCGGGTCGCTAGTTATGTATAAAGTTGTATGAAAAGCGACGCGTTATTTTTGCTCGCCAGTATAGTTTACGCGATGTCTCTTCTATACATGTAATATATTATAATATTTTTATATCAGCCTATAGTTGTGTCCCACTCTACGCGCGATGTCTTAACATATTCAAAAATAAAAAAACTGTGTCAGATTTCATCCAGATCAGTAGGCTTATTGTCTAACTCACTCGCAATCGCCATCGTGTTCATTTTGACAGTTCTCGTATGAATGTGACAGCTAGCTGATTCCGATGCCAATTGTCAGCCCATACATGATCTGTCAAAATGAATACGATGGCGATTGCGAGCGAGTTAGGCAATAAGCCTACTGTTTAGCCGTTCTGGCTTGAATGACTAACAAACATCCATACATACATCCACATTAGACAGGTAAATAAATAATCAAATAAATTTTTATTTTCTGTATTTTTGTTTTTGTACAATGAAGCATTCTAGTCGTAGGGAAAAAAAAAACTAATGGATACCTAACTACATTCTAAACCTAATTGAATTAAGTAAACGTTCTAAACATGCTTTACCCTTGTACCGACAACAATCGAGCGTCAGCAAAAAAGCGATCAAGGCCTACCGTCGACAAAAACGTCAATTAAACACGCCATTAACTTTTTGCGGGCCGTACCTTCGGACGTTTTTGCTGGCGTTACTTGGAATATTCACTTGCAATTAGTTTGGGGATGGAAAGGGCTAGGTGTAAGAAACAGGTTGATGAAATTTTATTATTTAATAAATATCTAGGGGCACGGTAGTGCACTCGCCAAGTCGAGCAAAGCAAAATCACGGCCGTGCCATCCTTTTCTAGAACCACGTCATCGTGGAATGAAAATACTTACTACTTTAACGGTTACTCACAGTCATACGTTTAGCGTAACGTTGATTGAGCGGACACGACATACCTGAAACAAAAAATATTTAAGTAGTTAATAAATTTTATTCGAAGGCGAGTAAAAATACATATTTAGTGTGAATGGCACCAAGTACTATTACAATAACAATAACCGTAACCAAAGATTATTTTGCCTTTTTTATATTATACTAGCTTCTGCCCGCGACTTCGTCTGCGTAGAATTAGCAATTGACATGTTTATGGCTATCCCCCGGGAACTATGCTATTTTCCGGTATAAAAAGTAGCCTATGTTTTAATCTAGGATACCAGCTATCTCCGTTCCAAATTTTATCCAAATCCGTCCAGACGTTTTGCGCGTGAGTACGAGTACGACGTTGGTTCGCATGGACATCGGTTGTGCTCTAACTTTGAAAATGATCCCGTAGAGGGATCGAAACGCGCGTCAGTGTTTGTGTGGTGATAGGGTTAGTTAAGTTTGTGGAATTTATGTGCGTTTTGCGTGGCAGCAGTGGAGGGAGGGCTTGCATGCAAAAAATATATTTCGCACAAGCTTGGTTATCTTGCACGTAAGTACCGGAGTAGCAAGGTAAATATTTCGTGTTCAGTGATCTATGTAGGTATATATTATGCATACGTTGGTAACTTCTCTAGTTGCTATTTCGTATTCATCCATTCGGAACTTGAATATTAGCCAGTAACTTTTATAATCTGAAGCAACTCTGAATATGAATGCGTGCCGAATGTTCCGAAGTAAACTTATTCGGAACAATTACCAAGTTAGATGGAAAAATCCGGGTTACTGCAGCAGCCTGTAGATTTAAATTTGCTGACAATTGACTTATAACATACGAGCACAATTATTGGTCGAGGTTGGTGTTATAATGTAAGGAACGCGACAATCAAACAACGTTCAAGCTATGACAGGTGTTTATTATTTTATTTTCTCTTACCCTCAACATGCATAATCTTAAACTACCCTCACTGCTACTATGATAATATGACACAAAGTGGTCTACCACTTTTCATCCAACTTCCTATCAAATGAAAATGTCGCTAAAGTCGAACTTTCAAGTTGACAGCGGTTCTCTATCGTTTGCCCGAATTTCATTTGCCATAAATGTATTGTTTGCCATAATGATCATTTGCCATAACTCTTTTTTCTCTTTATATGTTAATTATTCAGGATTGTTATGAAACAAACCTAACCTAACCTATAGAGTTCTACAGGATTGCCATTACAATGCTCCTGAAAAAGCATATGAAATTCGGGCAAAAGAGGGGCACCAATATTTGGCTGATGGTACAACACTGAGTTGTATTAAAAAATGTGGTAAACAGCCGTGGTGGCCTAGTGGTTTGACCTGTGGCCTCTAAAGCAGAGGCTCGCACCTCTGAGTTTTTCGGAATTCATGTGCGAAATTACGTTTGAAATTTAGCTGGAGCTTTTCGGTGAAGGAAAACATCGTGAGGAAACCAGAGGGCCCACGTGGGAACTATAGCCCAAGCTCTCTCATTCTTAGAGGAGGCCTGTGCCCAGCAGTTGGACGTATACAGGCTGGAAAAAATGATGATGATGAGTTGTATTGGAGTAGGTATACTCCCCCGGTAATTAATAACAAATAACTAGCTTTTCGCAAACTTGCGATAAGATCTTACAGTGGCTCCGAGTTCCATTTGGTAGACGTTTATACGGTCAAAGCTCCTCTTTGGAAGCCGGTAGTGCAGTGGTTAGTTAACCACTACTTAATTAGGCGCTAACGGGCGGTTAAGGAAAGACTGTTACGTTCGTAACCACACTGAGCTGTTAACTATGTGTGTAATAATCAAGAGATGTTTGAAATAAGTGAAGTTGTTTACGTTGCTAACTTGCGAGTAAAGAAAGTATGTATGTATAACTCTTTATTGTACATAAATGCATGAAAAAGATGAATACAGGACAACACAAATGCACTAAGGAGAACTTATCCCTAAAAGGATCATCATAATCATCAGCCAAAAGAACAAAGGGCCTCCCTTCTGCAAATCGCTCCGTCTCGGTTCGCCTCGTGCTGTCTCACTCGCACATAACCGCACCAACGTAACCGACTACTAATACTAAGTGTCAGTGGAAGGTTTTTGAGGAAAAAAAAAAGTTTAGGAAGCAAAGTTTATCGAGAAAAACTTGGAGAGGGTGTCGTAATGAGCGACATATGTTTTAATGATCAAGCGGCATAAGTTGCACAAATCTGGCACATGTTTCGCAGTATACAGAATATATACCGGACGACCGGATAGCCTAGTGGTTAGTGACCCTGACTATGAAGCTAGAGGTCCCGGGTTCGAATCCCGGCAGAGGCAGACATTTGTATGATGAATACGAATGTTTGTGCCCGAGTCATGGACGTTGTATGTATTTATCTACATTATATATGTATGTTTATCCGTTGCCTGGTACCCATAGTACAAGCTTTGCTTAGTTTGGGACTGGGTCAATTGGTGTAATTTGTCCCATAATATTTATTTATTTATTTATTTGATATGGGCATCTGGCACCATAGTACCAATAATTAGAGGTGCGATGTGTATAACTCCGTTGGCTGGATGGGCTAAATTGTATTCTAGACTTAGTAGTTTGAATAACGTGCCTTTCATGTTATGTAGGTTAAATCACATCACTAGATATAATCTATATACTTTTTTCACAAAAAGGCATACCTACGTGATTTAACCTATATATAGACATGTACGCATGTAAGTAGGTTAAATTTAATAGGTTTCAAGTTGCGAAGGAATCAAAAGTAGCTCGTCGTGTAACACACGACTGCGTCGCCAGTTTTGAACTTGGCCGGACACTGCCGCGTAGTTCGCTAGAAGTGAACACGCTACAGATTTTTTTGTGTACAGGATGTATCTCAACTGGAAGCTAAACAAAGTTGAAGCTTAAACGCTAAAACCAACAGTAACATAAGACGCCTTTCTAACAGCAAGGCGAAGGACGCCAGCTAACGTTAAGGCGCTTTAGAGAAAAGCTGGCATATATTGTTTGTGCACACAGTAGTGCATGCAGTTAGTTGTGTTGCTAATATTATTAAATACACATACATAGGTACACAAATCACGTAATCCCCTTACGAGGTAGACCTAGTGTTCAACCGTGTCGCATCGCACATTTATAAATTATATTTATTTGTTGTTATTTTAAGTTAAGTACTTGCAATCTCTCAGCGCTATGTAATTTTAGTTCGGATGTTTTCCCATAGATGTCGCTCTCATGTTCAGTCCCCATCCTGCATCGCGCTGTTAAGATTTTTCTTGATTCATAGGCATGACCGAAGACGGCCATCATAAATTATCCTTCCTACAAGTATTGCTACTTTATAATTTAGTAGCATTATAACTTGCTATGGGTGGTGCAGGGGTATAGCACGCGTCACGGAATGACGAGGACCCGGGTTCGATTCCCGGCCATAGCTTTAATTTTCGGATATTTCTATGTGTTCTAATTTTCAGTGTCGTTTAGAAATTATTTTTAGCATTATACAGTTCAGTTTGAGTTGGTGTTTCATTTGGTGTTTCTTGGGATCTTCGTGGCGTGAACATTGGTCCTTCGAGCCGGAGGGTAACGAGAACTAAAGGCCACGTTAATCGTGATTGTGGGCTTATAGATGGATAGGGAAAACAAAATATAGTGTGATGGGTTGATAGCCGTATCGTCTATAACATGATAATTATGAACTAAGATTTTCGCCCATGCCCTCGATGGGCTTTTATCTGCGCGGGAAGAGAAGCAACTGGTACATTCTATGTTTTTTCTTTAACCCATCAGACCAGCGTGGAAGAATAGTATTAAACCCCGATGCAAAGAAATAATTTAAGGCGCTGTCAACAGCAAATGACCTTGAGCAGCGCCACTCTTCACACATACGGTTCGCATGCCTGTGAGTGAAAGAGAAGAAACTATTCCGGCAGCTTAGCGCGCGTCTAAAATCTTGCAAATAAGACACAAAGAAGAAGAAATAAAAAAAAATATGGATTATTTGTGAAATATGACTCGTTAGCCGTGTAGGTATGAATATGTTGACTTCATGTTTTTAATTGCAGACCCATACGTCGAAAAAATAAAGACATAGAACCGTTTAATGATGATTTTAAGACCAATTTTTGCAATTATTTTCTATCGAGCCGATTTTGTTCAATTATGTATCGAGTCCGTCTAGCGTGTTTGAAATATGATGAAAATTAACATTATATTTTTTTTGTATTTTTTTTGCGTGTAGTTTTTCTTAAAAAAGTGCTTAAATAACATCAATTTCAGCAAAATTAGGTGTTGTCAGCCTCTTAATGCCTTACATCATTTTTGAAAAGAGTTGATACTCTAAACTGCTGGACCAATATTTACCAAACATAGCTAAGAACTACCGCAAGGAAACTGGCTTCCGAATGACAGATACACACACAGAGACATCAACATCAAACTTATACTCGTAATAACCCCCCTTTTTGCGTTGGGGGTTAAATAAAAGGGCTTACTCCGATACTATCACAGAATAGACACTTACCCCCTTATTCATAAACGCACTATAGGCCTCTGCTAAGTTAGTAATCGTTTGTCCTTATCTGTGAAAGGTAAATGTCAAAGTGACAGATAAGGACAAACGATCACTAAGTTAACAGAGGCCTATAGTGCGTTTATGAATAAGGGGGTTATCCTTTTGTCTTTTCTGTATAGAAAAAAATCTGACGTCAATTTCAAATTGTCAATGTCAGGCATTATTCTCCGATATTCGATTTTCGAGGTTCGCTTCGTGCTGTTTCGCTCATACTAATATAGTCATTAACTTGAGAGTGAGAGAGAAGGTATTCAACGAACTTCAAAAATAGAATTTCAGAGTTGCTCCCCTTGTACATACTTTGAAGTTGTCATATCCAAAATTATGGTCGCTTATTTTTTCTCGTGAAAAAGGCAAAGGTGTTTCACCTATGCTGTGGTAGTTTTGGTAAAATTAGGACATATTTTCTATTAATTTTTATTTTTTATAATAAGCGATATTAAAATTATATAAACATATTGCAGTGATCAGGAGGCAAAATGCTTTCGAACCATATATACATTTTCAGGTGTTATAAAAATGAAATGTTGTCAATTATAAAAACAATAGAACATCGCAGCCGGTCTGAATCAAAGCAAACAATACAAAATGTCTTTAGTTAGTTTTACTCATTCACTATCACTAAGACGAGACATAAATCACTCGTCCTAGCGCATTCGCTCAAACATATTAGTTTATCCTAGAACTGGAATACCCTATTGTACACATAAGTGCACAAGTCGTCAGGAACTATTTATCAAACTGCTAGTGGTAATGCGCGCGACATTACCACTTGTACGGTAAATAGATTAGGAACAGTACGTGGCGTCGAGTGCAAGCGAGAGCAAGCGAGATGGACTACCCGACCCGTCCCTTTCTAGGACTAGGACGAACAGTAACAAAAAGACGGGTAGATAATCTATCTAGCGCGCGCTTGTGTTGGCAGTGCTGAAATCACGTGATGCTAAAAGGGATTTGGATGACGAAAATAAACCCCATCACGCGAGGGTCACGAAGTGTATTGTGTAAATCATCTCTCGCCTATTTGTCCCGCAGCTGGGAAGAGGCGTCTTCTCAGAAAGAGAACACACCATTGAATTGCTCCACAGATGCCTCATGATGTTTTCCTTTACAGAAAAGCTGGTAAATTTTAAATTAAATTTAGCACACGAATTCCTCGCTGTCTTGCGAATATCATCGCCCCATCTAGCGACAGGACGCCCTACACTGCGTTTGCCAACACGCGGTCTCCACTCCAGAACCAGTTTGCCCCAACGGCCATCAGTTCTGCGGCATATGTGACCTGCCCACTGCCACTTCAGCTGCAGTGGGCAGGGATTGGAGGAGGAGAGCTGAAGATCAAGCCCAAAAGCGTGCTATGGGAGAGGCCTATGTCCAGCAGTGGACTGACACGGGCTGATGATGATGATGATGATGACACGAATTCCTAAAACCCAAAAGTGCGAGCCCGGGCTCTAACCCACGACCCCCTGCTTGAGTGAAAGGCCACGGGCCAAACCTTTAGGCTACCAATTTTTTTTCGATTGTGCAATTATTATTTTGTTGGATATTTCCTTGAAGTCTTCGTACCCTGATCAGCTGCAACTTTACCACCCGGCCTCAACAATTCCAAAGTAGTAGCCTTAAAAACTTAATTAGACAACTCCATCCAACCTCTCCGAATAATAAATAACTTCGTACCAAAATCAATGCTAAACGTTCTATCGTACTTGACTTCACTATTTTGATTCCCCATTCCAACATCCACACCGGAGAGATTTTAGTTCGGGTATACCCCTCCGGGGGGCGAGTCCCAGATACCCCTAGGCATCCCTGTGCCTAGGGCATCCATAAAGACTTCCTTTCCGTTAAAAAAGGCTCTTGTCTACCCCGTAAGGGATAAAGACGTGATTAATGTACTTGACTTACTGTTTCTTCGTCTTCTGTGTACTGCGCGTACAATCGTTACCGTAATTAGCGTAGCAGATGACACGGTACCTGGTGCTAGCTGATTGTGTCGCTGGGAAATTGATGCTCAAGATCACATGTTAGCTGCAAGAGTATGGCTTCACAAAGACTGCCACTTATGACTGACAATTAAATCAACTATTAGTTTGCTAATGAGTCTTGCATGTTTCATTACCCCAGCGCACGGTGGATACACTAACACAAAACATTCCCAACTTGCAGCGAAGACTTGCAAACTATTCCGACGTTCATCTGTATTCATTGTGCGAAAGTTTATCTTAATCGGTTCAGTGGTTGGCCGGCGGTCTGACTACGGTTCAACTAACTTAACTAAAGAAATAATCAAAGCGTTAATCGGTTTATAAAAGGAAGAACAATTAGTATGTAGCTTTATTTACGACAGTGAAGCTTTTTCTGACCCATTATGGAAGTGGAACATTGCGATGTTTCTTGTGAGAACGTTCTACGGTGGGCCGGGAAAGGAATTAAATCCGAAATATTCGAAATATTATAAACGGGATGTGAACCGCGATTACCTTTATTGAGCTCCCGAAAAAGGAATTAAATTATTCGACAGTACACATTATTTAACTATATTTTTTCCGGTACCTGACCTATTTGCTAAATATTAGAGACTATTGAAGTTTGATTTAAAATTGTCTGCATCTGGTTATCAGATCGATGAAGATTGCCCTTTTATGGATCCTCTTTTATAGCTATCATGTGATCTGAGCATATCGCGATCCACATCACGAAGTATTGATGCGTATCTTAGCGAATCCAGTTGTTTTGTAATCTCCGATCCAATATTGACACCAGGGGCCTTACCATGACGTTTTAATGCGATTCAGTTTAGGTTCGCTCGCTGTCAGATTCATACTAAAAGTGACAGCTAAAACTTGAACTGAGTCGGAATTAGGACGCCATGGTAAGGCCCCAGTATAATTACTACACGAATAGATGAACTAGAGAACTAGACCAATAGATGAACAAACTCTTCAAACTCTAATGTTGGCGCGCGTACGTAACCTAATCCAATTAAATCGCTACCTACCTTTTAGCAGCCAAAAATATCACTTTTACAACCGACGTCAAATAAAAAACCTCATACATCAAAATCCAGATCTTCTAATAATGATTTTAATATACGACAGCGTAACTGTAATGTCACGACTCTTGGAGCAATAACGCGCGATTGCCTACTTGATGGCCCTTAACTCAACGGCGTAAGGTTCACAGTGTAAGGCAAATAATGGCTCTGCAAATGAAAGGCTTGCGAGTGATTTATATGGGGTTTTATTTTAATTTCCATACGCGGTGTGTACATGGCGGAGCGCTGGGGTTTGCTTTGGGATGGGTTCCACTACTGGGTACAGGCACAGAATCTTACTACATACTACGTCACTACATAGTTATAAAACGATTAATTTCATTTTTGTCTTCTTTTTCACGATAGGAAATATCAAATGAATCAAGAAATTTTTATTTCTTAATTTTTATGTTTACTTTTACGGTTTTACCGTTAGAAATTTAATTTCTAAACGACACTGAAAATTAGAACACATAGAAAAATCCGAAAAGTAAAGCTATGGCCGGGAATTGAACCCGGGTCCTCGTCATTCCGTGACGCGTGCTATACCCCTACACCACCCATAGCAGGTAAAAAGCCTACCTGTTTTACCTGCTATGGGTGGTGTAGGGGTATAGCACGCGTCACGGAATGACGAGGACCCGGGTTCAATTCCCGGCCATAGCTTTACTTTTCGGATTTTTCTATGTGTTCTAATTTTCAGTGTCGTTTAGAAATTTTCTTTTTCACGATATTTTCATATATGCAATCCTACTATTTCAACCAAAAAATATTTACAAAAAACAAATTAAACTAAGATAAAATTAAAAACTAAACTTAAACTAACTATAAAAAGCCATAAGTTATAAAAAGAACAGTGTCCAGCCCTGCTGGCTGTAGGTAATATTATAAATGCGAAAGATTGTGAGTGACGATGTGACGATATGGCGATGTGTGTGAGTGTGTGTGTTTGTTCCTTCTTCACGCTAAAACGACTGGACGGATATGGATAAAATTTGAAACGAAGATAGCTGATACCCTAGATTAAAACATAGGCTACTTTTTATCCCGGAAAATTGCATAGTTCCCGCGGGCTAGCGATAAACATATCAAAGGCCGTAGCTGCCTAATGTAAGTCTAATTCTACGCAGACGAAGTGGCGGGCAGAAGCTAGTTATGCATATTACCTATTCAGACATGCTAGACGAATCCTCGACAACAGCTAACCTCTTCACATTATGGCCTTTGAATATAACGAAACTAGCAAAATATTTTCTCGTCTAAACTAAGCTTTATCTTACAAAATTGACGACTCCGAACCAATTTAAACCTAATGCATAAACATGGGGTAAGTCACACTGTAGCCGTCTTGTAGCGGCTGTTCGACACAGGCCAGTAATTGGAGTTCCTACCCTACAACCTTGTAGGGTTAAATTGAACTAAATGCCGGTACCCGATATTCGGGAGCCTTAAAATATCGGGCAGTAGAACAATGATTTATATCGTTTGCCTCTTCTACACTTTCCATCAGGTCAGATAGAGGTCTATGGTCGATCACTAGTCAGAGTATTGAAAAACTAGATGTTGCTCGCGGCTTCGTCTGCAAAGGATTCATATAACGAGCGCCCGCGGGAACCATACAATTCTCCGGGATAATAACTATTGTATGACCTTTCCAGGGTACCAAACTGCCTGCCAATAACACAATCGGTTCAGTAGTTTACGCGTGAGAGCGTAGCAAATAAACAAATCACATTTATTTAGTTAGAATTTATGTTGCCTAAAGTCAGCACGGCTAGCACAAGAGTGCGCGTGAGCTGTGTCGTCGCGAGATACACTACCCATCTCTTTCTGACTGAACGTTCTAGAAAGGGATAGTCTACTGGTATAGCGCGACATGGCTTTCGTACACCGTGCAGGTCAGTAAAAAAATGAGGTACAGGGATTTTATAAAGACAATAACAAATCATCATCATCATCATCATCATATCAGCCATAGGACGTCCACTGTAAGACATAGACCTCCCCCATAGATCTCCAGTTGCCTCGGTTGGAAGCGGGTTGAACCCCCGTGGACCGGCGACTTTAACCAGCTAGCTTATTACGTAGCTCGCTCGCAATCGCCGTCGTGTTCGTTTTGACAGTTGTTGTATGAATGTGACAGCTAGCTGGTTCCGATGCCAATTGTCAGCCCATACATGAACTGTCAAAATGAAGACAATGGTGATCGCGAGCAAGTTACGTAATAAGCTTGCAGGTCATCCGTCCTCGTTGGACGTCCTACGCTAAGTCCGCGCGGTCTCCACTCGAGAACCTTTCGGTCCCAACAACCATCTGTTCTCCGTGCTATATGGCCTAAAAATAATATCCGATTTTTAAAGTGAAACCTTCTTCAGCGGCGCTGAGCGCTTTTTGGGATGGGTAAAAAATGACAATTTCGCGACAGACTTAAGACGGAGGGAGAGTTTAAGTACCTACCAGGATATCGTGATCATCTATAAGAGCTTATTTTGAAATACGAATGAATCGCGTTCGATTTTTGAAGTGTTTTTTGTTGAGTCGTGGAGCAAAAGTACTAGGGCATCAGCACATCAGCACACGCGTATTGAGCATGGGAGGTTACAACATTAAAATCTAATCTAAGCTGCTGTTTTCACTTCTGCCGGCACTCCCGGAGTGCTACCCGTCTCTTTTTTTCTCCCATAATAATGTATGTAAGTATCTCCACCGTCCCTAACGGACGTCCAATCAATTCAATTGGCGGTCATCGGCTTTATTTCCGGTAAGCAGGTCAATGACAAGTAGCACAAATATCAAAGGTGCACCCTTCGAAGTTCTTATGTCGTCCGCATAGAGTTAATTCTGGCGTGAAAGGGCTTGGTTGTAGTGAGATTGTTAGGCTAGCATGACTTGAGAAGAGATGTTTGAGATTTGGAAGCATTAAAGAATCATGCTAGGCTAGTTTTTGAACCCCCGACGCCACGGGTGTTAAGTCTACTATTTACATAAATCCCCAGAGGGTTTTCCAATAGTGGCATAATAACCTCAATGCTGTATACTTTTTAATCATATAAAAAAAGTTTGACGTCGATGTCTTTGTGTCTGTCTGTAGCATTTTAGCTCTCAAACGAAGGGACCGATTTCGATGCGGTTTTTTGCATTCGAAAGCCAGCTTCCTTGCGGTGGTTCTTAGCTATGTTTGGTAAAAATCGGTCCAGCAGTTTGAAGAATATCAGCCCTTTTCCAAAATGATGTAAAGCATTTTTGGCATTCAATAAAATTGATTTATTTCTTTATTTAATGCTATTATTATTTTATTTAACTTTGCGGAGCTCCATTGCAATTAACAAAAAAATATTTACCTTGGAGTAGTCCACTGGTCAACTCGCTGCTGAGTAGCGGAGTAGCAAGGTAAATATGTTTACGTCGCCCCTGGCTAGTAGCAATTTACAGCCCGCTACGCGAGCGGAAATTTCCACTTCCTAGCCAGGGGAAGACGTAAAATTGTGTATACACCCCGGGCGGTGATAAAAAAAGCCTCAGGACGCATGTTTATCACCCTCACGTTTGGTTCGTGCGACAAGTTCCTGCGATCTGAGACATTCTTTATTTCACCACACTCGGCGGGTGTACCTAATGTATTTTGTTCATTTTAATGATATTATGTGGCCTCCGCGGACCGGGAGAAGAGCTGTAGGCCTCCAACAAGATGGAGCGACGACCTGATCAGGATCGCGGGATCGCGGTGGATGCGGAAGGCACAGGACCGGTCCGAGTGGAGAGCCGCGGGGGAGGCCTATGTCCAGCAGTGGACGTCTTTCGGTTGATATGATGATGATGAATGTTATTATTGGTTTTCTCATCTTTAAACATGCTATATTCTATATTCAATCACCACCGCGCCATACTGTTTAACTCGAGTACTGCAAAAGCTGTTGTTGCAAACTATTGCTTGATTACGATGGCAATGCAAACTTGGGCGGCTCTCCACCAGAAGAATATTTATGGGAAGTAATTGCAGGGCAACGTGGGGCGACACGACTGGTCTGCGCAACCGTTGTGCACAACCAGTGTTGGTACTTCCACTAGTGTTGCAGTACAAGACGCGACAACGGACTATAGTGTCGTTAGAATGGCTGATTCTGTATCAATCGTGTAAATTACTCATGTAGTCATGCGAGAAAAAAAAACTTTATTCATTACTTTGTCTGTAAAAACAACAGAAATAGCTGTAGTTGCATATAAACTAGCGAGTCGAAATGTTAGAAAAGATTATAAAACAAATATGTTTGATTATTTTGTAAATTAATTTCAATGTAAAATGTGCTCAGATCTATGCTTTATTTATACAGTTTCTTTAGACTTATACTCGCAAGCGAATGAGCGGAGATAAAGAAATTTTAACTAGAAATATTTAATCAGATTTATTCGTTTTTTAATCCCCGACGCATGTGTGTGTGTGTGTGTGTTTGTGTGTGTGTGTGCGTATCTGTCTGTGGCATCGTAGCTCTCAAGCGGGTAGACCAATATTGATGCAGTTTTTTCATTCGCAAGCCAGTGTCCTTGCGGTGGTTCTTAGCCATGCTTGGTAAAGATCGGTTCAGCGGTTTCTGCGTGGCGTTACATTTCTTAATTTATGGTTATTTTATTATACAAGTTCAATATACCAGCACCAGTATCATTTAAAAAAATATACGCTGTCTTGATTTGCACAGGTAGGTCTCATTGGTCTCAAAAGGAAGTGTCCTCGCGATATTTTAATATGAATTGCAAATTTAAAGCCGGATTTTATTTATTGGGAAGTTCCAGTCGCCTCGGATTTAGCAGGAAATCTTAAAGCGTTGAATTCTGCGCATTATTAATGCTTTTGTTTTATTATCATAATCGTTTTCAGATGAACACAAACAAAACAAACATATTCAAAATTAATCTATACCTCTGTCCTCTATCAAAAAAGTTACCAAAGATAAAGGCCGAATGTCCAGTGTTCCAGATGTAACCAACCTAACAAATTTTACATACATACATACATATCGTCACGCCTCTTTCCCACAGGGGTAGGCAGAGACTACTTTGTTCCACTTGTTACGATCCTGACATACCTCTTTCGCTTCATCCACATTCATTAATCTCTTCATACATGCTCGTCGGTTTCGGGTACTTTTGGCTTGGCCTTTTTCCAAAACGTCCCCAATTTGATCACGGAACTAGTGTTGCCCAAATTCAGTCTTGGTCTTGCAGTCTTGGTCTTGTTCTTGCGTTTTTGCAAGACCAAGACCAAGAACAAGACCGCGTATTTTTAGCAAGACCAAGACCAAGACTGACCGTGCAAGACTTGAGCAAGAACAAGACATAGCCTGCAAGACTCTTGCGTCTTGCAGCTAGGACTTAGCGCTATTTCACGGAGTAGTTAGGTGTAACAGTTCGGTGTATAGGTAGGTACGCTTAGGAATTCTATGAGACGCAAAAAACTATATCAAAGAATATGAAAAACTGGACCTATGCGCATTACGACTAATACCATAAACATAGCGAATAAAAAAATATCTATTAAAATCAAACTGAGTGCATGCATAGTTATGTTTTAACCATCGGTACTTTGATAATGCGGCATCAAAGGTTTTGTACTTACTTCTCAAAGAAATTTGCCGCTTTTCGGAAGTACATGGTTATGATACACGCGCCGGCGGCTTCTTTTGAAATCTAAAACAATCGTTGCCGCCGCGCCGAAATCATAACATTTGACACTATTCATGCAAAATAATTTCGAATTTTAAGAGTACCTACAGGTGTTCCAAAGAATAAATAAGTTTCAGAGTGCTTAGAATGAAAATGAATACATTATACTGATCACGCAAGTAGTATTATGATTAGGATAAAATGGTAAGGATAGGTAGTAGATGTCATAATAATTCATTCTAGTAAGTATATATTATAATATTGATTACTTATATGGTTTTAAACTAATTACTTAGGTACTATTATTGTACATTTAGTCATTATATTTCTTAAGTTTTTACAAGAAAAAATAGCAAAAAAGTGTTCAAATATCACCCGTTTGATAAATATTGTAGCCACTTTTAAATATACTTGAAACGTGTAAAAAAATTCTACAAAACTAATAAAATAATGAACACAAAATATTTACCTTGCTACTCTGCTACTTACGTGCAAGTTAACCAAGCCTGTGCGAAATATATACGTTTTGCA
This sequence comes from Pandemis heparana, assembly GCA_963854515.1. Classification (NCBI taxonomy): domain Eukaryota; kingdom Metazoa; phylum Arthropoda; class Insecta; order Lepidoptera; family Tortricidae; genus Pandemis; species Pandemis heparana. The sequence goes on along the minus strand of OY978018.1, from coordinate 15,471,735 downwards.
TGCAAGCCCTCCCACCACTACTACCACACAAAACGCACACAAATCCCACAAACTTAATTAATCCTAACACCACACAAACACTGACGCGTGTTTCGATCCCTCTACGGGATCATTCTCAAAGTTAGAGCACAACCGATGCACATGCGAACCAACGTCGTACTAATTTGTAAAACTATAAATAAACTAAATGTACCCACATTCGTATATTACCAAACTACCCTCGTTTAGGCTTAATCATCCAGATAGATCAAATTTTGCAAAACACTTATTAGAATCAAATCAGCTGTTGATTTGTGTTGTATTTTATTTTATATTCAAATAAATGATAAATCGTAAAACTCTTTTATTAAATTTCTTATAAGTTGAGGGTTCAATCTCTTTCTAGACAGATAAGTATTGTTCTTTAAAATACAGTCAAGTTATTGTAATTAATTTGTTTTTTTACATGTTTTAGCAAATGTAAGCTTATAAATCATAAATGTTTATTAAGAAACAGTTACTTCCATGGAAAACGACATATAGGTCAGTTGATTTTTCGAATTTCTTATAAAATCTTCAGTTATTTATTAATCTGCTTGATCTTTACTATGGCTATGTTAATTCAAGCTCACAATGTTCCAATTCTAATACGTTTTTCTAAGATTTAAAGTAAACTTTAATAAATAGTAATAGACTAATAGGTAATTGCAAGACTTGCAAGACTCTTGCTGCAAGACCAAGACCAAGACCAAGACTGGGAGCGCAAGACCAAGACCAAGACCAAGACCAGGTGTATTGGCGCAAGACCAAGACCAAGACTGGCTAAGTCTCGTCTTGTTCTTGCATTTGGGCAACACTACACGGAACGTCCAAACAAATTTTAAATGTAAAATTAAACTAGATACTCCATAGGTTTTCATTCCCTTCGCTATTGTAACATGACATATAATAACTATAATTATTATGAATAAATGAGTATGACTTGAGTATGGGAAATGCGACATAAACGGCCATATCTTTTGATTACTTAGTGGGTTGAATTTTTCAGTTTCAATGCACTAAAAACCTCAGTATTTGGTAGGTATTAATTTTAAACACAACATCCTACGCGTTACGTACTGAAAAAAAGGGTCTTATTACGGACAAACAGACGGCGAAGTTATCTTATAAGGTTTCCTTTTTTCGTTTGGAGGTAAGAAACTCTAAAAACAAGAACGGATTAAGACACTGCTCCAACGATAGCACCATTCAAATATTGACGACCTGTCCCGTATATTTATGGCCGAAGGTTTCTGATCCCCGACTTGTATTTAGTTTTGGAGCCCTATTTGGAACCCTTTCAGCGTAGTCGGTGAAATATAATATTCTCCGTCGTTAGAAGGGCGCATAATGTAATTTGTGTACGAATTCAAAGCAGCCCGCTCGAAGGGGACTCGAGGCTTTTACGGGCCCGAGAATTATTTTTAGAGGCCCACGCGGAACTGGGTAAATATGGCGATTTATTGTCCTTTTTTTCTTCTTTTTTTAGGAAAAATTCAGCTTGGACTTACGCACTTTTGATACCACTTTTAACTTTTTGAAACTCGTTTTTATTTTCATATTTTTTTGTGTACTTTTAGATCATTCGTCAGTCATTTGCTTATTTAAAAAAAATCTAACAACTTTTCTACCGCGTACTGTGGTCGGATGGACATATAATTTAGTATACACATATAGATTGGATGGCAATGTAAGAACCGTCTATGAAATACGATCAGAAAAAAATAATGACGACAAAATACGATTAGTTGGTGAGAGTCATTTTTAAGATGAATAGATAGTTAGTCCACAGATAGTGAGAAATAAGGAGTATTGGATTTTCCTCAATTTATCGGTTGGCCTTTAGGTCTTGTTACTTTAGGCTCTGTCTACCCCGTAAGGGATAAAGACGTGATTTATGTATGTATCGGCGAATTCTATCCTTATATTTTTACACAATACATATACGGAACACTAATACGGAAATCTTTGCGTGTAAACACCCAGTGTATATTATCAATAAAGGAAAATTTTATGTTCCCTTCCAATATTAACATGTTTATTCCCATGTAGGTACGATAAAACAATATAAGTGGGGTGTGTTACCCTTTTACCATAAGCCTGCATTACGGCGAATATAAATGCTCCTTATTGTCGGTTTATTGGGAATAAAATATTTTATTTTGCAAGATTTCATGTGAAACCGAACGACGGCATACAATATTCAATAGTAAGGGGGTGCTCATTACCAAAAAACGAGCGTTTCCAGATATCTTTTGACCATAATCTTTATTTGTGCATTGGATCAGTACCACTATCTTACTCTCTTTTCACCGCCAAGCAGCAGTGCATGCGCTGCTGTGTTCTGGCACGGAGAATAAGAAAGCCGATGAAATTACTGGCACATGAGTAAGGCATCTTAGCCCTCAAGTCCATCTGCAATTTGGAGCTAAGAACCCCTGAATGTGAACCGCCACCTCTAGATGGTGCTAATATTAATAGGTTACCTGTAGAAATGGATAATTATTAATAATAAATTCATCATCATCAGCCTGAAGACGTCCACTGTTGAACAGGCCTTCCCTTAGCACACCATAATGAACGACAACTCGCCACCTGCATCCACCGGTTTCCCGCAACTTTCACGATGTCGTCGGTCCACCTAGTGAGAGGTCTGCCAACACTGCGTCTTCCGGTTCGTAATAATAAATTAGCTTAAGAATTTGCATGCCAAATTTTGGCACAGCATAGGTACACGATATATGTATGTCACTTACCTACCTAAAAATTCCTCTAACCTGTGTAAAATTTACTATGTGCTTGCGAATTAAATAATTTCATTTTGTTTCCATTCCCTACAAGTCTTAGTGATCAGTACCCACAGAAACAGCAGAGCGAGCACTGCTGCTTGGCGACACGATTAGCATGGCACTAGCGCTCCGGATAATGCTTGCACAAGGTTTTAACACTCGCAATTTTGTTTTTCCGCGCTATTCCATAGTTTTCCTCAAGATTGAAGTTTGAAATTAGGAAAATCCTTAAACGGATGCGTGGACGCAATAAAATGTTGGTGTAATATAAACGGGGGCACGTCGGAGGCTGAGTTACGGCTTCCGGTGAATTTGGGCCCCGGATTTATTTATGGGACTTGTATTAGAGCAGCTTCTTATTTTAAATTATTAGTTCTGCCGTTGACTGTACTGCTTCAGGATAATTCGCAACCAATATCACAATGGCAAGGATAACTCAAAAACTTTTGAACGGATTTTCACGAGGTTTCCACCATACATAGAGTGATTCACGAGGAAGGTTTAGGCACATAATTTGTCGAGTTTTTGTGTAAATTGTTTGAGATATATCGATAATTGGTGGAAGAGGCAGAAAAAGTAAAGTAGCCTGGGACACAATTTTTAATTCTGCGCGGACGTGGCATTCGAACAGTTAGTTTGTAAATAAATCTACCTCTTTCTTTTTTCCTCTCCCTCTCTCTGCACTATACAATATACAACGACTCTCCATTCATTCTCGTTTTGTCCACATTTTGTGCCTAACACCGCGAACTATACAAACACATAGATATACATATGCACAATAAGGTAAACCTACAAACACAAAGTACAAGTAGGTAAAGTTATAGTAACTTCAAGAATTATAGCGAAGTGACAATGCCACGTTCGAAACGCTCGTATTGATTGCCCCTTTAGCCCTTCTAGGTGGCGTAATTAAATCAGGTAGGCGACGAGATTCTCGAGATTTACGAGATTTATCACAATAACCCAACTCAATAGGCGGCCAACGAGCCGTCGCTCCACCAAGGCTACTAATTGCTCTGACATATACAAAGTATCTCAGTTTTTTCCGAAATAAGTTAACTTTATCAGCATGTGGTAGGGTGGGTGGTAGGGCCTTGTGCAAGGTCCGTCCGGATCGCTACCACCATCTTACTCGCTAATCCTGCCGCTAAGCAGCAGTGCGTGCACTGCTGTGTTTCGGTGTGGAGAGTAAGACAACCGGGGAAATTACGGGCACAAGAGGCATTTAAGTCCTCTAGGTTGGCAACGCATCTGCAATCCCTCCGGGGTTGCGGGTGTCTATGGGCAGTGGTGATCGCTTACCATCAGGTGACCCACTTGCTCGTTTGCCTTCCTATTCACATAAAAAAAAAATGTACCTACCGTCTGCTCGTTTGCCCCCTCTTATATAAAAAAAATAAATGTTTAGCACGAGAGCGTACAAGAGTCGCGTCGCGCGCGAGATAGAATAGATTGCCTGTCTTTTTCTTACTGTTCGATCTAGAAAGAGACGGGTAGTCTATCTCGCGCGCGAATGAGAGGCCATAGGTCTACAACTTAGCGACCACAGCTCTTTTCTTCATTCTAACCCAATTCCATGAAATTATCACTTCCTTAGTTAATATATATGGCTTTTGATGCTTCTTAGATAATAATAGACAACATTATAACTCAACATCCCTTAGGTACTCTCACGCGTCCTAATTGCGTTAAAACGACAGCTCGGCGTGACGGGAACTCCGGCAGAGCTGCAACGGAACTTGTTAACTCAGCGATAGCAGACGCGGGCTGATTCAATTTCCGTCATACACAAGGATAAACGTGTTTACGGGCAAATGATAAGATAAAAGTTAAAAAGTGCTTTATCAGTTTGATGGGTAGGTATCCGATCCGTACTTGGAAATACCTTGATAGCAATTGATGGTGATTATGATTTGATAATTGTGAACCTTTGCTTTATTTTACCTAGGCGTGTTTCGACAATGAAATGCTACTACTTACCAGTTGGCTTATTGTCTAACTCGCTCGCAATCGCCATCGCGTTCATTTTGACAGTTCTTGTATGAATGTGACAGCTAGCTGATTCCGATGCCAATTGTCAGCCCATACATGAACTGTCAAAATGAACACGATGGCGATTGCGAGCGAGTTAGACAATAAACCTACTGATTAGAGAACTTCACACGCGTGAGGTTATGCTATGTCGCATTACAAACAAGCTGTTAGACGAACAATATTCTTAGGGTGTTAACCTTAATTTGATAATTTGAAAAGATCTTGTATACAAGCTGACTTTGAATCATTTTTACGCTATAATTTCCAAATTACAAAGGTTCGCGTCACTAACTGACGCATTTACACTGCTGCCAATTAGGACAGATGTCAACGTTGTGTGTGACAGACGGCGGCCTGATCAAAGGTCCCGCGAGATAATTAACGTGTGGTCACACTGGAATAGTGCGGACGCAGACGAGAGACTGAACAATCGCAGAACTGACGCAAATCAGTCGCAGTCCTTTTTATGTGACATGGAAGGCAAAAAAGTCAAAAGTCAAAAGTTGATTTTGCAAATAGGCCGCCAAGGGCTCTTTTACATGACTCTCATGTTACAGGCTCTTTTACAGGCAAACGAGGAAGTGGACTTGCAACACTAGAAGATTACAGATGCGTTGCCAGCGTACGGGGGTAAGTTCTACATAGGGAGTGTGAATGGTTGCGTTGGGAGGGGAAGGCTTAAACGGACGTTCGGGACCAAATAGGAGTAGCTTTGAAAAAAGGCCAGGGGCCTTACCATGACGTCTTAATGCGATTCAGTTTAGGTTCGCTCGCTATCAGATTCATACTAAAAGTGACAGCTAAAACTTTAACTGAGTCGGAATTAGGACGTCATGGTAACGCCCCAGGTCAGGAGTACCCGAAACCGCAACATGTATAAAGAGATTGATGAATGTGGATGAAGCAAAAGAGGAATGTCAGAATCGTAGCAAGTGGAACAAAGTAGTATCTGCCTACCCCTATGGGAAAGAGGCGTGACTATATGTATGTTGTTAAAGATAACATACTTACATACACAAATCACGTCTATATCCTTACGGGGTAAACAAAGCTTAAGAGGCTGACAACACCTAATTTTGTTGAAATTGATGTTATTTAAACACTTTTTTAAGAAAAACTGCACACAAAAAAAATACAAATAAAATATAATGTTAATTTTCATCATATTTCAAACACGCTAGACGGGCTCGATACATAATTGAACAAAATCGGCTCGATAGAAAATAATTGCAAAGATTGGTCTTAAAATCACCATTAAACGGTTCTATGTCTTTATTTTTTCGACGTATGGGTCTGCAATTAAAAAAACAAAGTCAACATATTCATACCTAAACGGCTAACGAGTCGTATTTCACAAATAATCCATACTTTTGTTTATTTCTTATGATTTGTGTCTTATTTGCAAGATTTTAGACGCGCGCATAGTTTCTTCTCTTTCACTAACAGGCACGTGAACCGTATGTGTGAAGAGTGGCGCTGCTCCAGGTCATTTGCTGTTGACAGCGCCTTAAGGTAACAAGACCGGCCACGTTTAGCATGATTGTGGGCGTGAAGGAATCAAAATAGTGATGTGTTGCTAGCCGCATCGCCTATAACATAATTCCTAAGACTTTGGCCCGTTCGCTCGATGGACTTTCACTATCTGCGCGGTAATAATATTCTGAGAATAATATTTAATGAGAAATTATGACGGATCAGTTTTCCAAGTTCTGTCGCTAGTCTGCGCATGCACTAAAGAGCGTGTCAACAAATTATTTTGCGAAACAAACATTGTGGACTTCCCCATGACTAATCAAAGGCGCTGCAAGTGCGGAAGTCCCTGTCAGGCTGACATGTCCTTGCCTGCTGACTGCAAAGCCTCAAATGCGAATGTTTATCAGGAAACGTTGTCAACTGCAGGTTTAAAAGGACTTGAGACTCAAGTTGAGAGCTTTTTTTTTTACAAGAACATACTTTGATTAATGAAATAAACAGCATCTTGATATAGCAAAAGGTCCAGCGTTAGAAGAATGTTGGTTGTATTTAATATGTGTGTGTACACGATGCCAACTATTCTCCATTCCAACCCGTTATTCCAGGCGTTAGCCTTTGTAAACAAACCACATTTCTTGATAAAATATGAAAATATCGCAATAGAGATGACAAAAAGTGAAATGGAAAGAAACACAATGGTCAAGAAATACGGACAATATTAGAGTTTTAATCTACAAATTAGTCAGCGATTAGAAAGTGAAATTCGATATGACATGTGTCCCGCAGGACAGCGATAAAAACTCTGGCCAGACGGAGTCGTGGGCAACGGCTATTTTTATAATAACTTATACTACGATTACTAAATTATTATTTTTTATGAACTTGTGGGGACTTGTTTGTTTACTAAAGCGCTAAAATGGTTCGGTACGGCCTATATAGGTAGACACGTAATTTGATCTGACAAAAAACTTTGCCTATTCACTGTCCAAGAAAACCGCGGAACAGCTAACCCTAGCAAAAACTATCCCAAACCCCTTCCCGGTTGACCGGGCCCTTGTTTGAGTAGCAACCTTGACAGGGCTAATATTGACACGGCCGAAACTAAAATGCGTGTACGGGATGTCCGGAAATGTCCGGTTAGCAACGGGTCTTTGAGGACGAGCGTAAATGTAATGTAAATAAAAACAAATAGATACATGGGCGAAACAAAACTGAACTACCAATCGCAAGGTGCTTATTCACTAGAGGCAGCCTTGGGTCGAGTTGCTGCCTCGAACCGAGGCCGCGCAAGTGGAGGCACTGCGTTAACGCTGCCTTGACGTCTTAGGCAGCGTCTCAACCTGCGCAGCCTCGGAGCGAGGCAGCCGCCCGACCCAAGGCAGCCTCTAGTGGATAAGCAAGCGCGACTATGCGAACTTAGCACAAAAATTCCCAAGTAATAGTACACTTTCATGATCATCATATCAGCCATAGGACATCCACTGTTGGACATAGGCCCCCCCATAGACCTCCAGTTGCCTCGGTTGGAAGCAGCTTGCATCCACCGTGAACCCGCGATAACCAGGGACCTTAACATGACGTCTTAATGCGATTCAGTTTAGGTTCGCTCGCTGTCAGATTCACACTAAAAGTGACAGCTAAAACTTGAACTGAGTCGGAATTAGGACGTCATGGTAAGGCCTCAGATCATCCGTCCAACTCGATGGTGGATGTCCTACACACACACGTACTTAAGAACATATAGTACACTTTACGGCATAAAAACTTCTCCAACTCACAGGTAAGTTGATAAGTGTTAGTGAGCGAGTAAAAAAAATGAATTATAAGAATCAGATAAACCTCGTACACAAGAAGTTACTGAGCTAAATGAGCTAGTGAAGTAATTTTATTGAATCAGGCGTTACTTTGCGGAGGTCCATTTCAATGAACACAAAATATTTACCTTGCTACTCCGCTACTTATAGCGGAGCGGAGTAGCGGAGTAGCAAGGTAAATATTTTGTGTTCATTTCTAGTGAAGTAAGTAAATGACGCCGTGGAGTGCCGGACGCCGTGGAGTGCCGGCCTAAGAATAGCTCTCCCCCAACTCTTCTCGCGGGTGTCGTAAAAGGCGACTAAGAGAATGTGACCAAGTACACATTGGTCCCACCGGTGTCGGGCAGCAGCGATACCAGTGTGAATATACTGCGATTGCCAACCCGCCTGCTCAGCGTGGCAATTAGAGCAAACCCGACCAAATGGCAAGTCAACACAAACCACGGCCCCTAGTTTCCGGCCGCCCTGCTATTCCTGATCAAGGCGGCGGTCACGGTAACGGCAGGGCAGGGGGTGCGAAGAATCCCCGGGTTACGGAAAGCCGCCGAAAACAATTGACCTTGGCAACGTACAACGGACGCACGTTACGGCTCGACGAGCATCTGGCACAACTCGAAGCCGAACTCGAGAAAGTAAGGTGGCACATTCTTGGCTTAAGCGAAGTCCGAAGAGAGGGGGAGGACACGGTAACTCTTGAATCAGGCCACCTTCTATACTTTCGAGAGGGAGACCAGCTGTCTCAGGGCGGCGTAGGGTTCCTGGTGAACAAAGCTCTCTGTGACAACATTGTAGAAGTGTCGAGTGTGTCGAACAGGGTTGCGTACCTCGTAATTAAGCTAACCGAGAGGTATAGCCTCAAGGTTGTGCAGGTTTACGCACCGACCTCGACGCACTCGGACGATGAAGTGGAAGATATGTTCAGTGATATATCGAAGGCCTTACACTTCACCACCAAGGCCCACTACAACGTTGTCATGGGAGACTTCAACGCCAAAGTGGGAGTAAAGAGTTGCAGTGAATCGGTAGTAGGATCCCATGGTTATGGTAGCAGGAATCATAGGGGGCAAATGCTTGTCAACTTCCTCGAAAAGGAGGGGCTATTCTTGATGAATTCATTTTTCAAGAAACAGCTCCAAAGGAAGTGGACATGGCGGAGCCCCGACACTATGAATAAAAATGAGATCGATTTCATCATAGCGGACAAGAAGCGCATATTCAGAGACGTCTCAGTGATCAATAGGTTTAATACCGGAAGCGATCATCGACTCGTGCGAGGCTCTCTGAATATCGATTTTAAGCTTGAACGTGTCCGTTTGATGAAATCCAGGCTCCGACCTAACCTGCTCCAAACTATAGTCGGATCTGAAAAGTTCCAGTCTAATCTGGAGAACCGATTCGCTGCCTTGGAAACCACAAACAGCGTTGACATTAACCGGGCCCTCGAGAATGTAGTTGGGATCCTCAGGGAGGAAGGTGTGAGATTTTGCGAATTGCGGCGTAAAGGCAAGAAGTCGAAGCTTTCGGAAGAAACACTCAGGCTCATGGAGGAACGACGTGAGCACCCACCAGTTACTTCGTCAGAACGACATGCTCTAAACAAGAGAATTAGCAAACTTGTACGATACGATCTCCGACGCTCCAACACCCGTTCAATAGAACGAGCGATCGAGAAAAATCGGGGGTCAAAAGTATTTGTCCAATCTCTTGGGAGAAGTCATCTGACGAAAGTAGATAGATATTGGGCATTCTGCCCCACCTGCCTCGTTCGGGCTAACGCCCGCACTCGTCTGATCGGTGGGGCAGAATACCCAATATCTGATTCGAAAAATGATATGATTACGTTACTTAAATCGAAATACGAAAACGTATCAACAGAACTCGATCGCGCCAACCAGCGTTTCGCGTTCTGTTCTGTTTGCCTGTTAAACGTTACTTAAATCTAAATACGAAAACGTATCAACAGAACTCGATCGCGTCAACCAGCGTTTCGCGTTCTGTTCTGTTTGCCTGTTAAACGTTACTTAAATCTAAATACGAAAACGTATCAACAGAACTCGATCGCGTCAACCAGCGTTTTGCGTTCTGTTCTGTTTGCCTGTTAAATTCTAAAGTTTGTCGCACTCGTTGAGCCAGAACCGCCACAAACACATTAAAAAAACAAAAGGCTTAACACAATGTGCACAGGGCTGATCAGATCCCACGGCACATCAGAACCCCTGACTCTCCTTTAAATACTTTGTACCCGGATTATCAAGGGTTCTCATAACTTTCACGCTTGTGTCATACCGTAGTTTGGATTAGACCTCGGATCGTTATGGTGTTTGTCACACTCACACGTTGCTGAGCTGGCTAGACCCTTCAACGTGTGAAGTATGAGGGGTTCTCCAAGTGCTACCGAGCGTATATAGCATTGGATTACCGAGTGTGTCATACCATGATCAATTACTGATAGGTAATAAGCCACCGCTTAAGGTTTGTGTCATACCGTACCAATGGCCCGCTCATCAAGAGTTATTAAAACCAACCAAGAGGTACGATAATAAGCCACCGCTTCTACCAAATCTGATGCAGAGTTAGCCAAGCTCGCAACAAGAAGTGGTAGGGAGTCACCACGTCTAACGCTCGTTAAGTAGACGCAGCTGCTCCGACAGCTCTATCCGTGAAACTTATATTATATGAATGAATCTAAAAAACTTTAATAGTGCGATGTAGAACATAAAAACTTGTAAGTCATAAAGTAAACTCTAAAATAAGGTGTATTAAGTTTGATTTCCAGTGCAAAATTAGTGTGTCGTTATGTTGTTCCCATATTTCCAACAACGTGACATCATGCTTACGTACATAGTTAAAACGATTGTAACAACATGTACTAAAAAAATATATATATTTTTTGTACGTAAACATTCAAATTAGAATGCATTATTATATCACATGTGACTTTTTGGCACGCGTTACATTCGGGAAGGTGTAATTCGATATATCAGCATCGCGTTCTCTGATAACAAAAATTACTTTGTAACAACTTACTATTCTAATTTTAATCGTGTTACCAAGTTATTAAGTCTATAATACAACGTTCATACGGTTAACCAATTTGATTAATAAAGTACTATAGAACTCTGTCACAATGCGTCTTTATGGAGATAGTTTAACATTTTATTAAAACGTAATTACGATACTGACTATGAAAATATTCTGTGGTTAGTGGTCTAACTAAGAAGTTAAAGGTCTTGGGTACGATTTCTCCTATGGGTAGACATTATGTTTGATGATTATGAGCGTTTGTTCCAAGATATTTATTTGCTATACTACTACTGACTGACTTTGACTAGAGTTTCGTCACTCAACTCTTACCACTTTTTTCTCATTTATGCAGTGGTTTAGTTACTGTGTTACCGGAGAAGGGAACAGTAATCAAATTTAAAAACTATAATCGCAAGCAAAATATACCGTTTGTAATTTATGCAGATTTTGAATCGCTATTACAACAAACCGATGCATGCGATTGTGATGCCGACTGTACTACTAACAATACTGTCAACACAGCTACTTTACAACACCATACGCCCGCTGCGTTCGCGTATAATATTGTTTGTTCTGCTGATCCAAGTTATAATCGTTACGTTTCATACCGCGGTTTTGACTGTGTTGATAAGTTTGTAGATTCAATCTTTAAAGATGTAGCGGAAATTAAAAAAGTTTTGAATATTAATACGCCAATACTATTTGATGCCAATGATAAGATAAATTTCGAAAACACTTCGCGATGTTATATTTGTGATAATTTCCTTTTTTCTGATAAGGTAAGGGACCACTGTCATATTACAGGTCGCTACCGCGGAGCATCGCATAGTATTTGCAATTTACAGTTCAAGCAACCGTCTTTTGTACCAATATATTTTCACAATTTATCTGGGTACGATAGTCATTTATTTATAAAAAAGTTAGGAGAGGCACCCGGTGCGATTAAAATAATACCTAAGACTAAAGAAAATTATGTTTCCTTCACAAAGTTTATCCCAATTGAGAACGAGTTCTTTCAGCTTCGTTTTGTAGACTCATTCAAATTTTTGGGGACTAGTTTAGAGAAATTAACAAAAACAATGCGAAAAGAAGATTTCGAGCATCTACGTACCCATTTCCCAAATTCAGCCAAATTTCAATTACTTACACGTAAAGGTGTTTATACTTATGAGTACATGGATAGTTGGGATCGTTTTCATGAAGTTTCTCTCCCACCTAAAGAATATTTTTACAGTTCTCTTAATAATGAAAATATTTTACAAGAAGACTATGATCATGCAAGCTTAGTATGGAAAGAGTTTAATATCGTTAATATGGGGGATTACACAGATTTGTATCTCAAAACGGATGTGCTTCTATTAACTGATATTTTTGAAAAATTTAGAGTAACTTGTAAACAAAACTATAACTTAGATCCAGCTTTCTATTTAACAGCGCCTAGTTTATCATTTGATGCGATGTTGTTAAAAACAGGTGTGGAATTGGAGCTTATTAGCGATCTTAATATGATATCGATGATTCAGAACGGAATCAGAGGTGGTGTCTGTTTGTGTCCTCACAGATATGCTAAAGCTAATAACAAATATATACCAGGTTACAACCCTTTGCAACCAGATTCGTACATCACTTATATAGATTGTAACAACTTATACGGTTATAGCATGTATCAGTCCTTACCTTTATCAAACTTTAGGTTTTTAGATCAAAATGAAATTGATGTTTTAGATATATTACAAATCGATAACGATGCTAAGTATGGTTTTATACTTGAAGTAGACTTGATTTACCCATAAAAATAACACCTGCATAATGATCATAATGACTTACCTTTTTGTCCTGAAAAATGCATACCACCTGGGGGAAAAGATTTAAAACTCGTACCTAACTTGCATGATAAATACTTTTATGTTATTCATTATGTTCATCTGAAAACATGTCTTAAACATGGATTAAAATTAAAAAAAATACATAGAGCAATCACATTTTTCCAAGATTCTTATTTAAAACAATATATTGATCTTAATACAAAGTTACGTCAAAAAGCTAACTCAACCTTTGAACAAGACCTTTTCAAGGTAATCATAAATTCTTTGTTTGGTAAGACCCTTGAAAATAATTTGAAAAAAATTAACGTGCAATTGGTTAGTCAGTGGTGTGACAAAAGGAACTTAACAAAGAAAAAAACCACAGCAGATAAATTAATTGCACGTTCTAACTTCCATAGTGCTTCAGTGTTTAGTGAAAATTTAGTAGCAATACAGTTAAATCCAGATCGCATTATTTTAGATAAACCAATATATATCGGTTTCACGGTACTAGAGTTGTCAAAGAGTCATATGTATGATTTTCACTACTCAGTATTTAAACCATTGTATGAAAATCGTCTACAGATGTGCTACACGGATACGGATAGTTTTGTTTATCATATACAAACCAAGAACTACTACAAAGATTTAAAAACGTACCTTTTACCTTATTTTGATACTAGTAACTATAGTATCGATAACGAGCAGCACTTACCTATTCAAAACAAAAAAGTGCCAGGTCTTTTCAAAGATGAAATGGGAGGAAAAATGATTATTGAATTCGTAGGTCTTCGATCTAAGCTTTATTGTATTAAAACTATTGACGATGTTATAAAAAAAGCTAAAGGGGTGAAAACCTCAGTTATACGTGAATTCGATATTTCAGATTATGAAAAATCATTGTTTCGAGGAGACATAATTAAAAAGAAAAACATATTATTTAAATCCATAAAGCATGAAATATTTACTCAAAGTGTTAACAAAATTGCCCTATCTGCTAATGACGACAAACGCTTGATTTCTAGCGATAAAGTTTCAACAAGAGCTTGGGGACATACTTCAATACTTAATTTTTAAACAATAATCTTTGTAATAGTTCTTCATGAATGATGACGATAAGATAATTAAGCTTTATTTTTAATTGTACTGTAATTCATTTTGTGTTTAATTTTTGTAGCATTAATAAATAATAGATATGCTTGACAACAATTTAGTATGTTTATTTAGATACTATTTTTATTTCTAATTTATCAATAAATATCCATTTTATAATTGTCAGTATGAATGTTGTAACTTGTATATTATTTTTGTTTATTCATGAAATAAATAGCTATTTCTAATATATTTGTTTTTTTTTTAAACCTAGTAGAACCCTCAACTCAAACATATTTGCTCATAAATTGGTTAAAATTAAATTAATTTGCAATATTAGTACTACATACAATTTTTTTTCATTTTAACAAGTCGTGACATGATATGAACATGACCTATATTTTCACGTGTCGAATACCTATGATGTTGTGTGTGTAATAATAACATAGTAACATGATCAATATACTCGTAACATGATCGCATGAATGGTAATTGATTGCAACAAGCGCACAGCACCTGGCTTTATATTGCTGATACATGGAATTGCAGTCAGTATATAATTAAGGATTTTGTTAGGTAATTTTCATTCGCTTGTATCATCACTAAGATAGCATTCACGTAAATAACAGTTTAATAAACAATACCGGACAATCTTTAATATGGTAAGTTATATCTTGTTTATCTTACACGTATAAATAATTTATTAAAATTTATTAAATTTTTAATTTATTTAAATAAGCCCTCTCATTCTGAGAGGAGGCCTGTGACCAGCAGTGGGACGTGTATAGGCTGGTGATGTGTGTGATAAATAATTTAGTGTGTGTACAGTAATTATACATGTGTTGTGCCTACCCCTGTGGGAAAGAGGCATGACGGTACGTGTGTATGTATGTGTATACATGTGTTAACGAATAACATCGCTTACCAATAATAATATATATATATATTTTTCAGAATACGCAAGGAACAGAAGATACAGCACCGATCGATTTTTCACAATACGCGCAGGATTGGTCGGAGGTATTTCGAGAAGCAGAAGAAGAAGAAGAAGATAGCGATTTATTGAAGAAAATCAAAGCTGCTAGAGGGAAACCCAAAACGAAAAAAGCAAGAGGGAAAGTACTAAATAAAGTAATTAAACGAAGTTTGAGAGGACATCCGCCGTCATTTGTGATTAATAACGAGGCGACAAAAGGAAACAGACTTATAAAAATCCAGATACTTGATATAAGTGAAACCATGCCTGAAAACGATGAGAGCAATGAAAATATAATATTGAACGCGCAATATGTTGCTAACGATGGTTATGATGAAATCATAGAAAGCGCTGAAAGTGTTATAAACAAAATATCGAAAAAGTTATGTGGGTACAGTGTTAGTTATTAAGTTTTTTTTTTTTTTTTTTTTTTTTTTTGTGAATGTGTATATTTGATTTGATAAGACAGTAATAAAGTTTTATTATTTAACTATGGTGTTGTTTTATTCCTTCTATTTTCTATTTATTTATTTATTTGTCTACGTTCTTACGCTCCAAACAACCGAAAAGTTTTTTGATTCAAGTATTAGTGCTTTGACCGAAAAAAGTTTGACTGTAATTACACGATGAAAAAATTAAAAACTAATCGGTAAAAGTCGATAACTAATGTTCATCAATTTCAACTAAGTAAAAAAAAAAAAAAAAAACAAGCATAGTAGCAATAACTTTTTTATTACGAAATCACTTTTCACATAATACATTTGCTTATTATTCTTATGATGTTAAAACATGTGACAATTCACTGTCAAAATAATTTTTTTTAAGACATATTACATTTCTAAGGGCGCAAGCTTTTCGATGATGAAAACAAGTATACGAAGTCTCATCGGTACAATATTTTTCATACATAGATTGAAAATTAGGACATCCTTTTTCACCCAAGTCTATAACAGTACAATTTGTACACAAATCATTAACCCACCGAATTTTTTCAAAACCCTTTACGAATATTTTCTTGTTCGCTAAATAATTCTGAATCATTCTCTTAAATTCTCTATAGTCAATATACCCTTCACACCACATAATGCATAGGTTTTTCTCTATCCATTTCACTTGTCTTTTTTCATTTTCAGATAAAGTAGAAAATGAATATGGAGGTTTTATTAAAAATACTTGCGTGTACTCATCGGTACTTAATGCAAATTCTTTAACAATAAATTCATTTTTAGGTGACTTAAACCCCTGAAGATCAACAAATAGATAGTCTAGGTTCATGATATCTTCTTTGTTATATTGGTCAATGGCTTGTATTCTACAATACTATCATTCAAAATAAGACAATAAGCTGCGGTATTGTCAGGTATATCTGTTTCACACTCTAATTCAACCCTCACATCTACTGCACCAGTTTTTAAGGTTTCGTTTTGACGAGAGCAGTCGATAACAAACAAAGGTGCTTTATCTTTAAAATCTAGAGGAGGCAACAGTGGTGCTTGGGTGCGGTTATAATAAGACTGCTGAAATTTAGCGTACTGCTCGTATAATATAGCAAATTTTTGATCTGAAAAACTGACATTCATATTTTCGTATGGAAAATAGTTAGAGTTTAAAAAAACTTTAACATCTCGCAAATTACAATGATCAAAATATGATATATCCTTGTCAGAAACATTTTTTCTGTTCGTTTTTAATCCGACTATAACATATCTCGGTTTTTCAATTTGAGATGAAGTTTTGACAGCCCACGAATGTTTTGACGTTTTAGGTAAAAGCGGATACTCGTACAGATCCCAATTTCTAAATGCTATCTGAATAGCTTGATCCTTTTCTAAAATTTTGAGCAAACTTAATCTTTCCTTATCAGAAACTTTAATGTGAGGCACGCGCCATACTATTTTAGATATAGTAATGTTATCTATATACTCATTTGCATTCAGTTTTACGCTATTTAAATTAGTATTGGCTCGTAAAAGAATAAGTTCATGCTTGCAGTTAATAATAATTTTGTTATAATCCTCTGCGAAGCCAAGAATCTTATTTAAAGGAATAGATACAGAAAATGATCCATGCATATTTTTTGTACCATTAACGTCCCAACCCCATAACTTCGACATCGATGATTCGAATTCATTCATTGATACAAGAGATTTCATTGTTGTTGTAACCCCAACGTTTTTAATTTTATCTATTTCGATGCCATTTAGTTCATATCGAATATCTTGAAATAAATGAAGTATAGGGTTATTTGTAAATAGAACACTGTTCACCTGCGCTTTTGTTTCTCTGTTGAATACTGCAATTGTGCCTTCTATGTATAATGCGCTCGCTGATGGAAGTACGTACAGATCTTGTTGGTTAATAGGTATACGAATTTCATCGTTTAAATTAAAACTTGTTACGTACGGTTTATATGAATGATATTCAAAACTTTCGATTGTGTTATCAAAGTTGAAAGGATCAGATAAGTTTAGTATACTCATTTTAATAAACCTATGTTTTTTAAAAATTGTTGGTTTTCCTTTGTAAGTAGCCCTTTAGGTCTTCTTTTCTTGATAGCACAATGAGCACTAATGGTTTTACTGGGCAAGACCACGGTTTTATTAAAGTCTATCATTTTTTTCTAAGATGTAAATATATCTGAATCTCTTCACCACGTAAATTAACCAAATTATCATTTATATCCAATATTCTTACTTTAAGCGAATTTAAGCTGTTTTGATTAACAGGAAAATAGATAACGTTTTTGGGTGTTTCTATAATCCGGTAGCCAGGAGGCACATTAGGAACAAACTCATGAATTATATGGCTAGGTTTTCCGTTTACAAATGATCCACTCACGATATCACATTCAACTCGCACAATGGTTGTAGACAGAATGGATACAGGAAAAGGGGATTCTGTTAATATATTTGCTTGAACAGTTTCTTCTCCGAAACCAAGTAACTCTCCAATCGAATTTGGTTTATTGAAATATACATTTTTAGAACACAATATAGATGTCTTTAACGTATTATTATTGCATGTCAGTGTAAAGACACCTCCGCGGAGGTGTTTTTTAAGATAATCATCAAGATCTTGAAGTTCATATGACCCTTCAGGAATTTCTAATACTTCATTTTCACCATAATAAAACTTATTATTTCTATGATCTATATTAGGTATCGAGTTAAAAGTTGATATATAAAGCAGTCCACATTCATATTCACCATCTAGTTGTAGAGCTGGTGAATGGTTAGTAATCAGAGTAGAGGAGGATCCAGTTATAGACAAAGTGAAAGACATCGTGAGAATGAGAAGTTTTTTATTGTTCAGAGATATTTAACCGGTTATTCCAAAAGTTTTTTAAATATTTCAAGCATAAATGCCCGCAATTAACAGTATCAAATTTTTGGTAAGTGTTATAATTGTATAAAATGTCATTTTTTAAATACTTTATTAATTCTAGCGGTGGTTGAATATCACCATAACTATTGAAATATTCACAATAATTATTAACTTTGACATAGGCTACCCAGTGAGTCCCTTGGTTTTTAGAACTATCTAAGTTTATGATTGCACATTCTACTCTTTTTGGATGTTTTGGCAAACCATCTCTCATATAAACACCGCGAAAATGGGGAATATCTGCTGAGTGTTTTAAGATATCAACATTTGTAAGAGCACGTCTGGGTAGCCTTTTATTTAGTTTTTTGCGTGTTTTAAACACAATCCCTTTCCATTTCTATAAGGTTTAATGTGCAACCCTTTACCTAATGCGATAGATTCCATCGTCTTATTATGACGTTCTGATTCAGCTAAGTTTTTTCTTGCAGCTTTGTAATCACCAACAGCTTTGGCGATCCCAGCAGCTCCTCCCGCCAATGATCCTAATGCAGAAAGTCCAGCGAAAATAGGTATCAGTGGTAATATACCACCAGTTTTCGGGATCGGTATTAAACGAGGAACTCGCATTTTACTCGTATTGTTGTTAAGAAATACTTTATTTGCAGCAGCAAAACCTTGACTGATTGCATTGCCTTTATTTTTAGATTTGTTTTTTTTCAATTCAGTTCGTATCTTAGAAACAAAATGTTTAAATGATTTTATCCCTTCACCAGCTTTCACTTTAGATTTCATCACTTTGCTAACTAGCCATGAAGCCAGTTTTTCTCCTTTTCCAACGGCTTTTGACTTCAATCGTTGCTTAGCCATTTTATAAAGTTCCAAATCTGCACGATGTCGGTCAGCAAGGTTAGAATATTTATCGTATGCTATGTCGTGTTGCATACACGCGTTGTCCAGTTCATTAACTCCTTTATCACCTCTCTGCAACCGTTTATGCAATTTTGTTCCTGGTCCACAATAATTGTACCCAGGTAAGTGCAATTCGAACGGTAAGTGATTAATAATACTATTTAGAAGTCCTCTTCCTTTCATATCCTATTTGTTAATGGCTTCGTGCGAGAAAGTTTATAAATATATTTATACAACAGCATTTCTATTAATCCAACTATTTTCGCTATCATCAAGTCCTAACCATTTAACATACAATTTATCGCCTCTTTTTTTTATCACCTTTTCTATAAGATAAACGTCAGGAAACTTAGTTTTCTGTAGTTCTTGTTCGTAAAATGTACCAAGTATAATGTTGTTTCGTTGGTCTTCAATATGGTAAGTAATAGGACGAGTGTGATTTACATGTTTAATAGTAAATAACTCCGTCGACCAATTAGGCATGTAACCTTTTCGAAAGACACTTTTGTACTTGCTTATTCGAACACGATCTCCCACATTAAATTTATTTAATTTATAACGTAGATCGGATTGTCCTTCTATGTTTTTCTTTACTTTGGCTTCATTGTCGTAGTTAACATCATTTGGTTTAAATTTTGTTGTGCTATGCACAGTTTGATTATAAGATTGTATTATGTTATCTAAAGGTTTCCCAACCCATTTATAGTTTCCGATGAAACTAAAATACTTGTAAAGTTTGTTCTTAAGTGTTTTTATTACCCTTTCAACAATTGATGCCTTTTTAGTTGAATACGTGGAATAATGATTTATTTTTAATGATTTTATATAAGAATCAAATTCATTATTGTAAAACTCTTTTCCAAAATCTGTCTGTAAATTTCTAGGTATTCGTCTTGCTGATTTTATGATTTGCTCAAATGCATTTTTTATTTCTGTTTTAGTTTTCGATTTTGTGGGAATACACCACGTGTACTTTGAAAAGGTGTCAATAACAACTAAAATGTATTTATTTCCCTTGTTAATAGTTTGTAAATTCTGTAAATCAATCAAATCTGCTTGCCACAAATCGTCAATTCCTTTTAATATAACTTTGCGACGCCTGAAATTTTTTCTTGCTGGTGTATGGATCTCATTCACGACTTGTTCTTTTACCATATTTGAAATTATTTAAAATATCGTCTATGTCCCTTTTTGTATAAAAGTTTATTTTCAACTGATTAGCAAGCTGGTGGATTTGAGAATTTATAATTTCAAACAAAGAATCTAGATACTTTTTATCGTAAATATTCTGAACAAGCTGATCAGCATACTGCTTATTAACAACATCATTAGGTGCTAAAGGATCCGCTACCCCCTTTAATCTCGAATATTGTAAGTCGAAATCACCAGTATCTGTACGCAGCAAAGCTTTATTTGTGAGTTCATAAGCTTCAGATAACCTCAAACGTTTATGAACATGATGACCAAATTTGTCTATATTCATTTTTATTATTTATTAACAGAAGTCCGGCTTCAACTGATGCCAAAAGTAAAACAACAGTTTTATATATTATTAACCAAGCCAGCTTCGCGCAGTTCTTCTATAATAGATATGATTTCATTATCTAATCCTGTGTTACCAGCATCACGGGAAGCTATGAGTAATTTCAATCTTTCAACTAATTCGTTGGGGTTATCCCAATACACATATGAAACATTTCTTTTAACTTTTTTCATTGTTGGTAATCCACTGCCTTGTGTACATACCTCTTCGCTTATTGTACGTTCTTTAGATAATTTGAAAAGCGGTTTTATAATGTACAAATATTTCATACCTTTGTTACTTTTTATTGGTTTATTGGGATCAAAATCTCGTCTATGGGCATTCGTCTCTAGTAGCAACATTTTATAAGTACGTTTGTCGTCTTCAGTTACCTTACCTAAATCAGGTGATTTCTTAAATAACAAATCGTACAAACCCTGTGTTAGATTGTAAGTATGTCCATTTACTTTGAGTTTTTCGTTACTTAAGGAAACTAAATAAGATCCTAGCATTAGCTTGTCGCGCTCTGTTCGTATGCCAAAAGGAATGTTTAAGTCGGGATCGTATTGCTTTTGCCATGCAGGATCATCGCGAGGGGATGTATTTGAATCAGATGTCTTAAATGATAAATCGTTTGATGCACTTTCTTCATCAACATCATCTTGGTGTTTACTATTATCATCTTGATCGTATTCACAATTAAATGTAACATCATTATTATTTGAACTAGATTCGGAAGATTTTCGTATAATTGTCTGATTACAAAAACTACTTCTCTTCTCACCAGTAGGGCTAAATTTTAATGTTTTTGCTGTCTTTTGCCATTTAAATGCATCGTCATCAAAATCGCTATCGCTAGTGTTAAAGTAATTATTATTGCTACTTTTAACCATTTCATTAAGCGGTTCTGTTATTGGTTTCAAGACTGAATCCAATATCATGTTATTATTAGTTTTCATGTCACGAAGTAGTTTAACCTTCTTTTTGACTGCCTCTGCTGACTCAAGCACTTTTTTTTTAAAAGCTTTCTCTTCATTTATTTTATGATTCATGTTCGATCTCGTTGATTTCGTATGAAGCAATAAAAGTTTTTTGACGATGTAACTCAATAAATATCATAATTAATCTAGAACGATAAATGTATCAAATCCCTTTCCATAACATCCTGAATTTCTGGCACAATCCTTGTTTACTACCAAGTAGCTAAACGGTGCGCTCCATATTTTTGCACACATTTCCCTGAACCGTATCCAAGACATATCGGTTCCAACGTGTTCGTCATAAACATGGCGTAAATTAACATCATCTTGTTTAAAAAGAATTATAACATTGGCATTGTCCCGTATTAATTGTTTAGGTATTTTACTGTAAGTTTGATTTAAGTAGAAGCTATCTATGTTTTTATGCCTGCCCATTGCAAAGTAATCTCTTATATTGTTTTGATTTTCGCATGCAACGTCATCAAATATAATAATTGAATTATTCTCAGCTTCATGCGGGCTTAGTATTTGATCATTTTCATGATATTTTCGAAATTTAACTGATGGAACCAACATCAATATTTTTTCTAAAAACCGGTACATAGGCTGGAAAAGTGTTTTTGAATAAACATAAATATTTTGAAAGCGTAACCCTTGTTCGTGAAGTAATAGACCGACAATTAAATTAGTTTTCCCACAATTAGACGGTCCGCAAATTATACATCGAATTGTGTCGGGTAAAAGTTCACCATGACGAAAAGTACGGTTGTTGTGATCTGAACAAACGACATCCAACTGCAAACTCTGAGCTTGTTTTATAAACTTCATGCTTCTTTTAAGTTGAATTAACTAATGCGTGTTGCAAGCATGAAAGTCTTATTCAAAATGAGCAAAGGATCAGATTATTCCTGATTTGAACTTGATATCACAGTATTAGACATTTGTCATGATCTACAAAGCGTGAAAGTTATGAGAACCCTTGATAATCTGAGAGTTCTATAGTACTTCATTAATTAAATTGGTTAACCGTATGAACGTTGTATTATAGACTTAATAACTTGGTAACACGATTAAAATTAGAATAGTAAGTTGTTACAAAGTAATTTTTGTTATCAGAGAACGCGATGCTGATATATCGAATTACACCTTCCCGAATGTAACGCGTGCCAAAAAGTCGCATGTGATATAATAATGCATTCTAATTTGAATGTTTACGTGCAAAAAATATATATTTTTTTCTAGTACATGTTGTTACAATCGTTTTAACTATGTACGTAAGCATGATGTCACGTTGTTGGAAATATGGGAACAACATAACGACACACTAATTTTGCACTGGAAATCAAACTTAATACACCTTATTTTAGAGTTTACTTTATGACTTACAAGTTTTTATGTTCTACATCGCACTATTAAAGTTTTTTAGATTCATTCATATAATATAAGTTTCACGGATAGAGCTGTCGGAGCAGCTGCGTCTACTTAACGAGCGTTAGACGTGGTGACTCCCTACCACTTCTTGTTGCGAGCTTGGCTAACTCTGCATCAGATTTGGTAGAAGCGGTGGCTTATTATCGTACCTCTTGGTTGGTTTTAATAACTCTTGATGAGCGGGCCATTGGTACGGTATGACACAAACCTTAAGCGGTGGCTTATTACCTATCAGTAATTGATCATGGTATGACACACTCGGTAATCCAATGCTATATACGCTCGGTAGCACTTGGAGAACCCCTCATACTTCACACGTTGAAGGGTCTAGCCAGCTCAGCAACGTGTGAGTGTGACAAACACCATAACGATCCGAGGTCTAATCCAAACTACGGTATGACACAAGCGTGAAAGTTATGAGAACCCTTGATAATCCGGGTACAAAGTATTTAAAGGAGAGTCAGGGGTTCTGATGTGCCGTGGGATCTGATCAGCCCTGTGCACATTGTGTTAAGCCTTTTGTTTTTTTAATGTGTTTGTGGCGGTTCTGGCTCAACGAGTGCGACAAACTTTAGAATTTAACAGGCAAACAGAACAGAACGCAAAACGCTGGTTGACGCGATCGAGTTCTGTTGATACGTTTTCGTATTTAGATTTAAGTAACGTTTAACAGGCAAACAGAACAGAACGCGAAACGCTGGTTGACGCGATCGAGTTCTGTTGATACGTTTTCGTATTTAGATTTAAGTAACGTTTAACAGGCAAACAGAACAGAACGCGAAACGCTGGTTGGCGCGATCGAGTTCTGTTGATACGTTTTCGTATTTCGATTTAAGTAACGTAATCATATCATTTTTCGAATCAGATATTGGGTATTCTGCCCCACCGATCAGACGAGTGCGGGCGTTAGCCCGAACGAGGCAGGTGGGGCAGAATGCCCAATATCTATCTACTGACGAAGCTGACCACTACGGATGGAGTAGTCGTTTCTTCCAGGTCTGAAATTTTTTCGGAAATTGAAAACTTCTACAGCCAGTTATACGCTACACATGCATCTCAACCTGATCCCGAAAATG
Source organism: Pandemis heparana (assembly GCA_963854515.1). NCBI lineage: Eukaryota > Metazoa > Arthropoda > Insecta > Lepidoptera > Tortricidae > Pandemis > Pandemis heparana. Next base: position 15,447,465 of record OY978018.1, on the reverse strand, counting down.
AGGAGTCCAGAGCTACATTAACACGCCACTTTACGGAAGATTTGCCAGAAATCAGCCTGGACGAAATCGCGATGGCTCTCAAACAGCTTAAAAATGGAAAAGCTCCTGGAGAAGACGGTATTACGACTGAGCTCCTGAAATCTGGTGGTAAACCTATAATGAAGGAGCTCCAGAACATTTTTAATACTGTTCTTTTTGATGGGAGAACTCCAGAGGCGTGGAGTAGGAGTGTTGTCGTGTTGTTTTTCAAAAAGGGTGATAAAACCCTTTTGAAGAACTACCGACCCATCTCACTTTTAAGCCACGTTTATAAGCTGTTTTCGAGAGTCATCACGAACCGTCTTGCGCGAAGGCTCGACGAGTTCCAGCCCCCCGAACAGGCCGGGTTTCGATCGGGATACGGCACCCTAGACCACATCCATACAGTGCGGCAGATTATACAGAAGACCGAAGAGTATAATCAGCCCCTGTGCCTTGCGTTTGTGGACTATGAAAAGGCCTTTGACTCGATCGAGATCTGGTCTGTTCTGGAATCTTTGCAGCGATGCCAAGTCGATTGGCGATACATCCAAGTGTTGAGAGGTCTCTACAACGCCGCTACTATGGCCGTTCAAGTCCAGAACCGGCAGTCTGAACCTATTCCCTTGCATCGTGGTGTGAGACAAGGGGACGTCATATCCCCCAAATTGTTCACAAATGCATTGGAGGATGTGTTCAAGACGCTGGACTGGAAGGGGCGCGGCATTAACATAAATGGCGAGTACCTCTCACACTTACGATTTGCAGATGATGTCGTCATCGTGGCGGAAACGCTGCAAGATTTGCAACATATGTTGAATGGCCTAGCTGATTCTTCCCAACGCGTTGGTCTTCGGATGAACCTGGATAAAACCAAGGTTATGTTCAATGAACATGTAAGTCCGGAACCAATTGCAGTTCAAGGCAATATCCTCGAGGTGGTTAAGGAGTATGTTTACCTCGGGCAAACTTTGCAATTAGGTAGAAACAACTTCGAGAAAGAGGCCAACAGAAGAATACAGCTGGGATGGGCAGCGTATGGGAAACTGCGTCAAGTCTTCACATCGCCAATTCCACAGAGTTTAAAGACGAAAGTCTTTAACCAGTGCGTCCTACCCGTCATGACATACGGTGCCGAAACATGGACACTCACTGTAGGGCTGGTCCACAAATTTAAAGTTGCTCAGCGTGCTATGGAAAGAGCTATGCTCGGAGTTTCTCTAAAAGATCGAATTCGTAACGAAGTGATCCGACAGAGAACCAAAGTTATCGACATAGCCCATCGCATTAGCACGCTGAAGTGGCAATGGGCCGGTCATCTAACCCGAAGAACCGATAACCGTTGGGGTAGACGAGTTCTCGAGTGGAGACCACGGATCGGCAAACGTAGCGTAGGACGTCCTCAAACTCGGTGGAGCGAGGATCTTCGCAAGGCGGCTGGCAAGAGCTGGATGAGAGTGGCCGAGGATCGTGCTCAGTGGCGTGCCATGGGAGAGGCCTATGTCCAGCAGTGGACGAATATAGGCTGATGATGATGAAGTAAATGAGTGATATATCTTGTGAACTAAATTTTTTTTTTTTAAGTGAAGAGGAAGGAAAACGAACAAGTGGGTCACCTGACGGTAAGCGATCACCACTGCCCATAGACACCCGCAACCCCGGAGGGATTGCAGATGCGTTGCCAACCTAGAGGACTTAGACGAAATGCTTCTTGTGCCCGTAATTTCCCCGGCTGTCTTACTCTCCACACCGGAACACAGCAGTGCAAGCACTGCTGCTTAGCGGCAGGATTAGCGAGTTAGATGGTGGTAGCGATCCGGACGGACATTGCACAAGGCCCTACCACCCGCAAAATATCAGTATTATTACACCCTTTTAAATAAGGTGACACGTTTCGCGCACCTCTTTATAGAAATCCTCGTCCCGCCCCGCTACCCTCATAATTTGACAATGTGATCGAGTCTTCAGCTAATGTGATTCGTTCATTCTTAACATAGGATTAGTCCCAGGCATTCACATTTCTAAATTTTCACATTCCCAGGTATCCCTACGCATCTATAGAAACACTAGCTGTGGCCAGCGACTTCGTCTGCAAAGAATTCGTTTATCGCTATCCCGCGGGAACAACGAAATTTTCCGGGATAAAAAGTAGCCTATGTGCTATTCCAGACTTTTCTCTATGTATGTGCCGAATTTCATTCAGATCCGTTAGGCTGTTCTGGCGTGATTGAGTAACAAACAAACATCCATCCATCCATCCATCCATACTTTCGCATTTATAATATTAGTTAGATTCTTCGGTTACGGGGTCAAATGAAAAAGCCTGTGCAGCCAAGGAAGCTGTTAACCCTTTTCCCCTAAGAACAAGGGTTCTTAATGCGTAAGGAAAACAACGAACAGTTAACGAATTTACGTCGAACGCCATGCAGAAGGAACCGCAGACATCAATCGCGGTGTTTGCTCGGGACCCGGCTTGTAAGGGGACCCAAAGCACACACGACATTCATAATGTTATAACCTGTTCGTTATTACGTTAAAAACTTTGGGAAGATTAATTTTAAGGCGGGCAGCATCTTGGATTAAATTTCAGTAAAGATTACGGACAGGTGGATGCAGGTGGCGACTTGTCGTTCAGTATCGTGTGCTAAGGGGAAGGCCTTTGTTCAACAGTGGACGTCTTCAGGCTGATGAAAGACTATGGGTCACACGCTGGTCTGGGAGCAAAGAAAAAACATAGAATGTACCAGTTACTTCTCTTCCCGCCCAGATGGTAAAAGCCCATCGAGAGAATGGGCAAAAACTTAGGAATTTTGCTATAGGCGATGTGGCTAACCCATCAATATATTTATTCTCCTTTCCATCCATACGCTCACAATCATGCTAAACGTGGTCTTTAGGTCTTATTACCTAAGGCTCTATCTACCCCGCAAGGGATAAAGACGTGATTTATGTATGTACTAGCTGTTGCCTGCGACTTAGTCTGCAAAGAATTCGTTTATCGCTATCCCGCGGGAATTTTCCGGGTAAAAGAGTAGCCTATGTGCTATTCCGGACTTTTCTCTATCTATGTGTCGAATTTCATCTAGATTCGTCGGGCCGTTCTGGCAAACAAACATCCATCCATTCATCCATACTTTCGCATTTATAATATTAGTTAGATTAGTTAGATTTTTAGTATGGATCGGACGCCACGGCGAATTAACCTATACCATTTTCATTCTTACCTGTCCTATTTGGTAAACAAAATTCTAACCTCAATATGCAAATTTTTGTAAAGAATAAGGTGTATTATGTTATCAAATAAACCTGAGGTAATATTTTGTACATAATTTTGCTGATATTTTATCTCCAGTTCATTTATTTACGATGAAATAGTTAAAAAATAACAAAAATGAGACGTTTGGAGGTTAGAATTTTGTTTACCAAATAGGACAGGTAAGAATGAAAATGGTATACCTCTATACTGAATCGGAATGGACGTCATGGGAAGGCCCCTGGAATTATTCCGTGCTATTCAATGTGTGTGTATGCGTACCAAGTGTTGTCACAGCATAGCGTGACACATTATTCTTCGTTTGAAACCTGCAATCCAGGTCACTGGCTTATACTGCTTTGTACGGATCAGACCCGGAGCAAACTTTACAGGCTAAAAACTGAACTAAAACATTTTGAAATGACGCTGAAGTTTTTCTTTTTACTTTTTTTTTTGTTTATATGTATAGTCGTGGGTATAAATATCGATACAGCCAACGTACTTAAATAACCGTCACGCCTCTTTCCCACAGGGTAGGGAGATACTTTGTTTCACTTGCTACGATGACATACCTGTTTCGCTAGGATACAGCCAAACTCGTAAATAGTGTTGCCCAAATTCAGTCTTGGTCTTGCAGTCTTGGTCTTGTTCTTGCGTTTTTGCAAGACCAAGACCAAGAACAAGACCGCGTATTTTTAGCAAGACCAAGACCAAGACTGACCGTGCAAGACTTGAGCAAGAACAAGACATAGCCTGCAAGACTCTTGCGTCTTGCAGCTAGGACTTAGCGCTATTTCACGGAGTAGTTAGGTGTAACAGTTCGGTGTATAGGTAGGTACGCTTAGGAATTCTATGAGACGCAAAAAACTATATCAAAGAATATGAAAAACTGGACCTATGCGCATTACGACTAATACCATAAACATAGCGAATAAAAAAATATCTATTAAAATCAAACTGAGTGCATGCATAGTTATGTTTTAACCATCGGTACTTTGATAATGCGGCATCAAAGGTTTTGTACTTACTTCTCAAAGAAATTTGCCGCTTTTCGGAAGTACATGGTTATGATACACGCGCCGGCGGCTTCTTTTGAAATCTAAAACAATCGTTGCCGCCGCGCCGAAATCATAACATTTGACACTATTCATGCAAAATAATTTCGAATTTTAAGAGTACCTACAGGTGTTCCAAAGAATAAATAAGTTTCAGAGTGCTTAGAATGAAAATGAATACATTATACTGATCACGCAAGTAGTATTATGATTAGGATAAAATGGTAAGGATAGGTAGTAGATGTCATAATAATTCATTCTAGTAAGTATATATTATAATATTGATTACTTATATGGTTTTAAACTAATTACTTAGGTACTATTATTGTACATTTAGTCATTATATTTCTTAAGTTTTTACAAGAAAAAATAGCAAAAAAGTGTTCAAATATCACCCGTTTGATAAATATTGTAGCCACTTTTAAATATACTTGAAACGTGTAAAAAAATTCTACAAAACTAATAAAATAATGAACACAAAATATTTACCTTGCTACTCTGCTACTTACGTGCAAGTTAACCAAGCCTGTGCGAAATATATACGTTTTGCATGCAAGCCCTCCCACCACTACTACCACACAAAACGCACACAAATCCCACAAACTTAATTAATCCTAACACCACACAAACACTGACGCGTGTTTCGATCCCTCTACGGGATCATTCTCAAAGTTAGAGCACAACCGATGCACATGCGAACCAACGTCGTACTAATTTGTAAAACTATAAATAAACTAAATGTACCCACATTCGTATATTACCAAACTACCCTCGTTTAGGCTTAATCATCCAGATAGATCAAATTTTGCAAAACACTTATTAGAATCAAATCAGCTGTTGATTTGTGTTGTATTTTATTTTATATTCAAATAAATGATAAATCGTAAAACTCTTTTATTAAATTTCTTATAAGTTGAGGGTTCAATCTCTTTCTAGACAGATAAGTATTGTTCTTTAAAATACAGTCAAGTTATTGTAATTAATTTGTTTTTTTACATGTTTTAGCAAATGTAAGCTTATAAATCATAAATGTTTATTAAGAAACAGTTACTTCCATGGAAAACGACATATAGGTCAGTTGATTTTTCGAATTTCTTATAAAATCTTCAGTTATTTATTAATCTGCTTGATCTTTACTATGGCTATGTTAATTCAAGCTCACAATGTTCCAATTCTAATACGTTTTTCTAAGATTTAAAGTAAACTTTAATAAATAGTAATAGACTAATAGGTAATTGCAAGACTTGCAAGACTCTTGCTGCAAGACCAAGACCAAGACCAAGACTGGGAGCGCAAGACCAAGACCAAGACCAAGACCAGGTGTATTGGCGCAAGACCAAGACCAAGACTGGCTAAGTCTCGTCTTGTTCTTGCATTTGGGCAACACTACTCGTAAAATATAAGTATCACCGACTTTATTGTTTATATCATAAAGGTTGTGGCGAACTAGTGGACTGTATATCTTTTGAATGGAAACAAATTATGATGATTAACTGATTTTTAATGAATATAAGAAAACTACATGAAATAATGGGTGACCTCGTGGCAGCAGCACCTCCTGGCGTAGTTAGTAACGGAACTGAAGTCTAGTTATAAAAAATGAGGTGCTGCTGTCACGAGGTTTACAACGGCAGGCTATAAAGGAGTTTATCCTCCACAAAGGTGTATAGGTGTTTTTCACGTCTTGGTAGTCTACATATATTTATTCTCTTGACTGCATTCAAGTCAATCGGACCAACCGTTGAAGAGTATCCTCCTGCGGAGACGATCCTGGCTGGGTCACCAGTACTCCACTACCAGATTATTCTATTGTCATCCGACCTACTCAATTATTGACTCAACAGCTCAATCGGTTGAAGATATCTGCTTCAAAATTGAGTCGCAAGATTCCACCCACACAAACATACAACACACATTGCAAGTTGTGCCTTAGGCTCTGTCTACCCCGTAAGTAGAGACGTGATGGTAGTAGTGACGTGCGTGCGTGCGTGCGTGCGTGTGCGTGCGTGCGTGCGTGCGTGCGTGCGTGCGTGCGTGCGTGCGTGCGTGCGTGCGTGCGTGCGTGCGTGCGTGCGTGCGTGCGTGCGTGCGTGCGTGCGTGCGTGCGTGTGTGTGTGTGTGTGTGTGTGTAATGCAAATAAAATAAAAGCTTGTAATTGTATTAAAGAGCTTTTGGTTAATAACTGAGACATTTACGTAAAGTTACAACGTACTTAGGTACACTAACTTAGTATTTCAAATTACAAAATACGAGATATGTTCTTAACAAAAACTTTGAGACAGGGACCCACCTTAATTGAATCATCCTTACTGTATTTCGCTAAAATTTACAGGAAAGTTTTTGGCAAAAAATTGGGCACACTCCTGTGAGAAAGGCTAAATAATTGCCCGTTAATGTATGCAAATTGTACCAAATGCCGCTAATCCGGAGCGAAAGAGACGGCGAATAGCCGGGAATTGTTATTCAAGAACGACGCCATGAAATTATGTGGAAAAGAATCGCTGGAACTGTTTATATGAGGCGTGACGAGGGCGACACGCGACCTACGAACAAATTACGAGAACGTTTGTTTCAAATCGAAACAAATAAAATAAACTGGTCAAGTGCGAGTCTGACTCGCGCACCGAGGGTTCCGTACAAATTCGGCAAGTTAATATAAAATCCAGTGTTAGCTGAGAGCTGATCCTAAGCAAAATGTGGACTGTGTGAGGTCAGTTTGAATTGGCTACTTATATAGACAGACACATAAAAAAGTTAGATCTCAATCACTACATTGACAGCCACTAGCGACAATTAATGGCAACAAACAAGCCTCTATTTCACCAACTCGACAATAAAATTGTCGGTGAAATGAAATGAAATGAAATGAAATGAAATGAAATGAAATAATTAAATAATTTATTTTGCTTTAGACATGGTAAAAAAGTGGTCTAGTATTAATGTTCAGCGACACGTCTAACCAAATAAATTGGCATGCAAACATTATCTTATTTTCTAAAGTGGATTTTGTAGTTTGAAATACTTAACACATTTTACAGAGTTTTCATTATTATTAAACAATAAATTGAAATAAATTAAAATATGAATGTTACTATAAATTATTACATTACAATTTCAATTATTTACATTACAATTACAATTATTTATTTTAAGTATTCTTTGATTGAATAAAATGTTTTGTCCTTAAGCCATTGAAATAATTTAAATCTGAATTTACTTAGGGGCAACTCAGCTATGTTCTTAGGCAGCTTGTTAAATATCCGTACCGTATTGCCATTGGAAAACAGTTTCACAAGCTACAATTCTGTTTACATTACAAACTCGTCCAGTATCTACGCCGGTTGGCTTCTTATTGACAACGCCTTGTATTTAGTATTGTCATAATGTCGCCAACAATTGTCAGGTTAGTGAAATAGGGGTTTTTTATTTTTTATTTTTATGTGGATAAGTAGGCAAACAAGCAAGTGGGTCACCTGATGGTAAGCGATCACCACTGCCCGTAGACGCCCGCAACCCCGGAGGGATTGCAGATGCGTTGCCAACCTAGAGGACTTAGATGAAATGCCTCTTATGCCCGTAATTTCCCCGGCTGTCTTACTCTCCACACCGGAACACAGCAGTGCAAGCACTGCTGCTTAGCGGCAGGATTAGCGAGCAAGATGGTGGTAGCGATCCGGACGAACCTTGCAGAAGGCCCTACCACCCGCAAATGGATACACTCATAATCTTTGACATTTACGCGAATTTAGACATTTTTTTTACAATAAATGCTCACAACGATACACCTAATTTAAACCCATGTTTTTATGCCTCATCCAAGGTCCCCTTTATCCATAAAACCTACAGGCTTGTGCTAACTTAGCATCGTTTGTCCTTATCTCTCACTTTGACATTTTACCTTTCACAGATAAGGACAAACGATTGCTAAGTTAGTAGAAGGCTGTATAGCGTTTATGAATTATAGGGTTCGACGCGATATCGTCTGTTGTAAATATCCTTTTGGGACGCAAAGCGAAGAAAACGATAATTGCTATTGTGGCGAGTAATGAATAATCTTACTTCACGCGGCTCACAGCCGAATTTACCTGAAAAGATAATCACAAATTAGTAATGCAAAATATGACAGCTTATATTTAAGAGTTGAGTTCGAGTAAAAGAGTAAAACCAATACATACCACCCTTGCAGTTGGTTTAGGAGCAAATAAATAACATAGAATGTACCTACAGTCACCAGCATAAATAAGGTGATCACTTATGTACCTTGGCACTTTAAAGTCATGTTTGAAAAACCATACGAAATCATGTAACGACTGAAAGCGACATGGTACAAAAATGATCACTTATTTATGCTGGTGACTGTACAAGTTGCATCTTCTGTTACGCATAATGGTAAAAGCGCATCGAGGGAATAGGCGACAATCTTAGGAATCATATTAGGCGATGCGGCTAGCAACCCATCACTATTTTGACTCCCCTTTCTACCTTTACCCCCACAATCATGCTAAACGTGGCCTAGGTCTTGCTATCTTAGGCTCTGTCTACCACGTAAGGAATAGACATGATTTATGCGTATGGCGTGCAGTGGCATTCAGGGTAGGCACTGCGGTGTGGAAGGCAAGTGGATACACCCACACTATTTTTTCAGGAGTCGTCATAAATCTCGACAACCCTGTCAAGAATTTTAACGACATAGCAGAGGAAATTGGACCAAAAGTTACGACGGTTGAGTATTTTACAAAATACTAACCGCCGCTGAGGCGATAGGTTCTCGAGAGTCTAGAAACAACGTTGCCCACAGTTGAATCTTTTTTTATACATGATCCGAAGTACACTTTTAAAGTACAAAATGAACGTGCTTCATTTGAATATTCGTGAGAAATGCCTAATCTAAAATCAATTCAATTAATAGAAACACAACAAACATGACCGCGCCAAAAAAACACCGAAGCTGATCTCCAAAACACCCAAAAAACCTTGCGAAACCGCCATCATAAAAAACGAAAAATCTGTCGTCAATATTGTCCTTATCAAGCCTTGGTTCGATGGCCAAGGTCGCGAGCGAGAGGGGGAGGGGGGAGGGAGACGCACGATGCGCGCGCGCAAGGCACCGGCCGGCACCGCCCGGATAATTAATTAAACATTAACATATTATAAGACGCAAGCACCTGTTTTTATTGAATTTTTGCATGCACTGCTGCATCGGTTAAAGTAAAGAAAAACAGATCGGTTTGCTGTTTGTTTTACAAGTCATCGGTGAAGTTTTTTTTATAATGAATAGGAAGGGAAAGAGCAAGTGGGTCACCTGATGGTAAGTGATCACCACTGCCCATAGATACCCGCAACCCCGGAGGGATTGCAAATGCGTTGCCAACCTAGAGAACTAAGATGAAATGCCTCTTGTGCCTGTAATGCCCCCGGCTGTCTTACAATCCACACCGGAACACAGCAGCGCAAGCACAAGCAGTTAAGAACTAAATACTCAGGGTTACTATGTGTCAGAATCTGAGTGGACAAGCCAGATGAAGTCAAGATAAATTAAAAGTTAGGACCAACTTTTAATTCATCTTAACTTCATCGCCAGAAGCCATTGTTTACTAGCATTTGTTCAATTTTGAAGTCGGTCTATGCATTTTTTCGTTTTAGGAACATGACGGGACAACATTGTTGCAATAAAATAAACGTAAATCAGATACTGTAGGACCACGGTTTCACTGCCAAGCATGTAGCGACTTAGAAAATTGGCGAATACAAAGTATTTTCGATGTAGGATTGAACTTTGGGTTATCGTTAATATTCCAAACACCTCGGCCGTGACGGCTTCTAATGGACGGTCTTCATTTGCATGATGAAAATAAGGCACGAATTTCAACAAGAAAAAATTGCATTTATTGGCTTTAAAAGCTACTAGCTGACCGTGAATTCGCTAGAGTTTTTAAGGTTCGAAAAGTTGGTAAAATTAACACATTTTCAGGATTCTAAATAACTAGGGGCATCATCTTGATTATTAGCCAAAAGACGCCCACTGAGCAATAAACTCTGCTACAATGAACGAACAAGATGCCGTCTGCATCCACCAGTTACCCGCAACTCTCACGATATCGTCGGTCCACTTGGACCCGGCAACGCTGCGTCTTTCGATTGGTGGTCGTCACTCGTCTTCCTTGCTTAGCGGTCAACGGTTTTCTGGGGCCTTACCATGACGTCTTAATGCGATTCAGTTTAGGTTCGCTCGCTGTCAGATTCATACTAAAAGTAACAGCTAAAACTTGAACTGAGTCGGAATTAGGACGCCATGGTAAGGCCCCTGGTGTCTTCTGCATGATTTCTTTTATCACTATCGGAAAAGTCCGTATTTGTAGTGATATCTTCTATGTTAATCATAACAAACGTCAATAATTTATTTTTGTACATACTAGCTTGCCGTGCCGCTTTGCTTGCAGCACTATCCCCTTTCAATTTCGAGAAACCCTGCCTTATATTAGTCTCCGCTTCTTCAAATGAAAGCACACCCTAATCACGTTAACTTTCGAGTCGAGTTTCGACACGCGCGGAGTCCCCAATCCGCATTAAATCATCCAGTCACTTTGCTTTGTTAGCATTTAGTACAATGGTAATATAACATAGTAGACAAACATACTATTGTAATATGTTAATGCCTTTTGGGCTTATAAACGCGGACGCACCCATTTATTATAATTAGTATAAAGAGCAAACACGAACGTGTCTCTCGAGACATAAATCAACTGTACGCACAAAAATATACATATATACAAATATTAATATGTCTCTATCCCTTACGGGGTAGACAAAAGCTAAAACAAGAAGTAAAGGCCATGTTTAGCGTGATTGTGGGCGTATAGGTGGGAAGGGGAATAAAAATAGTGATCGGTTGCTAAGTAAATAGTGGTGGTTCAAAGTAGTCTCTGCCTACCCCTGTGGGAAAGAGGCGTGACGATATGTATGTATGTATATATGTATTGGTTGCTAACCGCATCACCTATAACATGATTTCTACCATTTTCACCCGTTCCCTCATCTGCGCAGGAGAAGCTGGCTGGTACATTCCATGTTACCCTAAAATACCCAGTAAAATGACGAACCTTGAAAAATCTTTGCAAAGACGACGACTGTTTGTGTTGTTTGAATGTCTCCAACTTATTTCTGTTTTATTGGTTGTCTGGTAGAGATCGCTATTAAGCGATCAGACCGCCTACTGTATACTTCGTTCTTTGTTTCTGTATTGTTTTGTATTTGTGGTGTTTAATAAAGTGTATTTGTATTGTATTGTAGTAGTGTAAAGACGGTCGTTTCTCAAAAGTGCGAGCGTCAAATGATTTGTGGGTGAAAGTGAAGGGCCGCAGTAAACCGGCCGTTTATGAAGAATTGTGGTTAACATCCGATTTGTATGGGAAAGTGAAAACGCTACGTGTAGTTATGTTATTATTATTCCACTTTTTTTAAACTCAAACCATTTCCGCATTGATAAATCTAAGACAAATTACTTGGCACACAAAAAATAATTTTAACTAGGTTAAGACAGAACAGCCGTACCTTTAGCAAATGCTGCTGCTTGGCGCCAGGATTAGCGAGCAAGACGCTGGTAGCGATCTAGAAGAGCCCTTACCCTTACCACCCGCAACTTCTCTTTACTTTAACCATTTTTTTATTGCTTTCAAGTGCCACTAATCACATATTTACACAGAACACACTGATCAACTTAAAATGATCCGCATTTTAACCGATTACACTCGCTAACCTATTCAAATCTCATTATTGTTCTCACAAAGGACGGTAATGAGAAGAGTATTGAATCGAGCGCCATCTATGGGCACAAAGCGGCGGGATAATGCTGTGACGTTGGCGAAATTTAATGGAAACGTCACTGACACTCGTGCTAGGTTTGCGCGAGTACCGTAAACTTTGGTACGTTCTCAATTTATTTGGGACTAGTGACTAGAGTGATGTACAAAGTTTTTCCTGGGAAAACAGTGTTGTGTGGTAATGATATTTCGAATTTAAATTTTGAGATTCATCAAGAATTAAAAAAAACAAATCGCAGGTGGCAAATAAGCATGCGGCTGTAGCCGTAGGCCGTGGTTAATTAAATATTGGTTAAAAAAATATTTTCTTTTAGATTGACACGAGACACACATTTATGTAAAATATACCATTGATTACCAACCTCGAAGTATAGTATCCTTTTTTTTATTTATTTATTTATTTATTTAAGGATTTTTGATATATTAACCCTTTATTGTACTAGCTAGTTGCTGGTTAAATACGTGTTCTTATACATATTTCAACAACCTTTTGATAAACAAGAACCGTATTAATTATTTACATTAACATCATGGCCATTTTCAAATAAGCAACAATCTCGATTCTTGATAGAATGACATCACTAACAGGAAATGAGAAACATAAGTTAGGTATTCTGTTAGTTGCAGTTGGAGCTCTCGTCCGTTCGTCTAGCAACATTCAGTCCGAATCGAAAAATCTGAACAAAAGCTTTTTCCAACGCCATTTCATTTTATTCATCATCCAACGATTCACGCATTCGTGTTGAATCGTTATAAAAAATATGTACCGGTATTACAAAAAGCGGTACGTCAGTACCGGATGTCCCTAGCACTGCAGGATTTCTCTAGTCGACTTATTATTAGGTCCTCCTTTCGATCCAGGCTTTCCCTAAGACCTTAGTTAATACGACATTTTCGGTGATTTAGACGTAGGGTTAGACAATGGGGTGATTCATAGTTACCTATATAGTTGATTAAGAATGAATGGGGAAGATAAATGATGATTCAATACCAGAATTATGTAAGATTTATCCTCCTTATCAAATATTGATTTAAACATTCGCGATCATGATCATGAAACATTTATTCAGCAAGTTGTTGAGTTAGTTTGACTAAATAGATAGCCTTTTAAATGTTTTCAAGGATTTTTGAATCATAATTGACAAAGAATGTTTCCATACGTTCAAAGTGAACCGCGTCAAAAGTGGGACTAAGTTTGGATCAAAAAAATTCTAGTGTTAGTGAAATCACTAGTATGTTGCAAAATTGGATAGGTTCTTAATAGGGATACGTTACTCGGATGTCAACAAGACATTTCCAACTCAACTCTGGGTTGTGAACTTATAACCCCACGACACAAGTTGAAACAATGAATTACTAACTGCCAACTCGCAAGTCCCTCGTTTGCAACTTTTGACTACAACGTCCAATGTTGGGCAAAGGTAATTAATGTAAATAATTAATTGCTTAGTTCTTGACTTGTGAAAATGATTTGCATAGATAGATTTTACAGTGACCAGGCAAAAAGATTACATCGAACTGGTGATAATCTTCTTATTTTCAAATCCGACTGACTGATTATTTGATTCATCAACACCCATTAACTATGCTGAAAATTTGCACATTTCTTTTAAATGCACTAAAGGAATTTGAACAGATTTTGCTAATTTCCCTCGGGATAGGCAACAGGAGCCGCGGTTGTAAGCTAGTTTTTTAATTTGCCGCAACATTTAAAATATGGTAAAATAAACGGATCGCTCTGTCAAAATCGCCGCTGCTCATGTTTCGCACTAGTCCATAATTCTTGATACGTGAGTGAACCATTCATTTGATTATGTTAACCCCACAGTAGTTTTATGTTAAAAAATAATCTTAAAACTTCGAGAACTAGGTCGTATTACCGTGCAGCTAACTTAAAGCCGGGCCCCATATTGGGCGCCAATTCGCGCCGCGCAGTTTGCCAAAGGATTACAGACGCGTACGTCTGTTAGGTTTCCGGATTTATTTCACACGCTTATTGTTAGATCGGGATTTAATATGATTTAGATATGTATCACAATTATAGCTACATACATTTGCACCTATTTTACTCAAACATAGTTTCTGTGCAAATTCATATTAGATTTTATTAAATAGCTCAATTAATAAAGAGCAATCAAATTGTTTAAGTAGGGTCGAGTAGCATGTGATACAAATAAGTGTGACTTAACAAACGATAAACTGTAAGTCAAGAAAACGAATGTTGTCTCAGCATATTATTATATGTTTTATATTCAAAGTTGTCTCAGCACTTGACCAATGAAGTACCTAACCGATCATTAATAGTTAAATGTACAAACAAATTTAAATGTTACCGTTATCAAAAATGTATTCCCATATGAAATTTGAACGCTGTAGAACCATACGCTAGCTAAGCCAATCAATATCTTCTGTTCTTCGCTTGAAACAAGAATATTCTAAGGTCCGGCGTTGTTCGAGGAAAATCTGATGCAACCTGTTTCTTTGCTGAATTACTTATTTCAGTTTTACTAATCTTTCCAAAATATACGTCTCGTTTATACAAAATTCAGTGTTTTAGCTCACTTTTCTCTAAATCTTTATTAATATTATAAATGTGAAAGTGTTTTTATCTTTCTGACTGTTACTTTCACACTTAAACCGCTGGACCGATTTAGCTGGAATTTGGTTTGTTGTAAATTTAATGTCACATGACCTTATTGTCGATATGAATGAAAGAACTGAACTTTGAAAAATCGTTCGTTGTTAATGGAAAAAAACTTGCCAAAGCTCATATTATCGTTAAGCTTCAACTTTCCTGCCATACACGCCGTTACAGGGCATTAAGCTCGATAAAGCTCCTGGCAGGGCGGCGTTTGCGTTCCTTCTAAAACTCTTTCCTGCTAAAAAGTTTAAAAAAGAAGTGGAACGCGTTATAAACTCTTCTAGAGCCGGATCAAACCGTTACCGGGTATCAAATACTTGTTTTTATAAAAAAACTTTGAAGGAGGATCATTAGTAAGGTTTAATGAGTTTCTCTGAACTATATAAAAAGCTATCGATTTTAGTTTCTAACTTTTTATGTTCTCTGTATGTCTCTATGCTTTGTTTCCATATAGTGGCGTAAATTTATGGCTACCAATTTAACTGTAAATGCATTAAATAACTATGATACTTTAATACTTCTCGAAATAGAGGGGACAAGCCACGCCAATTAGCCGCGTTCGTGTTAATAAACAACTAACTATACTTACACAATCTCTTTCCACAATTATGTAAGATATCATAAATATTACAATAATGAGAATCTGGTAATGATCATATCCAGGACAAGTCATCGCAAAAGAATCTCGACGCGGTAACAGAATAATAACTATGAAAGAAATGTTAACTAAAAAAAGTCAAATGTTATTTGCGAAAATATACTGTTTAGTTAAACTAAATCTTAGTTACTACTCTATTGAATCTTGTTCTATGTAAGTATCTGTTTTTGCGGTGACTGGTCCGAGCTATGGTAATGATACAGTTAAGTTTAGGGCATTCGTAGCACATCGTTTACTCTTCAAAAAGGTTTAGAAGTTACGCGCTTCTGAAATGTAACCTAATCCCATTAGCCGACACTTTCGGCCTAGTAATTTTACTCGCGAGTATTCCTACTCGCCGCATCTCACTCCCATCTCGCTTACAACCCCCTGTTTACTACCAACATAAAAAAGACAAACACGGCCAATTTATAAAGTTGGCTAAATGTTCCCCGGCGCATAATTCATTCACTCGTAAATCAAGTTTTGCAAAGTCTTAATTTTAGTAGGCTTTTAACTTGAAACTGGCGCGGATGCAACAGTTATCCTCAAGGATAAGATACGGATAAAGTGGTATAAGATCCATTTATAACTCTAGGCGGGAACGTTACTTAATTCACGTTTTGATCCATAAAGGACCGGCAATGACAACTCAATACAATACAATACAGTGACACATTATAGAACACCACAATAATAAACAATACAGAAAATATCTACATGGATAGAATCACAAAGCATCAGACTGATGAAGTGTACTTCAGGATATTCATAACGTCTCAAACCAAAGTTGCATCTATGTTACATCTCTAATACTAACTTCAATAACCTTATCAAATATAATACCACAATTCCACACATCAGTACACAAATGGCGTTAAAACAATGTCCCAGTTGCTAACGGCCGTACCACAATTACCCACGACGGTAATGACTAGTGACCGAATGCCCCATTCATTGCGGGGCTAACACGCGCATTGCGTAACGGTTTATCAACAACGCGCGCAATGTATTACGAACCATGTAAAAGGTCGATTGTAGCCGAAGTGGGGTAGTAATGGGGTCAGAAGTTGACCAAACAGCTTGTAAAGTTGAGAATCGGAGAGCTCTGCGATCGCGACATTTGAGAGGGCAATGACCGCAGTTGGGAAATAAGCTGTATTCGGTTGCGAATGCAAAGAGAGCTTGTTTTGTGGGTTCCGTATAGAAATAAAGAGATTTAGGTACCTGCAACAATTCCCCTTAGTCCATTTTGGTCTACCATTCAGACCTACTAATCCATTTAGTCCTTTCTTACTACTTCTGGCACGAATTTTTAATAGGACTACACGGACACACTTCTAGTGATCAATTTTATTTGAAATTTGGTACATAATATAGGATGGATGATAATGTGAGTAAGGTCAAGAAAAAGCACAATTGTGCTTTTATGAAGCATATTTTCATTGTTTTTTCAGCCGCCACGGATGATTTTAACATAGTTATTTAGTTATTTAGGGGACCTCTAAATACACATAAATATATTTAATTTATGACGTTGAATAATATCGGAGCCGACATATTATTATACCAGATTTAAGTTACAATATATTTTATTTATTTATAAGCCTTTTTATTCCGAATTCGCTACAATTTCAGTTCAATTTACATGTTGTTGTTGTTGTTATTTATTAAATTGTCGCGCAATTTGGCGTGCGTCAGGGCATAGGCCTCTTCCGTGTATTGGAGGGTTTGGGCTATAGCTCCCACGCGCGCCCAGTGCGGATTGGGAACTTAACACACACCATAGAATTTCTTCGCAGATGTGTGCGGGTTTCCTCACGATATTTTCCTTCACCGAAAAGCTCATGGCAAATTTGAAATGTAATTTTCGCACATATTTTTTTTTTTTATGTGAATTGGAAGGCAAGCGAGCAAGTGGGTCACCTGATGGTAAGCGATCACCACTGCCCATAGACACCCACAACCCCGGAGGGATTGCAGATGCGTTGCCAACCTAGAGGACTTAGATGAAATGCCTCTTGTGCCCGTAATTTCCCCGGCTGTCTTACTCTCCACACCGGAACACAGCAGTGCAAGCACTGCTGCTTTGCGGCAGGATTAGCGAGTAAGATGGTGGTAGCGATCCGGACGGACCTTGCACAAGGCCCTACCACCCGCAAGATAAATGACTTGACAATGAATAAATGATTAAATTCCGAAAAACTCAGAGGTGCGAGCCCGGGATTTGAACCCACGCCACGACGCTCTTCTTGAGAGGCCACAGGTCAAACCACTAGGCTACCACGGCTTTAAACATATGCCTAGTAACAATGTATAAACATGATTTATTCAATACTATTTTACTATACATAATAAGACTATTATTATTTAATGGGATTCGGTTTTATGTGTGTTCTGGGCGATGGGCTGGCAACCTGTCACTGCCACATCACATTTTGTCGATCTCTGCCTACTCTTTTAGGCACTCTTTGGCCTATAAACCTATAAATACAGGAATGAGAATGTAACTACTTATCTGGATTTCATAATTTTTCTATTTGATCTATCTATCTTAAAAATATCTCGCCTCCGATACACTTTGGATAAATACATAAAACATACATACAAAATCAAAAACAAAATCGTCGCCATTGTCTGTATAAAGGAACACCGGCACAGTTCGCTAATAATTTACAGCGTTTTTACCTTTAATCACAACAGTACCCTAATTAGAGCTCTTTACAAAAAACAGCAGACGAGCCAGCACGTATCGTAACGCTACCGAGCGTGTCGACACGGGCCTATTATGTTTCGCGGTTATGTTGGTCACTGCGCATGAATAGACTGTAGTTTTGAGCAATTTACGTAATCGACGTACATTGGTGTGACGTAATGATTAAATTGGCACAAAATTAATTGTAAAACTCATTGTAACTGCCGAAACTGCAAAAGCCAAAAAGCTAAATTTAAACCGCTTAGGGTGCGACCAAACCGCCGCGTTTACGCAGTGACGTGTCGTAGGCGTCACGTTTTTCACCGTTTCTTCATAGATTTTGTTGCGATTCCGTAACGTCACCGTTTTTTAAGCGGCGGTGTAGCCGCACCGCACCCTTATATATGCACGTCGAAGCCGAAGCCAAAGTTCTTTTTACAAAACTAAATAGCATAATACTTCCACTTCCCTGCAGGTCTGGGAGCAAAGAAAAAACATAGAATGTTCCAGTTCCTACTTTTCCCATGTAAATAAAAGCCCATCGAGGGAATGGGCGAAAATCATAGGCATCATGTTATAGGTGATGCGGCTAGCAACCCATCACTATTTTAATTTCACTTTCCACCTATACGCCCACAGTCTTGCTGTTTAGCAGACAGACTGTAGACAGAGCCTAAGGTAAGACCTAAAGGCCCTTTTAGCACGAGTGTAAACGTATTGCTAGAAAGGGGAATCAAAATTGTGATGGGTTTCTAGAAGCATCGCTCGATGGGCTAAAACCAGCGCGTTAAAGAAACAACTGGTTCATTAGATGTTTTTTAGGGTTCTCCGTAGCCAAATGGCAAAAAACGGAACCCTTATTAGATTCGTCATGTCTGTCTGTCTGTCTGTCTGTCCGTGCGTATGTCACAGCCACTTTTCTCCGAAACTATAAGAGCTATACTGTTGAAACTTAGTAAGTAGATGTATTCTGTGAACCGCATTAAGATTTTCACACAAAAATAAAAAATAAAAAGAAAAAAATAAAGATAAAATATAAAGAGGTTTGTCAGGATCGTAGCAAGTGGAACAAAGTAGTCTCTGCCTACCCCTGAGGGAAAGAGGCGTGACGATATGTATGTATGTATGTATGTAATAAAAAATAAAACAATTAATTTTGGGGGTTCCCCATACTTAGAACTGAAACTGAATTTTTTTTTTCAGCAAACCCATACGTGTGGGTTATATAGATACCCCACATAGGTCTTCAAAAATGATATTGAGGTTCCTAATATTATTTTTTTCTAAACTGAATAGTTTGCGCGAGAGACACTTTCAAAGTGATAAAATGTGTGTCCCCCCCTGTAACTTCTAAAATAAGAGAATGATAAAACTAAAAAAAAAATATATGATGTAGATTACCATACAAACTTCCACCCAAAATTGGTTTGGACGAGATCTAGTTAGTAATTTTTTTTTATTTAATATTTGTCTGTCTATATAAGTACCCAATATAAAGCGACCTCACACTGCCTACATTTTGCTTAAAAGCAGGGTTCTGCTAACACAGGATTTTATAATAACATAGCTAATTTGTACGGAACCCTCAGTGCGCGAGTCCGACTCGCACTTGGCCGGTTTTTTCTTTGCTTCTAGACCAGCAAGGAACTACGGTATAGTCCCATAAAAACCTTTAGAGTGAGCAGAGCGGCAGTGAAAGTGTTCCCACGGTGCGATGCGCCGGCGCAGCTCTTACGAAACGCCGTTTTAAGGCTAACGCAGGCGGGCTGCGTCAGATGTTACTGTTGTGGTGAACGGGACACGGCTGTAGTGTTTTACCTAGCCTGAATGCAATAAGTATACATATGTTTCTACTCATATAATAACACTCATAATGAAACTTTGGTTAAGTCTATATTGTATAGTCCCCAATAAAACACTTGTAGTCTAATGCTGCTCTTAAAGTGCTCCGTCGTTACTTTGCCAGACCTAGGTATAGTACATTTCGATGCTAGTGCGGAAAGTATGTCATTACTTCACGAGTCTCGATCTTGCCACGAGCCGAGAGGCGAGTTGGCAAGACTCGAGACGAGTGAAGAATGACATTTCCGCGCGTGTATCGAACGACGATTTTCAATACAGTTGCGAAAAAAAAATACAACACAGAATAATTGAAATAACTTATTCATAACACCTTGTCAACAAATGTCACTAACACTAAGCTTAACTTTAACAAAATGCTGTTAATTGAGCAAAACGGGAGGTTCAGTCCACAAATCTCGTCATTCGCGCTTTTCATTTCAAGTAAACAAAATAAAACTCACTTAACCTCAAAAATCTCTTTCCCGCCGCTCAGCCGCTCCAGTTCTACGGGCAGACTCCCTCCCAGTCTCTTACCTCGACTGCTTTAACCACCGAGCGCCGCCATGACAGTCTGCTTTACCGACTCTACCCAGGCGTATCGCCCGCGTAACCCGCGTTTACTCAACAACAGTTTGGAATTTGTCCGACGGATGGCGTTTAAGCTACAACTCATTTTAACAAATAGTATTAATTGTAATGTCAAAACAATAAAATTATCTCTGCTTCAGTTAATCTCCGACATAATATAACACTTTACTATTATTATCTTAGTATCATTATGTTCGATTATTTATTTGAATTGTATAAACACAACTACTGTTGCCATTAGAACCTTAAAAACCATGGTTGCAGTTGGAAAAACGCCTCCAATTTGACAGGCGTTTCGGCAGCTAAAATTCCGTTCCATTCAGACACCTTAATAAGAACTGTTTTTAGGAATTCAATATTTTATAATAATAATGATGAAAAGGCTAGTAATAAAATATAAAATCTCAATATTTTGATATTTTTACATCAATAATAGGTTTTTATTTTTATTACGTCTTGGTAAGACTAGCATTATAATAACTCTTTGGTAAGTAGTCGTGAATTGGAACAAATACAAATAAAAAAAATGGAAAAGTAAATCGCACTAGTGCGCAAAAACGAACCTTTCGCACGCAAAACAGCCAAAAAAAGGGCACTTTTTGAGCAACTGTATTGAAAAAACTTTTGCTGCCGATAAGTTTTTCTTTTATTTGTCCATTCAGACAGGCTATGGTCAAAAACCAATCAGCCGTTCAGGACCAAATACGCTGTTAGGTAGCTACTTATTTCAATTTAACCATTAATGTTAGGTTCTAAGATAACGGACATAATTTTGACACTTGACACGAAAATACACCCATCACGGCGTTGTGTTCGGGTAATTTGTTGACTCTGAGCCCAAATTTGCCATTAATTTGACATAATATACACAAAGTTGTATGGAAAGCGACCCGTTATTGTTGCTCGTCAGTATATTAACTTTTCCAGAAAGTAACAAATCTACCACCGTAAGAAAACTGGCTATCGATTAAAAAAAACCGCAAGAAATCGGTCCATCCGCTTGAGAGCTACGATGCCACAGACAAACACATACACACACACGCACACACACACATCGACGTCAAACTTACAACGCCCCCCTTTTTGCGTTGGGGGTTAAAACAGCAGAATATCTCCCACCAATTACTTACATTCACCATCGCCATTTCCACGCAGCCTCCGACTGCGTGTGCGATTTTCCAAATGGAATGCCACAGCTTTATAGACCAATTATCGGCTCATCGGCTCCATCGGCCGATACTCGCCGATTGGGGGAGATAAACGCCCTGCTACCGTACCGCTATACATTTCTTTTTAATTAGACCACAGTCGATTTAAAAAGGATTGCGTGAAAATAAAATAAACTGTTGAGAACCGAGAAGGCCCAGCGGACGTTCCGTGACCAAATCGGGGATGTTTAACAAAAGGTCGATCGTAGCATGTGGAACAAAGTAATCTCTGGCTAACCCAATGAGAAAGCGTGACGGTATATTGCCGTAAGGGTAATATTCACGTACCGTAGAACCCTGTCGCAATTGAGGATGATGATGACCCTTCCGACCGATTCCGGCCATGGCGACCACTTCGACTCCTTAGTATGACGCTCATGCGCCCGAAGGCTTATGCAGCCGATCTTAGCGGTGAAACCTCGCGCACAATGAATGCACGCGAGCACATCGTTGACATAATGGTAGCGAATGTCTATAGATATTTAGCAAATTAAGGAGGGATGAAGTTGTGTCGTACCAGAGAACAAAGCAGTTCTCGGAGGACAGCAATGGAATGGATAGCGACAACTCCGCCGACAAGAGCGAGCGCGAGCAGAGGCCTTACCATGACGTCTTAATGCGATTCAGTTCAGGTTCGCTCGCTGTCAGATTCATACTAAAAGTGACAGCTAAAACTTGAACTGAGTCGGAATTAGGACGTCATGGTAAGGCCTCAGAGCGCTGGGCCACTGGCGCGCAGTGTTCGTTTCGCGCCGGGCGAGCGCTCCAAGAGGAAAGACTACGAACTAGTCCGAAACATGTCGAGCATCAATCGACTTTTATACGTGAGTTATCCGTTTGTGTAATTATGATCGAGTCTCACGGTAGTTTCATGTTGCAGCCCTTAAGTAGTGAGCTAGAGAGAGATATACTTATTTAAGTTAACTCAATAAAAGCATATATAAAATGCTTTTAAAGTGAATTCCTAAGGCACCATTAAGCTAATGCACCAGCTGGTGCAGTGTCCGGTGTTCACGGCTGTGAAACTAAACGTTTCTTGAAAATTTCAACAGTTTAGATATCTTTAACGTCATTTTATTTGTCATTTATTCAGCTACTGTGAGGATTATTTTGTAGGTTGTAACTTTCGATTTTAAAGAAAGAAAGAAAGAAAAAATGCAACGTTGCGAGCTCAGCACGGATGCACCCTCTTAATCACTTTGTTCTATAGTTATTTTTTTTTTGCAATATTATATTTAA
Source organism: Pandemis heparana (assembly GCA_963854515.1). Classification (NCBI taxonomy): domain Eukaryota; kingdom Metazoa; phylum Arthropoda; class Insecta; order Lepidoptera; family Tortricidae; genus Pandemis; species Pandemis heparana. The sequence continues at coordinate 15,424,468 of OY978018.1, read as the reverse complement.
AAATCTAATCTACCATTTATTTTCTATGGATGCACCAAGTATGCCGAAATTATCGTAAATCAAAAAAACACGCAGTATATTTAAAAGAAGGAAACAAGAAACAAATTAATGTAATTTTATTAGTCATTTATTCAGCTATTTTGCGGATTATTTTGTGGGTTGTAACTTTCGTTTTTATAAAATTTTCTGCGATTTAAATATAAAAAAGCGGTGTAATATTAAATTCTACGCGGACGAAGTAGCGGCCAACAGTTAGTTTAAAAAACAAAGATAACCTAATACCAACACACGCTGTGGCCAAAGTTAAACAACTTTTTAAACATGAAGCAACTTCGAAATAGCTAATTTTCAATTCTTAGTGTTGTAGTTAAAAACAAAGGGATAGCTTGTGTGCCGATTGTTATTTTACTTACGCCATCGTGGCTTACATAGTTGCTTTTACGTCAACGGAATTTAAGTTTTGTGACGCGTTAAATATTCATTGAAAATTTTAATAAATATCTAGAGAGATACGTTTTAAAGATCAGATAGACGTACAGGCAATAGCGAATTAGGTGTCTAAGGTAGCACAGATTAAGGTGACTGTGACAGAAAAGTAATGTCAGTTTAATTGGCTACACTGGGTACTGTACTAGGTAGACAGTGCCTATGGTAACAAGACCTAAAGGCCACGTTTAGCATGACTGGGCGTATAAGTGGAAAGGGAAATCAAAGAGAGTCGTTTTTTTTACTCATTCATACAATGCAACAAAAACTCTTTAATGGATTTCATTTGCAAATAACCTCAGAAAGTCTGAAGCAATTAAGTAAATATAAATTATATAAAAATAATATTTAATAAAATTACAATGTACAAATAGTAAATTTCAATTCAGACCACTTCGGCGGTACCTATATATTGTCTGAAACAAAAAAACATTTATGCAAATCAGTCCACAACTCAATTGACAAATACGTTATTCGAAGTAAGTTAAAAATGTAACAAAAAAGATTCAGAGAGCAGCAAAGAAACAAGACGACTTAGCCAAGACACTGGTCGCAACACGAACTACACAGTCCACTGATCTTTAAAATGCATGTTAAAGTTCACCACAACTCTGGACTTAAAAATTACCTCCCACTCTACAGTCTTCACTTTAAAGTTCAATCTCAAATAACGCGTTAAAAATGTAAGCTCTAACTTTGGAAAACTCGCATTTATAAAACTTTTGCATTCAGTTCTAAATTCAAACTTTAGTGACGTGTAATAGGAACTTATAGCAACTTTACTAGTGTTGCGTAACACGAGAGCTTGCTGAATTAAAATTTAAACTATTCTTGGGAGCGCTCGTACTACAAAGCAATGCGTGTTAATGCTTTCGTAAGATGAGAGGTTTAGTTAAGTTGTTTTAAGCAACTTTTGATTTTCATTTTTAACCCGCGAAGCCTCTTTGCGAGGCACATAATCCATACCTGAATTGGTTCATTTTTTTTGGGCGATACGATGGCTTAGACAGCATAGAATCGAATACATACGTTAAACTTTCAGGGTCAAAAACTCAACAAATTGGTAAAATCCAGCGATACAATATAATATAAACCTAATATGTATAACTGTTCATAAACAACAAACGCTCGATATTGTAACAAACGTACGATGAAACAGGAAAAAAATCTGACATCAATAATACTTAAGCGGCCGAAATAATACCTTCTCGCTCATACATAAATCAGGACATCCTTACCCCTACCACGGGTTTCTTTTCCCACCTCGAAATATAATAAGTAAAACAATATCTCGCAGGAAAAAACATAGAATGTACCGGTTGCTTCTCGTCCCGCGCTGATGGTAAAAGCTGGTGATGTAACGAATATTCGCATATTCTCTGCATATTCGCATTCGCATTCGCATTCGCAAAATTAATGCGAAGGTTTTGCGAATATAAAAAAAAATTGAGGGTACCTAATAGTTGTTTAATTTATAATTATCGCAGCCCGGTAAGGTAGATAGCCCCTAGATTGGCTGGGTGCTAAATTAAATAGCCCTATCTGGCAACACTGAGCGGAATGACACTTCAATCGGATGCGTTCGTATCAACTCGGCTATTCTTGGAACAAAAACCAAACGGAACGCACTTCGTTCGAACGGGACTGCCACCAAGGTCACCAAGCCATAGAGAAATGGCGCCAAATTTTAACAAAAACTGAATATTCGCATTCGCGAATTTTGGCAGTAGATATTCGTTTTCGCATTCGCGTTCGCGGATATCCAAAATATGACATTCGTTACATCACTAGTAAAAGCCCATCGAGGGAACCGGCAAAAATGTTAGGAATCATGTTATAGGCGATGCGGCTAGCAACGCTTCACTATTTCCGATTCCCCTTTCCACCTATACGGCTAAAACCATGCTAAATGTGGCCTTTAGGTCTTGTTAACCTAGGCTCTGTCTACACCGTAAGGGATATAGGCGTTATTTGTGTATGTATGAAAATTATGGTGCAAAAAAGGGACCCACCGGTTGACATATCTGTGGCGTTCGGGGTTCCACATCGATTGGCATATTTCATGGCCCTGTTACGTCAGGCTGATAAAGATGTACCTTCTGTAATAAAGATTGCACATCGGTCTTCTCCGCTAAATTCGGCTTCATAGAGCTTTGTCTTGCTCTAACTTACCTTCTTTCCTTCTTTCCTATGCCTTCGTCAACCAATGAATCCTTCAAGTTTCTCAATTTCTCTCTGTTCCGGGCGGTGAGGCTCCAGTTTCCGCCCGCCACTGTCCGGATATCATCCTTCCACCACATTTGTGGCCTTCCGCGTTGTCTCTTCTGGTCCCATGGCCTCCAATCCAGTAGGCGTTTGCACCAAGAGCCATGCTTTCTGGCAATGTGGCCGGCCCATTCCCATTCGAGTCTTGCCACCCTAAGGCCGATGTCCGAGACGTTACTCTGTTTCCTGAGCCACTTGTTTGTCTTTCGGTTCCTCAGAGTGACTCCTTACCTTAACTTACCAACGTGACGCCAATTGTCTCTTTCCAAAGACCGAAGCAAGCTTTATGACCTAGCATTGGCGTAGCGTCCATAGAACTCGATTCCCACTGGCTTGCCTATTTTAAGGCATTTGGGCAATTTATTTTGCAGAATTAGAGGAAAAGGCTAGTTAAGTTCCCTTCGGGTTGCCTTCTGATACACTTGACGCCACACCACTGTGGCCTACTATAAAGATATGGCGTAGATTCCTGAACACTGCCTGACAGTCGCGTCGTCGATTGATCTCTCTCGAAGGAACTCATGGTACGGCCAAAAAAAAAAGCGTCTTACCACGTAAGCATCGTAGCAAAACAGATTGCTGTTTAACCGGTCGTGTAATAGGACCGGCACGAGTTGCCTTCCCGCTCGATCATACCTGTTACGGATTGACATTGCGATGTATTCTCATACAATATGTCGCAAGCCTGAAAATCATCTTCCATGCTGTAGGCTTACCCCCTTATTCATAAACGCACTATAGGCCTCTGCTAAGTTAGTAATCGTTTGTCCTTGTCTGTGAAAGGTAAATGTCAAAGTGACAGATAAGGACAAACGATTACTAAGTTAACAGAGGCCTATAGTGCGTTTATGAATAAGGGGGTTATTGTCTAACTCGCTCGCAATCACCATAGTGTTCATTTTGACAGTTCTTGTATGAATGTGACAGCTAGCTGATTCCGATGCCAATTGTCAGCCCATACGTGAACTGTCAAAATGAACACGATGGCGATTGCGAGCGAGTTAGACAATAAGCCTACTGGTCTGGTAAAGAAAAAACATAGAATGTACCAGTGCCTTCTCTTCCCGCGTAAATGCTAAAAGTAAAAGCCCATCAAGGGAATGGGCTAAAGTAGCCTATGAGTTTTTCCAGGCAATCTATCTCTTTTTATAAAATGTATTAATTGTATTATAGCTAAGTTAAGTAGAATTTAAGTACCTACTATTGTAAATCTAATTTATTTTGAAAAATGACTTTCTGCCAAGTTTCAAGCTGCCAAGATGGTATTTCCGAATGCGCTGGTAGATTCAAAAAAAGACATGTAAAAGAGCCCTTGGCGGCCTATTTGCAAAATAAACTTTTGACTTTGACTTCTGTTCCAAATTCCATACAAATCTGTTCAGACAAACTTTCGTATTTAATAACATTAGTAGGATTTGATTTGGTTCAACAGTTTAAAAGGTACGGTGCCACATATCTACCTACACACAAACAGACACACACGCTGATCAAATTTAAACACCCCTCTTTTTGCACAGGGTGTTAAAAGGAACTTTACCCACAACCCAAGTTGTAAGTCAGACAATAAGATATGACCCTTAGCGGTAGATACATCATTACGGCTATATCTGCGCGGGGGTGGGCAGAGTGCACGCTGCAACCGCATCGCCCGAGGCAGACATAGAACTCGCATTAGAGATAAATGGTAGCACATATATTTTTCTACGACGAGTAGGCAAAGAGCTAAGAAAGTCCAAGAATTTATAATTTGAAGGGTTAATCATCATTTCCAGCCTAAATGTCCACTGCTGGGCACAGGCGTCCTCTCAAAACGAGAGTGCTTGAGCTATTACTTATACCATTGAATTACTTCACAGGTGTGTACACGATGTGTGGATGATGAACAGATTTGCGCGAAATTTAGCACAGACAGCTACTTTTTATCTCGGAAAATAGCGTAATTTCCGCGGGATTGCGATGAACGAATACTTTGCAGACGAAGTCGCGAGCAACAGCCAGTAAACTAGGTAACAAAACTAATAAAAAACTAACAAGGAAGCACTACGATTGGTACTAAATATTTGTAAAATTAATATTAAGATCAGTTTCTTCGTGAGAGAGGTGTTGACCCTCGCTCCGGGTCGTTTCTGGTGCAAAGTTTGTCCATCGCGGTACAACGTGGTAACACTGCGAGTGTTGACAGGCACCTTTGGGCACTTGTCCCACCGCCGGCGAGTAGCGAGAAGCGAGTGTTTTTTAGTATGGAACTTTTGTCGCCCGGCGACAAAAGCGACAAAATTTCCATACTAAAGAACGCTCGCTTCTCGCTACTCGACGGCGGTGGGACAGGTGCCTTGCGCCGGGTATGACTGATTGTTTTTTTTATGGTGCCACACTTGTGCCCTGGTGTCTTGGACGTGCTCTTGTTTGGGATGTCACTTGTGTGGACACGCTAGCTCCGTCCCACGTCGTTAGCACAACAAGCACAGTTACTTAAATGCCGTAAGTATTCACAGTTATGTGCCCATTACGAATTCGTTGCGCTGGCTGTGGAGACTTTGGGCCCCTGGTCTTCACATACGAAGTCTCTGTGCAAGGACTTATCCACACGTTTAGTCCACACCTTTGGTGATCTCAGAGCGGGATCCTACTTTGCTCAGCGGCTAAGTCTTGCGATCCAGCGAGGCAATGCTGCTAGCATCTTGGGATCCTTGCCACGAGTCGACAGTGGTGGTTTTGTTTTTTAAGTGTTTCCGTACTAGTTTAAAGTTTAGGTTAAGTAGTTATATTTAGCTGTTAGTTTTTTTTATTTTTTTATTATTACTTATTTACTGCTACTGTATGTCCTTGTACTTCATGTTGAATAAAACCGTTATGTTTTAGTTTAGTTTTTAACTTTTTTTTTTTTTTTATATTAGAGGGGGCAAACGAGCAGACGGGTTTTTAGTTACAAACATACATAAACCACGTCTTTATTCCTGACGTGCTAGACAGAGGCTAAGGTGACAAGACCTAAAGGCCACGTTAGTTAGTTATAGTTTACTTTCAACATGAAACTATCGTGAGACTCAAACATAATTACATAAAACGGATAACTAACGTATAAAAGCCGAAAATAATGTTCCGACATATGTCCATGTTTTGTTATGTGTGTTGTGTGTGTGTCCATGTTGTGTATGTCAGCCATACTCCAAAGTGTGTTCCGCGGAACCCTAGGGTTCCACGAAGCCCTCGTAGGGGTTCCACGAAGTCCTCGTGAGAGCTCCGCAATCATTTCGAAATAATTCAAAACACCTCTCATTCTGATTTTAGGGTTCCGTAAAGTATTTCGCTTTCTAAAAGGGTTCCGTCACCGAAAAAGTTTGAGAACCGCTGGTGTATGTTATGTCGGAATAGTCCGAAACATATGTCGGAGCATTGTTTTCGGCTTTTATACGATAGTACGTTTTATGTAATTATAGTTATAGTTTAATTTTCTTTTTACTCATTATCTTATGTTTATTCCTTTTCTTAGCATTAGCTTGTTCTCAATAGGTATGCATATAAAATGTGTCCAAGAATCGTCCCTAGCTCTCCGAGTTTCCCTTGTGTCGGTCGCACGCGAGATTTTTCCGTGGCAGGCCAATTACTATAGAAGCTTACATATAACTAATATGTATGTGATATATCACTTAAATATAGTTAACGTATCGCTATTCCCAAACAAATTTCCAAAAATCCTAACAAATTTTCGACGAGTGTAAATTAAAAGGTTGTTTTTAGGTACCTAGTCAGATTCACGGTTAAATAACATACATACGTAAATCGCGTCTTTATCCCTTACGGGGTAGACGGAGCCTAAGGTAACAAGACCTATAGGCCACCTTTAGCATGATTGCGGGCGTATAGGTGGAAATGGGAATCAAAATAGTGACGGGTAGCTAGCCACATCGCCCATAACACATGGGCTTTACCATCTGCGCGGGAAGGGAAGCAACTGGTACATTTTAAATTTTTTTCTTTCCTCCCAGAGACCAGCATGGAAGGTTAATAACATCAGCCCGGCTAGCACGACAGCGCGCAAAAGTCGCGTTGCGCGCGAGATAGACTACCCATCTCTTTCTAGATTGAACAGTAAGTAAAAGACAGGCAATGTATCTCGCGCGCGACGCGACTCTTGTGCGCTCTCGTGCTAGACATCTATCTATCTCCAGCCTATATACGTCCCACTGCTGGGCACAGGCCTCCTCTCAGAATGAGAGGGCTTGGGCTATAGTTCACACGCGGGCCCAATGCGGATTGGGAACTTCACACGCACCATTGAATTGCTTCGCAGATGTGTGCAGGTTTCCTCACGATGTTTTGTTTCACCGAAAAGCTCATGGCAAATTTCAAATGAGATATCGCACATAAATTCCGAAAAACTCAGAGGTGCGAGCCCGGGATTCGAACCCACAACCCTCTGCTAAAGAGGCCACATGTCAAACCACTAGGCTACCACAGCTTACACGGCTAGACATGCAGACATAATATATTATCAACGGGATATAGACCGCCGGTTACCCTTATCAAGCTCTCGATATTTCGGCGCAGACGCATGCAGTCTAGGCAACATTAAAATCCATCTGCAATTTATTCAGTCGGGCCAATATTCAAGCGTTTCGACCGCTCGGCTCATGCGTCATTGGCGTCCCACAATTATTATCCTAACAGAAGGACAAGCTGCAACAACTTTGGATAAGCTAAATGCAGCATCGATACTGTGTTTCGTTGTCATAAAAAGTTAGTCTCAGCGTCATCTCTTTTAATGGCATATGCTGAGACGATAATGAGGAAAAAAAAACGCCGAAAAAACGCTGAATATTCGCCCAGTCTTCAATTTCGGAGGCCCGAGGTGTTTACGCAATATTGCGGCTTCCCCTGGCCAGGAAGTGGAAATTTCCGCTCGCCTATCTGGCGTAACTTACAGCCCGGGGCGACGTAAAAAATATTGCTAAATTAACTTGATGTAATAACTCACTAAATACAGTTCTGAAAACTACATGCGAACTAAACTAAGACCATTGATTTAAATGTACAATCCTAATCCCGGATCTTAATCTCGATGGCCGGTAACCGGTCGCGCGGTAATCCGGACCGCAGCCGGGGGTCGATTTGTCAAGTATCCGCCTTCCCGGTAACCAGGCTCCAGTGTACCGGGATAATGCCGGCTGCAGTGTACGGTCGCCCAAATAAGTGGTCTACCACTTTTCATCCAAATTCCTATCAAATGAAAATGTCGCTAAAGTCGAACTTTCAAGTTGACAGCCTGTCTTATCGACGTTATATATTGTGACGTGCAAAGGAATTTTAACCTTAATTTTATTAACTCAAATAGAATATATAAGAAGTACAAAATACTTATATCTATATACCTCTGCCAAGCAGTTTGTTGGCAGAAAGTGGAGAGCTATCAATCGCTATTTTTAATATTACACACTATGCTAGAACTATATTGATAAATACCATCAGCCAAATATGTGGTACTCTAAGGTTGAAATTCCTTTGCACGTCACAATATATAACGTCGATAAGACAGGCTGTCAACTTGAAAGTTCGACTTTAGCGACATTTTCATTGTTTTTTTTTGTAACAAGGGGTGAGAGGTCCTAAGCTTCGTGACGTCACATTTCAAAATCCAACAGGTACCTATAGAATAAAGTGTTAAAATGACAAATTTGAACTATTAAAGAAAAACTTAAATGGAAATAAAATTAATTACGGAATTGCGGTTTTAATTTAACAATTTATTAGTTGTAAAATTACAAAATATGTGACGTCACACTCGAGCGATAAGCTAATTCTACGCAGACGGAGTCGCAGGCAACTGCTAGTATAAGTTAGAATATCCAACTTTCAAAGGAAATGTTCAAAGAATCATTGAAACCAACCTCCAGCTGCGTTTACCCATTACGGGAATTCTATGGTCTTTAGTAGACAATCAATTGAATCAAACAAAAGACTATTGTGATTGTTTAATTGGCCGATCATTGGTTGCACTTGACCTAGGACTTTAATGTTCCATGAATAGTTACCTAATTCAGAATCCTTTGCTATTCACAGAGACATCAAAATCCTAAAAAGACCCATACTCTTCGAGCTATTTCGGTGACGACGGTGACTCTAGTTCTTCGGCGAATCTCCGGATTCCCGATTCTGTAGCGCAAAGAAACACACTACATAACCCTACACATATGTGTGCGAGTAATTAAATTACTAAATTCAAACCTAACCAAAATAAAAGCTGGTTAAACAGCAAATGTTTGCTCGGCAAACGGTCCAAAAACAAAAACTTGCCGGCGGACCTAAATTTAGTTGGTAAACTACATTACGGTCAAGCGGAGTTAAGGTTTGCCAGTTAGTTTAGTGGAGAGTAACTCGCACCTGTGACACTTGATGCGGTTTTAATCTTAACCCTGTTTTAGTTCTAAATAGGTTTGGAAGATGCGTTTGGTGCGTAAATTAGAAAGTTTAGGGGTACAATGATTTGATGGTCTCGTTCAAAAGTATGTAGTCATATTGTCTTACAAAAATTTCTAAGATTTGCCCATTCCCTTGATTGCTGTTACGATCTGTGCAGGGAGAGAAGCAGCTGGTATACTAAACTTATTCTTTGTTTTTCTTAATTTTGCTCTCAGACCAGCATCTTTGATTACTTTATATGTGTCAGTTAAAAAGATTTTATTGATATGAGTAGTATGTGCAAAGATAGTTAACTCTAAAATATATGTTCAACATACATACATTAATCATGTCTTAATCCCTTGGTAGACAGAGCCTAGGGTACCAAGACAAAGAATAGGTTTGTCATGATTGTGGGCGTAGGTGGAAAATGGATTCTAATTGGTGATGGGTTGCTAGCCACCAATGTATAACATTTCTACGATTTTCACCCATTCCCTCGATGGGCTTTTACCATCTGCGCGGGAAGAGAAGCATCCGGTACATTCTGTTTATTCTTATCTCCCAGACTCGCATTGAAGCTACTTCAGCAAATGTTTACAATCACATGAATCGCAGCCACAGTTGCCTTTTATATATACAGATCTGTTGCAATTTGTACATAAATATATCATAAAACAACGCATTTGAATATATCCTCAGACGGATGCCCTGGGGCACCATTAAATTCAACTGCGCCACTAGTCTCCGCGATATTAAACCATTTGGAACCATATCCCCGAGAGATAGCATTGCAATTTCAGCGTGGGTGTCGGCAGGCAGTTCCCATTTTTCACAAGTGATTAGATGCTAAGATTATTCGTGCATTATCGCGGCGCGAGAGCGGGTTGTATGCGGGAGCTGTAATAGGAGTATATTTAGGCACGTTTATGTTGATTTTGAATTTATTGAATTCCTAACTAAACGATACTGAAAACTAGAATATAGTAAAGCTATGGAGCGGAATCGAACCCGGATCCTCATCATTCCGCGGTGCCTTTGGAGAGGAAGTAGCTCATAACATAACCTTAATCAATATATAGGATAGACTACGATTTATTACAAAAAAAAAAGCGGCGGATAGCACTCTGGGAGTGCCGGCAGAAGTGAAAACGGCAGCTTAGAATAGATTTTAATGTTGTAACCTCCATGTCGCTCAAGACGCGTACCGTACTGGCCGCTTACAGAAAAAATGTACGTATTATTTATATTGACAGACCTCTAACAATGTGCTAATGCCCTAGTACTTTTGCTTCACGATTTGCAGTCATAGATCACTTTATAATGGCACAAGAAAACCAATCCTGTCATTAAAAATCGCAGTAAATTATGTTAAGGGTTAAACTGGTGCTGCGGAACCCTGGCACATATCTTACGGAATCAGGAATCCATGGACCCCCTTTAATAAACCCTGTTTTAAACGGTTGAGGACTGAATCTTATTTATTTAACACTTAATTGGGCCGCCAAGTCGGCGCAAACACTTGCAGTTTGAGTTGGAGCGTCTCCGCGTACTGTATGCTAATCGGGGAAACTCATCGACTCCGGTTCCTCGGGGGCTGAGGTGAACTCTATTTTATTATAATCATGGAGGAATAAACCTATTTGTAGAGACAGGGGCCATCTTTTGCAACATATTAGTGATTTAACCACAGCACACGGAACTTAAATAATCTTGTATTTATCTAATGTGCGTTCGTAGTAATTTGACCAGGGGCTTTACCATGACGTCCTAGTTCCGTTCCGACTCAGTTCAAGTTTTAGCTGTCACTTTTAGTATGAATCTGACAGCACGCGAACCTAAACTGAATCGCATTAAGACGTCATGGTAAGGCCCAGAGATCTGTATAAATACATAAAAGGCTACCGTGACTGACTGAACGATCAACGCACAGATCAAATCAAACCACTGAGCGGATTGCGCGGTGACTTGGCACGCAGGTAGTTATTATATTACAACTAGCGACCCGCCCCGGCTTCGCACGGTATATTATGCATGTATTATACATATAAACCTTCCTCTTGATTCACTCTATCTATTAAAAAAAACCGCACCAAAATCCGTTGCGTAGTTTTAAAGATTTAAGCATACATAGGGACATAGGGATATAGGGAGATAGGGACGTAGAAAGCGACTTTGTTTTATACTATGTAGTGAGTAGTGATAGTGATTATTATAACGTAGGCATCCGCAAAAAAGGATTTGGCGACATATCCGGATAAAGTAAGGGATGAAGACGTAATTTATCTATGTGTGTATGTAAGTTAATGACACATTTACATGCTTAATAAACCTTATTATTAGTTTCTTCACCAGGGCTGCCACTAAGCCCAAGTGCGGGTAGTTAGGAAAACCCGTGCAGCTAGAAGATGTTGATAAAAACACCATCATTTTCATACTGCGCATATCCCATCCACGTTTTACTTATTTGCCGCCACCTGTACCCGCCTCTTCAGTTCTCTCGAGAACATGGATGCAAAGTTGCGTCCGAAACGTCGAGGTATTCACAAGAATACTCTTTATTTACGTGATTATATCCCGTTTTTCTTATAATAGTGTGCGAAAATCGCGAAAGTTTGAATCGCTTCATTATTATACCTATATTCGTAACCTTCAGTTCGGTGTTCCATTTTCAAATAACCCACACTCGCTCCGGAGTCTTTCAGTCGCTCGCTCATGCATCACACTGGCGCACTCGACGAGTACTTTTTATTTAGCACGTTATAAATTCTCAGTCGAATGGAGACGTTTTTTCTTCTAATTCTCTGCATGATATTTATACATTGATAAACAGATTCAGTGTCGGAAAATATGCTGTGCATTTTAATTATGGTACTTATTTGAATTGGGTCTTTTGGAATTGCGAAGGTAAGCAGAAACTTGCGGGCTTAGACCAAACCACATTAGTTAGAAACGTCAATCCAGTTTAAAAAATCATTTTCATCATTCATATAAACAAAAATCACCTGTTGACATATCCTACTAATCTAACTAATATTATAAATGTAAAAGTATAGATGGATGGATGGATGTTTGTTTGTTACTCAATCACGCCAGAACAGCCTAACGGATCTGGATAACATTCGGCACATAGATAGAGAAAAGTCTGGAATAGCACATAGGCTACTTTTTATCCCGAAAAATTGCGAAGTTCCCGCGGGATAGCGATAAACGAATTCTTTGCAGACGAAGTCGCTGGCAACAGCTAGTATTATCAATGCGAAAGTTTTTGAGGATGGATGGATGGATGTGACGATGTTAGTGTGTATGTTTGTTCCTTCTTCACGCTGAAACGACTTGACGGATTTGGATAAAATTTGGAACGGCGATAGCTTGTACCCTAGATTAACACAGAGGCTACTTTTTATCCCGGAAAATTGGATAGTTACCGCGGGATAGTGTTAAACATGAATATACTGTTATTTCTTTAGTCTAATGCTACGCGGACGAAGTCGCGGGCAGAAGCTAGTTCCAAAATAATTCTAAAACAGTGTCGCACAGACATGGCTTTCTCGCATGTGTGGTGCATTGTAATTGGATTTGGTTCATTAAACGGAAAGCTCTATTGTGCGCGAGATTGTTAAGGATTTTGCGGGTCTTAATCGACAAGGGGTGCTGCTCGAAATTGTCAATGCAATCCAGTTTGAACCGGTTCGCCGTGCGGTGTTCTGATTGGTCGGTGATTAATAAATGACAAGTTGATTAGTTTGTATGTGACGTGCTATTGCGAATATAGGGTGCACTACTGCTATATTAATGTTATACCGTACCTAAGTTTATAAAGATGTATGGATGTATGGATGTTTGTCATTCTTTCACGCCGGAATGGCTAAACAAATTTGCATACAATTTGGCAAAGGTACCAGCAATCTCCGTTCCAAATTTGATCCAAATCCGTCGAGTCGTTTCAGTGTGAAGAAGGAACAAACATACAAACTCACTCACTCGTTAACATACTCACAAACTTTCACATTTATAATATAGTAGGATTTAGATACTAAAGGCAATTTAGTTTGTAATAAGTATTAATTTAGTTGAACTTTACACGGTTCAGCTAGATTACGTTTAGTAAACGTAAATATCATTTAGTAAATTACTTGTAGCGATCGAATGTTATTAATATCTAGGTAAAGATGACAACGTAAATTTTCTTCGTAAAGCCTCTGAATATGTTTCTAAATCCTTTATGATGTGTACCATGACGTCTATGCGATTCAAGTATAATATTTACATACATACATACATACATATCGTCACGCCTCTTTCCCACAGGGGTAGGCAGAGACTACTTTGTTCCACTTGCTACGATCCTGACATACCTCTTTCGCTTCATCCACATTCATCAATCTCTTCATACATGCTCGTCGGTTTCGGGTACTCTTGACCTGGCCTTTCTCCAAAACGTCCCCAATTTGATCACGGAACGTCCGCCTAGGCCTTCCCCTGCCAACGCACCCATTAACACTCCCCATATAAATCTGATTAGTTAATCTTCTTTCATCCATCCTCTCTACGTGACCAAACCAACTAAGCATACTTTTTTCTATCCTAGTCACTATATCTTCTTTCACACCAGCACATTCCCTTATCACACTATTCCTTATTCTATCTTTCAATGAACATCTTCATCTTCATCTTTCAGTGAGTTTGAACATAAAACACTATTTAATAAATATTAAAACAAAACAAGACTTTAAAACTAACTAAAACTATTATATAAGGCATCCAAGACGCTGGCTGCATTGCCTCTCTGAACTCTTATTCCTAACCTTTCAAATTAGAAAAAATATTAAGTCTAATATCAGTTCTGTACACTACTACATACAACAGGTCATTTACTTAAGTATTTCACCTATAGCGTACACGCCACGTTCCAGCCTCAAGTACCGCAAAAACAAAGTAATCCGCCCTTTGTTTCGCGTTGAAGTCGCTCGATGGCCATCGCTTTGAACAATGAACAATACGCCTCCGCTCGATAGCCAATTCATCATCATCATCGGCCTGAAGACGTCCACTGTTGAACTTACCTCCCCTTTATAATGCTACAATGAAGAACTCGCCACCTGCATCGACTGTTCCCGCAACTCACATGGCCGATTGGATAAAGGTTTTGTGTGAAACGCAGCTCGCACCTAGCCCCATACTGTCTTAACATTTTCGCCGCCATTGATTTTATATGCAGTCAGTGCATGCAGTGTATGTATGTATCTCTTTATTGTACATAAAACACATGAAAAAGGTAAATACAGGACAACACAAATGTAAAAAGGCGAACTAAAAAAAATAAAAAACACACCAAAAGGTAAAATGCACCTTCGTTCGACAAGACAAAGTTGACGTTTGTGAACACTATACTTCATTTAATTTAGAACTAGCGACCCGCCCCGGCTTCGCACGGCATATTTATGCATGTATTATACATATAAACCTTCCTCTTGATTCACTCTATCTATTAAAAAAAAACTGCATCAAAATCCGTTGCGTAGTTTTAAAGATTTAAAATTTTATAGTGATATAGGGACAGAGAAAGCGACTTTGTTTTATACTATGTAGTGATGGGAAACCACAATAACATTATATTGCGGCTGGTCAACTATTTCTTACCTAGCAAACAGTACAGTGCAATAGTTTGGCAGCCGCATAATAAAATTGTTTTAATGCCACTTTATTTGCGTGGCATCAATTGTTACTGTAGTACAAATCGTAAAGAGATTACAGTTCACGAGCCGCAATATAACATTATTGTGGTTGCTCATCCTAAATTAAATGAAGTATAGAGCTGCTTGACCGTGAAAAGGTTAAAATTAATTTGGTTCTTTTTATAGCCTTTTTGGTAACCCACTAGGCAAATGCCTCCCGTTTCTCTTTCCACCTGTCTTTTACGAGGCTTCCCCACCGGCTCAAAGGACTCCAAATTGTCCCGCTATAGTGGTCTGCCTCTGCATTGATAGCCATCCCACGGGACACAATGATTAGGTAGTATTAGTATGGAAAGACAATAAAAAATTCTGAAAAAACATTACAAGTCTATTCAGTATGACTAATTCAACAACTTACTGACGAACTCCGGATTATTTACCCCCGATGTTAAAAGAGGAGTGTAAGTTTGACAACAATGTCTCTGTGTGTTTTGTGTCGGTGTCTCTGTGGCATCGCAGTTCTGAAAGAGATGGACCGATTTCTATAGAGTTTTTTCATTCGAAAGCCAGTTTCCTTGCGGTGGTTCTAAGCTATGTTTGAAGATCATCAGCTCTTTTCCAAAAACTTGTAAGGCATCTTTTGCATATAATTGAATATTTTTTTAATTACGTATGATTATTAACTCGATTAATGCGTGGGGTTTTTTTAATTTAACGTTATTAAGTTACCGTGTGCTATTCAGCTCGAACTTTTCCCTTTTTCCATTTTTACCTTTTATGGATAACTTGGCATTTGTGCATTTGTATCGTCCTGTTTCTCCAATACACGGGGGAGGCCTATGCCATGAGGCACGCCGAATTACGCGACAACAAGAACATGTACTTACTGAAATTGTAGCGAATTCGGAATAAAAAGGCTATAATAAAGAATAAAGAGTTATTGTATTGTATAATAATAATAATTGTCCTGTTTTCATCTTTTTCATGTGTTTTATCAATAAAGAATTATACATATACATACTTTTCTAATCGTATCGGGAACCAGCGTCCGCGTTTGTCTGGATTGTATTGTAGCGCGTTCTAAATAAAAGCGAACAATGCCGAAGTGCAGGCCTGACAGGAATCTGATTAAGCTACACATATTCCAGGGATTGTAGGATATTGACAACACGTCCGAAAGGATTTTTCGTCACAGAAATTTCACAGGTGCGATGGTTCATAGCGGTTACGAAGATTATTAGTCTCTTTATCAGTGTTTTGTTAATTCTAAAAACGTTTTGACTGGTTGATACACCAGTGTTTTTTTTTTAATTATTTTAATTATGTCGTATTTAGAAACTATTATCATTAAAAATTGGCTAGGCGTCACTGAACTTATTTAAAGTATAATAATAATAACGTCAGATTAATTCATCATCATCATCATCATCAGCCTGAAGACGTCCACTGCTGAACAAAGGCCTCCCCCTTAGCACACCATAATGAACGACAAGTCGCCACCTGCATCCACCGGTTTCCCGCAACTTTTACGATGTCGTCAGTCCACCTAGTGGGAGGCCTTCCAACACTACGTCTTCCGGATCGCGGTCGCCACTCGAGAACTTTTCTCCCCCAACGGTTGTCTGTTCTACGAGCGATGTGGCCTGCCCATTGCCACTTCAACGTACATACTTTTCGAGCTATGTCGGTTACTCTAGTTCTAGTATTTCGGATTCTGTCGCGCAAAGAAACTCCGAGCATAGCTCTCTCCATAGCTCGTTGAGCGACTCTGAGCCTTTCCAATAGGCCAGCAGTCAAAGACCACGTCTCAGAGCCATAAGTCATCACTGGCAACACGCACTGAAATACTCTGAGTCTATACTCACGTCTTCAGGCACTGCGGGATTTTGGACGAGAAGATATCGCGAAGTTTCCCGAACGCTGCCCATCCGAGTTGGATTCAGATTAATTATTTCTAGTGAAATATTTAATACATAAAAAAGTCACAAACCGATTATAACTAAAGAATGTTATGTCTAGGTCTGCCAAACGGTAAACAAATAAACCAACAGAAGTGTAATAAGCGAATAAGTTAAATAGACCAAGCGAAAGCTAGTGCTTGCTTAAATATTAAAACAAAAAAGTCCATTAGAAAAGCGGCAGCTTAACTACGAATTAAAGCTCCTCCATTACATCTGCGGACAGCGAACTCGAGAGCTTTCAAAAAAGTTCAGTATTAATGCCCCGAGCAATTAAATTAAAATTTCTTTAAAATAAAACTTGCAGCGAAATGCACTTGGTCCGCAGCGACCGAGGCTGGCGCACAAAACGTTGAAAGCGTGAATTAAAACGTTTTAATGAATTATCTTACTAATCTAACTAATATTATAAATGCGAAAATATGGATGGATGGATGGATGTTTGTTTGTTTGTTACTCAATCACGCTAGAACTGCCCAACGGATCTGGATGAAATTCGGCACATAGATAAAGAATAATCTGGAATAGCACATAGGCTACTTTTTATCCCGGAAAATTGCGTAGTTACCGCGGGATAGCGATAAACGAATTCTTTGCAGACGAACTCGCTGGCAACAGCTAGTATTATAAATGCGAAAGTTTGTGAGGATGGACGGATGGACGTGACGATGTGAGTGTGTATGTTCGTTCCTTCTTCACGCTGAAACGACTTGACGGATTTGGATAAAATTTAGAACGGAGATAGCTGGTGCCCTAGATTAACAAATAGGCTATTTTGTATTCCGGAAAATTGCATAGTTCCCGCGGGATAGCGATAAACATGTCAAGGTCGTACCTGCCTAATGTAAGTCTAATTCTACGCAGAAATCGCGCGTCGAAGCTAGTGTATTAATAAAGATTAAATTCGTCTCTGATTTTCAACACTATCGAACGCTATTTCCACAAGATGCGATTTCAAAAACGCCGCGTTCGAGGTCATCTCGAAAATGAACCACGGATTAGTCCGAAACATGTCAGGTATACACACACACACACACAAATCACGACTATACAGAGCCTGAGGTAACAAGACCTTAAGGCCACGATTAGCATGATTGTAGGCGTATAGGTGGATAGTGGAATCAAAATAGTGATGGGTTGCTAGCCGCATCGCCTATAACATGATTCCTATTTTTAGTCTTAAGTCAATTGTTACTAACATCCTATGGATCAGTCTGGTCTGAAATAAAGAATTTTTATTTTATTTTATTTTATTTACTCGACTTTGCTTGCTACGTGCTTGTTACCCTTTCATAATAAATAATTTGTATGCCCCAAGGCACCACATAGTGATACAAATAGTAATATAAGTAAAACCCTGTAATTTACCTATGTTGGACAAATAAATCTTTGAATCTTTGAATCTTTCTTTGAATCATAGCGCAACGCAATGGCTCAACGGACATGGTTAAAATTTGGCATAGATGTAAATTATAGTCTGGAATATCACATGGGTTTCTTTATCCCGGAAAATTGCGTGATTCCCACGGGATAGCGCAGTCGGCGGACAACAGTCGGAAAATATTTTCCAGTTCGCCAAGAACCGTTTCAACGGGTAAGCTACGAACCTCGATAATGTACAAGACGCGGCAGTGAGATTTGATGAGGTTTATACTTTTAAGTTATTGTTTATGGTTTGTACCCTTGGATACGATGTTGTTGATTGTCTTGAGTTGTCAGATTTGTTTTGGTTGGAAAATATATTATGCGGTGTACGGACAAGAAATATGGTTTTAATGTTAACAATTAGGAATATGGAGACTTCCGCTAGTGGATAATATAAATATAGTTTCAACAGGTTATGGGCTGCCCCATATTCCTTATTTTCAGTGATTCGGATAAAAATATACCAAATTTATAATTTTGACATTTTCAAAATTCGTGTTAAATTTTTATTAAAGTACTATAAATAGAATTTGTTACTGGCGCAAAAGGCCTGCAAGAGCAAAATATGGCTTTGAAGATACAAAATGTAGTTTGTCGGTTAGAAGATGGAAACGATTTTCACAATTGGAAATTTAGAGTGGAATTATTACTGGAGGAGAAAGGCCTCGGTAATATAGTGGCTTGTGCTGAAGTAAAGGAGGAGCATAAAATAAAGGACGCACAAGCGAGATCGCTGATAGTCCAATGCATAGGAGATAAATTTTTGGAAATTGTGAAAGGGTGCAAAAGTGCAAAAGATATGATGAATTCTTTAGAAAATATCTTTACACGAAGAAGTATTATGAACAAATATAATTTGAAAAAGAAGCTAATCGAATTGAAGTGCGAAAACAACGAAAAATTGCAAGATTTCTTTTTGAAATTTGACAAGCTAATAAGTGACATTGAAGTAATGACAAAAATGGATGATTCTGATAAAGTGGTACATTTGCTACTCGCCTTACCCGGTAAATACTATAATGTTACGACAGCTTTAGAAGCAATGAATGAAGAACTGACTTTAGAAAAGACAAAAAGGACACTACTTGATGCAGAAATTAGACTGGATGACATGATTGCACCAAACCAGGATAGTGCGTTTAATATAGAGTGCTGGAACTGCAATGAAAAAGGACACACTGCAAGATATTGTCACAAAAATTTTCAAACCAGACAGTATTTTACTTCTCATCGGGGAGCTTCTGTCCGAGGTGGTGAACCATATAGACGGGGTCGTGGTAGAGTGCAGAGACACATTCGAGGTGCGAATAGAGCATGTACATCGAGGGATGATGCAATAATAGTCCATGAAGAAACCACAGAGGAAGTGGGCTGTATGATTGATGGAGAGTTCAATTTAACTTGTAAGGCAATTTTTGATCAATCAATTTCCTTTGTTGTAGATTCTGGTGCATCTCAAAATTTTATATCAGATATTTATACACAATGTATGACGAATATAAAGAATTTAGAACATCCCATAAAAATTAACACGGCTAATGGTGAAAAACTATTTGCATATCAAAGCGGCAGTTTACAGATAAAGTGTGGTAACGTTAAGTTTACGGTAGAAGGACTTATAGTGGCAAATTTAGCCTACAATCTTCTGTCTGTACGTAAATTACTGGAAAAACCAAACGAAATCATATTTGTAAATAAATATGCAAAAATAACCTTTTATAATGGATCTAATATATGGGCATACAATAATGGCAAACTTTATATTTTACAGGGTGAAATTATAACAGAGGATGGAGTCGCGGCTATGTATTCAGCGGATGGCATGTTATGGCATAGACGTTTAGGTCATACCAGCTCTAAAACTTTACAAAGGCTACAGCTACCACTTAACAACAATGTATGTAATGCTTGCATGAAAGGTAAGGCAACACGATTACCATTCAAACCACTAGAGCGACCTAGGTCACGTCAGGTCTTAGAACTGTTACATAGTGATATAGCGGGCCCATCCAGCATTCCGAGTATACAGGGTGAAGTCTATTTTCAAACGATTATAGATGATTTTTCCCATTTTTGTGTAGTTTTCTTGTTAAAAAGAAAATCTGAAGCTGTCGAGAATATTATTAACTATATCCGTCGATACGAAAACGAACTTGAGAAAACGGTTAAAAGAATTAGATGTGATAATGCAGGCGAATACACTTGCAATAGTCTACGTCAATTTTGTAACCAGAAAGGTATAACTTTAGAATATAGTTTACCATATTCACCAGCTAGCAATGGTGTGGCCGAACGAATGAATAGAAGTTTATACAACAAAGCAAGAACTATGCTTATTGAAACTCAGCTACCGAAAAAATTGTGGGGTGAAGCTATAAAATGTGCAACCTATCAGTTAAACCGTTGTACCTCTATGGCTATTGACTATAAAACTCCTTGTGAAGTTTTATATGGGACAAGAGACTTAAACAAGCTACGTACATTTGGTGCAAAGGCGTGGGCTTACATTTTACCTAAACCTGATAAACTTTCGGAAAGATCACGTGAGTGTAGGATGGTAGGATATAGCAGGACAGGGTATAATTTATGGGATCCTAAGGACGATAAAATAATTGTGTCACGAGATGTGAGATTCGATGAAAACAACATTATATACAACGAAATTAATCAAACTGATAACGAACAAGAGTGGCAAAGAGTAAGTACGTCAGAAATAAATTCAGAAAATAATAATCGGGTTACTGAGCTTGAACAAGATAATGAAGATAGAGATGAGGTTAACGTTGATAATACGAATATTGATGAAGGAAATATGGAACCAGAAGAAATATTTGAAGATTGTACTGAAGAAACTCTAAACGAGAGAAACGACGTTACAAATGAACTTGCGATAAAAACGAGAAGTGGCAGAATTGTCAAGCCTCCAAAAAGATTAGAAGATTTTGAAACATATGTGGCCTACTGTTTGTGTACGGGTGATCCAAGTTCTTACAAAGAAGCAGTCGAAAAAGGTCAAGAGTGGCAA
The DNA here is from genome assembly GCA_963854515.1 of Pandemis heparana. NCBI lineage: Eukaryota > Metazoa > Arthropoda > Insecta > Lepidoptera > Tortricidae > Pandemis > Pandemis heparana. The sequence continues at coordinate 15,403,232 of OY978018.1, read as the reverse complement.
GATGCGATAGATAAAGAATTAAACTCCCTTAAATGTTTGGGAACCTGGGAAGAATCGAAATTGCCTAAAGATAAAAAGGCTATAGATACCAAATGGGTATTTACTACTAAAAAGGATGGTACGAAAAAGGCCAGACTAGTGGCGAAAGGATTTCAAGAAGATACATTATTTAATGTATACTCACCAGTAGCTCGTATGCCTACAATTCGTATGATGCTGAGCCAAGCGTTACAAAATGATATGTATATGAAACAATTAGATGTTCCAACGGCCTTCTTAAATGGTTTTTTAAAGGAAGACGTCTATATAAAACCACCTTTAGGGGTAAAAGCAGAAAAAGATGTTGTTTTGAAACTAAAAAGATCGCTCTATGGGTTAAAACAAGCACCTAAATGCTGGAACGAAAGGTTTCATTCATTTTTAATTCAAAAAGGTTTCAGACAGTCGAAACATGATTTTTGTTTATATGTTTTGGAAGATGTATTTTTATTAGTTTATGTTGATGATATAATTCTAGCGTCGAAAAGTAAAACAAACTTAAATAAGTCACATGATTTTCTAAAGACTGAATTTAATGTTAAAGACCTTGGAGAGATGAGTACTTACTTGGGACTGGATATTGTCAGAACGCCAGAATCAATTTCAATTTCTCAAGAATCAGCTATAAATAGATTGCTTGATAAATTTAATATGACAGATTGCAAAGGAGCAGAGACGCCGATGGAAGTAAATTTTACAACAGATGACAATGAACCCATTACTTTCGATATACCATATCGTGAACTTATAGGTAGCCTCCTATACTTAGCTACTTCAAGTAGACCTGATATTTGCTTCGCAGTATCTTATTTAAGTAGATTTTTGGATGAGCCCACTTTATCCCTGTGGAAAGCAGCTAAGCGCGTTTTGCGGTATCTAAAAGAAACGAAGTCAAAATCTCTCGTATATAAACGGAATAGCAGATGTAACCTAGTTGCATATACCGATGCTGACTGGGCAGGTGACAAAAAAGATAGGAAAAGCGTGAGTGGTTGCGCTGTTTTCTTTGGAAATAATTTGTTGGCTTGGTTCTGTAAGAAACAAAACGTGGTCGCCTTATCAACAGCCGAAGCTGAATATGTAGCTGCTGCTCTAGCGTGTACAGAATTAATTTCTTTAAAGGGTTTGTTACAAGATTTTAACAGTCCTTCAAGTTCAATGTTACTTGTAGATAATCAAAGTGCGATTAAGTTAATGGAGTCAAATGAAAATAGTAAAAGGTCAAAGCATATTGATATAAAATATCATTTTATCAAGGATTTAATTAATAAACGTGATATAATTGTAAAATATGTAAGCACGAATGAAAATACAGCAGATATTTTGACAAAGGCTTTAGGAAAACTGAAGCACAACTATTTTGTCCAAAAACTAGGCTTCAATTGAATGACTTCTTTGTCATGTGCCTGTATAGTAACAATAATGAGTTATAATTATTATTATCTATACTAAAATGAGGCTTCTTGAACTTGAGGGGGGATAGGGTTTGTTAAATAAAATAAAAATATTTTGTATTCCTATCTCTTCTTGTTTTATCCTTTCTTTCTTTTCAATGTTTAAACTTTGCATTAGTTCTCTATTGTTTCATATCTTATTATGACAATTCCTATTCTGTAGCGAATTAGAATTGAGGGGGGATGATGAGGTTTATACTTTTAAGTTATTGTTTATGGTTTGTACCCTTGGATACGATGTTGTTGATTGTCTTGAGTTGTCAGATTTGTTTTGGTTGGAAAATATATTATGCGGTGTACGGACAAGAAATATGGTTTTAATGTTAACAATTAGGAATATGGAGACTTCCGCTAGTGGATAATATAAATATAGTTTCAACAAGATTAGTTTCAAAAGCGTTTCATTGCGCTTCAGATCGCACGAGCCTTTTGAAGCGATGTAGCGATGCAGCGGCTGCAAGCCTTAAAAGGGTTTCATGAAGAAAACATGCAAAAAACACGCTTTTGTTAAAATCTGTATAGCAAGAATTTGATGAAGAAAAAATTCAGAAAAAACACGCCCATGGTTTTTCTTTTCATTTTATTTGACTCAAATCGAATACAAAGTAAGTACAAAATACTTATATCTATATACCTCTGCCAGACTCCATAGCAGTTTGTTGGCAGAAAGTGGAGAGCTCTCAACTGCTATTTCTAATATTACACACTATGCTGTTCTGTATTGATAAGTACATGCAAAATATACCCTCAACCCACAGTAGGAAAAAAATCATAACCCTCCTTTGGGTTTGCCGTGACTACCCGTATTTACAAGACTTTTTTACGCCATAAAACTACACACTATACCTATGAGAATTCGGTCGCCGCCCGCAAATACACTACGGGTCGTTAGGATTTTCTGCACGGCTAGCACAAGAGCGCACGATATAGAATACCCGTCTGTTTCTAGAACGAACAGTAAGAAGAAGGCGGGCAATCTATCTCGCGCGCGACGCGACTCTTGTGCGCTCTCGTGCTAGACGTGCAGTAGCTACTAGAGCAAAATGCATTTTTATTCCACAAAAAAAAGTTACGTTCACTTAACAGTTTCACAGCTATTGTTTCCAAACTATCAATACTTATCAGTGTAACGTGAACCCTACGGCTTAGAGCGCAGAATTCATTTTGCCACCGATTCTAGAGGTGTTATCAAAAAGTCAACATCCCCCTTGTTAGGCACAACAGAACATAAAAGTTGGAAACTAGTCCGTAGTGCGACAAGGTTTCAACGCTACGCTATATAGTCTTACAATATTAATCGATATTGGTACGACAAGTCAAAATCAAAATCTACAATATTATTTTTGTTAAATACCATTAAGGCTTTCGGACAGACCATTATTACCGGGACAGAAAATTGGCAAAAATATATTATTAATAAAAATCATCATCTTCAGCCACTAGGCTACGTCCCAACACTGGGCACAGGCATGCTCTCAAAATGAGAGGGCTTGGGCTATAATTTCGACGCGCATTTCAACAAAGCAAGTTCAGTTTCTCTTTCAGTTCAAGAAATGATTAAACAATAAACAATTGTCCTATTATACAGACATGGAGTACCGCTGGATAACGCCCGAACCAAACAAGGTCTGTAATTAAACACACAATCGCTGAGATGCACTAGAGTAGGGTCGCCACACGTCCTGGCACATCGGGACATGTCCCAATTGTCCCGGTTGCAAGTTTGGTGTCCCGGCCATTAAGAAAGTTGTCCCAGTTAAGAAATTATTGGTTTAGTTTGTTGGTAAGGATTAGACATATCAATCGCGTGAGCGCTTGCCATCATGTGCAACATCTCTTTCTACCCCTGTCTATTACCGTTTGAAAGAAAGAGATAGTTCAGTGATTCCTAACCAATTCAGTTCCGTTACCCTTATGACCTAAATAGGATCACGGATTTCATCCCACAAAGACGAGCCTATTCGTTGTTAAGGCAAGGAAATCATCCAGCCAACCAGCTCATGACCCCGTGAAAAACCGATTTTACCCCCGAGGGGGTAATTACCCCCAAGTTAGGAACCCAGGGAATAGTTATGAGATTGTGGATTCCAACACCCTTATTCATAAACGCTCTATAGGCTTCTGCTAACTAAGCAATCGTTTGTCCTTATCTGTCGCTTAGACATTTACCTTTCACAGATAAGGACAAACGATTACTAAGTTAACAGAAGCCTTATAGAGCGTTTGAATAAAAAATTACTTCGTATTTATGAGAACAATGTAAATCTTATATTGCGTAGACTCCTTGGTATTTGTAGGTAATTTTTATATTTTTGTAATTGATTTTATTTTTACTTTCATAGTTAATATGGTACATACATATTTGTTGTCAGAAGGTTAGTAAACGAAAGTGCAATTAAATTGGTGTTTTATTGTAATAATTTTTTGACTATAAATCATATTCACTCAATCCTCATTTAGCTTCAGTTGTCCCGGCTTATCCCATATTCATGGTAACCCTGCACTGGAGTGTCTAGAACCCTCTGACAAATTAGACGTATAATGAAGGGTGTATTCATAGACAATACAATATGCCGCGTGTCGCGGACGTCTTTCATGACTACACATAATTCACACGACAATACCTAAAAACCGGCCAAGTGCGAGTCGGACTCGCGCACCGAGGGTCCCGTACCATTAACTATAAATATGAAAAACCAGTGTAAGCAGAGCCCTGCTCCGAAGTAAAATGTACGCAGTGTGGGGTCACTTTATATTGGTCACTGATATATACATACATATTTAAGGTTTTCGCAATTATTCCTATATCTGTGCTATAAGAACCACCTTCATGCCAAATTTCAAGATTCTGCGTTCACGGAAAGTACCCTGTAGGTTTTGATTCCGTTGCGAGTTTCGAAAATTTGCGGAAATTTGAGGCATAAACGGCTGTATCTTTTGATTAAGTTGGCTTAGAAGTTTGATTTTTTTACAGCTCTAAGGGGCAGTAGACCTGAGTATTTAATATAAATTTCAGCTTGATACCTTCACGCGTACCTGAGAAAAAGGGTCCTGACAGATGGACAACAAATTGATGCTATAAGGGTTCCGTTTTTTTCCTTTTGAGGTACGAAACCCTAAAAACCACCTTGAAACTACGTTAACATTTTGGCTATAGACCAGGGGTGGCCAACAGGTCGATCGCGATCGACCTGTCGATCGCGACTGTTAGTCCAGTCGATCGTGGCAAGGCAAAAAATATTAATACGTAGACAGACTGCGCAACGTGTTTCATTTAAGGTTTCATGAAGTATGTAATTGGTAGATCGCGCAGGGGTTTTGTTAATAAACAGGAGATCTTGGGCCTAATCAAGTTGGCCACCCCTGCTCTAGACCGACCGCTTAAATGAGCCCTTAAATGAGGTAGTGCAAGCACACTACCCGCCCGCACCTCCCTCGGACCCCTTTATCATCCTACCCCGTGCCCCTGTGCTGTGTGTGCTGTGTGTGTGATGTCTATAGATCATAGCATTTTGGCATGGCAATATCAGCAATGGGCAGGACATGCGAGTCGCAGAGATGATGAAAGGTGGAACCAAAAGTTCTTTAATTGTCAAGAATGGGCAGCCAAAGTGTGGGCCGACCCCCGCCCATGGTCGGACGTTAATAGGAAGGCTGCAAGTCCGACCTGCAGGCTTATTACGTAACTCGCTCGCGATCACCATCGTCTTCATTTTGACAGTTCATATTTGAGCTGACAATTTGGCATCGGAATCAGCCAGCTGTCATAAGCTAAAACCTGAACTGAGTCGGCATTGAATCACATTAAGCCGTTCTGGTAAGGCCTCTGGACCAGTAGGCTTATTGTCTAACTCGCTCGCAATCGCCATCGTCTTCATTTTGACAGTTCTTGTATGAATGTGACAGCTAACTGATTCCGATGCCAACTGTCAGCCCATACATGAACTGTCAAAATGAACACGATGGCGATTGCGAGCGAGTTAGACAATAAGCCTACAGGATATCAAGCAAGGCTAAAACAGTCACGTTTCTAATCAATTAAACTCCCAAAGATAAACCACGGATCCATTAAGTGCGATGCAAAATTTAACCTCCTTTATCCGGTAATTATCTGTAATTAATTTTAAATTGATATTATAAGGGTAAACAATAGCCGGGTGCGGTCCGGGCAACCGTTGCCGATATTAATTGCTGCCGATGATCGCGTAACGGTTTACCCGGGTCAAAGATTAACCGCACAGAGTGGTCGAAGTCTTGGGATACATAGCAACAACCGCCAAGTAGAAGAAGAAGAAGAAGAAGAAAAAAGTTTATTTATGACAAAACAAAACATCACAATAAAAAAAACACATAATACAGCAGATAAATAAATAATTTGTCACAAAATGGTCCCAACTCAGCATTTGCTGGCCTTGCAGCCAGCGCTGGTCTTCCGTTGGGACCATAGGGTGATACATATACATTGAAAAGAAAAGAATGATACAACAGTTAAAATAAACAGTAAAAAATAAACATTAAATAAAATAAAACATAATTGGATGTGGTTGCCTGGGCCAAAACCCTTTGTAAAATGAAACAAAAATAAGTACAAACAACCACATCACAGACCAATAGAAAAAGAGGAGGAAGTGAAGCGAAATGAAATGAAATGACAGCAGAGTAACTTTAGGTTAGAATGGAATGTATAAAATATTAAATTATTAAAATATTAAATGAAATTACTTAATTTATAAAACAAAAAGTAAGTAGGTACAGTCAGCAAAAAAGCATCACTACTTAGCGATAGACGACTTCGACTAATTCGCTGATTCGAATGATTATTCATTACTAATATCGTAATTCGAATTTGAAATTAGTAATATACTAATGCCGATAATCGAATAACGACTACTAATATTAGTAACTAATCGGCGGCTGGACGAGTGCTCGGACCGAATCGGGAATCTTCGTGTCGACTCGGCGCGGTGCTCGCGTTAGTCAGCTTGTTAGTTATTTCAACGTCAACTCGACTGGACTGAATGGAGTGGATTTTGAGTACTACTAATATTCGAATGATTTTCAAATTAGTCGACTAAGTCGAATGATTACAATAATCCGACTAATCGAATTAGTATTATTCAAAGTCGCCCATCATTATCACTACTGACAAAATTGTACTCTCTTCTCCTCCTCCTGCTTCTCCTTCCTCCCTGCCATCCCCTCCCCCTTTCCCTTCATTCTTTTTTTCTTTCCTTCCACCTTCTTCTTCTTAGTTTAGCATGATTATTGGCGTATGGATGGAAAGGGGAATCAAAACAGTGATGGGTTATGGGATCATGTTATAGCCACATCGGCTATAACATGATCCCGATTTTCAGAATTGTACTTCAAATACTCGTACAATTTTATATAACTCGGTATAGATTACCCAGTCTGTAGTAGGTAACAGCTCTTTGCGCTGAAGATGGCCCGTTCGTGCCCGGCACACGCTTCGACCGTTCTTGCTTCTCGACCGGCAATTTACCACAGAAGCCATTTTGCACTAAATTGCTTATATGTTGCAGGCTTCGAGATTTGTAGACTGATTAGTTACTAATTAGTCGGGAATACATAAATTACGGACCTAAGGGCCACTTTTAGTATGATTGTGGCCGTATCAGAAAGGGGAATCAAAATATTGATGGGATAGCCGCATCGCCTATACAGGTTGTATCAGATACCCCCTAACAATAATCAACTGAGGTACCTATATAACCATAGCTATACAGGGTGTATCAGATAGCCCCTAACAATAATCAACTGGGGTATATAACCATAGCTATAGAAGCTAAAAAAAATATTTTAAAAAAAATTGGAGTATTTTTTTTTTCTATTTTCTATAGGAATGGTGGTATTAACTGTGATCATTCCTATATATATATATATATTATATATATATATATATATATAAAAAATTACTGCAATTTTTTTTTAATATTTTTTTTAGCTTCTGTAGCTTTGGTTATATACCTACCCCAGTGGATTATTGTTAGGGGCTATCTGATACACCCTGTATAATTAAAATTATGATTCCACAGATTTTCGCCCATTCCCTCGATGGGCTTTTACCATCTGCGCGGGAAGAGAAGCAGCTCGTAAATATATTTTGTGTGTTTGTTGCTCCCTCACACTAAAACGGCTGAATGGATTTTGATGAAATTTAGTATACTGTGATAGCATTCTATCCCGATTTACCCACGGGATGAAATAATCATTATTCACGTGAGCAAAGCCCCGGGCAGAAGCTACCAACTTGTATATAATCATAATCATAATCATTTATTTATAAAATGCAAGGAATGTACAGGGGCCTTACCATGACGTCCTAATTCAGACTCAGTTCAAGTTTTAGCTGTCACTTTTAGTATGGATCTGATAGCGAGCGAACCTAAACTGAATCGCATTAAGACGTCATGGTAAGGCCCCAGGTCACAGGATAAGGTGTACAAAGGCGAACTTGTCCCTTTAAAGGGATATCTTCCAGACTACAGAAACCGAAGTAGACATAATCTGCTAGCATATGCTCTGAATGCTTGAGATTCTGCGAGTTGATGGATGTTAGGCAATCCAGTGTTTTTAAGTGATTTATTGTTATTAGTTTATAAACTGTTGTTTCTCGGCGTATTGGTTTTAACTGCAATGCCGTGTAAATATATTTACATTAAATAAATAAATAAATATCAAAAAAGTAAAAAAGTATGTCCATAGGCGATGGTGGCTACAAACAATTACGCGGCACATTCGCTCATTTGCATTCCTAGTGTAAAAAATGCGATTTTAAATTCACGTTACGTTAAACATCGAAAGGTTCAATACTACATAAGTTAGGTTTAGGTTTGTCGGTCGAATAGCCGATGTAGGCGAATGTATTGTTATGCGGAACCTGTATGGACCAGCCATGTGGAACGAAACACAGGGATATGGACGGGCACAGGGAACTGTATTGGTTTATTACCTACACTGACGTGCATAAAAAACGGGGCACATTTCTTACTAAGTTGTATGAAAATAGGACTTTATTTTTGCCCTTCCATGTTGGTCTTGGAGCAAAGAAAAAACGCAGAATCAAAAAGTCAAAGTCAAAAGTTTATTTAGGCCGCCAAGGGCTCTTTTACATGTCTTTTTTTGAATCTACCAGCGCATTCGGAAAGACCATCATTGCCAAGAAGAATGCGCCGCAAGAAACTTGGCAGAAAGTCATTTTTGATGAATGTACCAGTAACTTCTTTTCCTCGAGGAAAGAGGCAAAAATCTTAGGAATGTTATAGGTGATGCGGCTAGCAAGCCATCACTATTTTCATTACCCTTTCCAGCTATACGCCCGCAATCATGTTAAACGTGGCCTTTAGGTCTTGTTACCTTAGGCTCTGCCTACCCCTTAAGAGATCACTACATAGTATAAAACAAAGTCGCTTTCTCTGTCCCTATGTCCCTAATATGTCCCTATGTATGCTTAAATCTTTAAAACTACACAACGGATTTTGATGCGGTTTTTTTTAGTACATAGATAGAGTAGATCAAGAGGAAGGTTTATATGTATAATACTCGTACATGCATAATACACCGTGCGAAGCCGGGGCGGGTCGCTAGTAGATTATAAGATAGATTCGGCAAGTTATTATAAAATCCAGTTTTAACGGAGCCCTGCTCTTAGACAGAATGTATGCAGTGTGAAGTCATTTTATACATACATACATATCGTCACGCCTCTTTCCCACAGGGGTAGGCAGAGACTACTTTGTTCCACTTGCTACGATCCTGACATACCTCTTTCGCTTCATCCACATTCATCAATCTCTTCATACATGCTCGTCGGTTTCGGGTACTCTTGACCTGGCCTCATGGGTGAGTGTGTGAGTCATTTTATGTCATAGACTATACGTCATACACAGACAGACATAAAAATATTCCGTTTTTAGTATTTGTTGTTAAAGCGGCAACAGAAATACATTGCGAAAATTTCAACTGTCTAACTATCACGGTTCATGAGATACCGCCGGTGACAAACGGACAGACAGACAGACAGACAGCAAAGTTTTAATAATAGGGTCCCGTTTTAACCCTTTGGGTACCTACGGAACCTTAAAAAGGGACCACAACCCGTAATTTTAAACAGGGAAGAGTCTCGTTCCAATAATTAGTTCTCTCCCGGAGGATCGTCCATGCATGTGCAATTTTTACACGCGTTCATTTCTGCGTCCATTACGCAAATTACTCACCGTCAGGGATGCCGCTAACCAGTTTATACCTGAAATGAGCTGTTACATGGGCCGTGTCATATTAAAATACTGGAGGCAATCCAATACAATTTTGTACTCGTATGAAGGCGGTTAACTGGTAAATCATAGGATACTAGCGGTTTTTTGGGATAAAAACTATCCTATGTCCTTCCCCGGGACTAAAATTATCTCTGTTCCAAATTTCATTAAAAACGGTTCAGTGGTTTACAGGTGAAATTGTAACAGACAGACGGACAGAGTTACTTCCGCTATTATAATATTAGTAGGGATTTCCTCACTCACTGTATTTATCTCTCCACCTCTATTATTTCTATTCTTTATACTATGTTTACCTAGTTCCTTACCAATATGTATTATAACTCTATCTGTCTGTCACTCTAAGGTTACTCTTTACTTATAAACCTTAATCCTCTGGTTAAGATGCCATAGGTCATACCACTAGACTAATACCTATGAAGTAATTTTATGTGTGTCTGCCAGCCCTGTCTATGTTCTAGAATTAAGACCTTACTGCCTTATAAATTCTAGTTTTTAACCGTGACTCTAATAACCGTGGGCGGCAGACCGTGCCCTGAAAGCACTGCCGGTCCCGGTTCAAAAATCCGCGAAAGTTATATTTACTTTCAGTAAAGTCATATATTTTTAATGAGCTATCCTACTAATATTATAAATGCGCAGCGAAAGTTTGTGAGGATGAAAGTGTGTATGTTTGTTCCTTCTTCACGCTGAAACGACTGGATGGATTTGGATAAAAATTTTAAGGAAGATAGCTGGTACCCTAGATTAACACATAGGCTAATTATTATTTCTGAAAATTGCATAATTCCCGCGGGATAGCGATAAACATGTCAAAGGTCGTAAATGTCTAATGTAAGTTTAATTCTACGCGGACGAAGTCGCGAGAAAGCAAGTATCTAACTAATATTATAAATGCGAAAGTATGGATGGATGGATGGATAGATGGATGGATGGATGGATGGATGTTTGTTTGTTACTCAATCACACCAGAACGGCCCAACGGATCTGGATGAAATTCGGCGCATAGGTAGAGAAAAGTCTGGAATAGCACATAGGCTACTTTTTATCCCGGAAAATTGCGTAGTTCCCGCGGGATAGCGATAAACGAATTCTTTGCAGAAGAAGTCGCTGGCAACAGCTAGTAGTATTATATAAACGAGTGTGTAATCAAAGCAGTTTCTGATGGTGAAATGTGAAATATAAATAAATAAATATCTTGGGACAATTGACACCAATTGACCTAGTCCCAAACTAAGCAAAGCTTGTGATATGGGCACTAGACAACGGATAAACACATACTTAAATACATATTAAACATCCAAGACTCGAGAACAAACATTCGTATTTTTCGTACAAATATCTGCCCCGACCGGGGATCGAACCCGGGACCTCAAGCTTCATAGTCAGGTTCTCTAACCACTAGGCCATCCGGTCGTCTATAAAGCTGGGACAATTATATTGCGTAATTGCACGGATGGGTAGTTTTTTTGGGGTGATCTATTGTGCACTGCGTTCCATACGAATATGAAACTTCGCAGGACCTACTGACGTGATAGAAGATAGTGAAATTTGTGGGATTTACGTGTTTTATGTGGCATAAGAGGGAATGTATGTAAAAACGTATATATTTCGCACAGGCTTGACTATCATGCGCGTAACGGAGCAAGGTAGATGCTTTTGTTCATTGACTGGACTTTAACACACAAAGTAACACCTGATTCGATAAAATGCGTGCCCCTATAGACTCGAACCTGGGACCTCCCTTCACAGTCTGGGTTACCTTGGAGTTACCTACTGGGCTATATGACCATTAACAAAGAGTTATTCATACATACTTTTCAGTCTATTCAAATTTGTCACCATTATTGACATTCGCAAACTTTTCATCCATTTCCTACAACTTCTGTAATGCAAGCACAAACACTGCATACTGAGTGCACACCACACAAACTTAACACGTCGCAAACACAAAGTAAAACAACCCATATTCCATTAACATAAAGTCTTTGTACGCACATGCATACACTTGGTCGCCCAAGTTTGCTAGTTTGCATAGTTCAAAGTAAACTAATTTCTATTGCTATAGTCGCAGAGTGCATGTGAACGCTGTGCTGAGTTCCCAGAGGTGTGGAACGTGCATTAGTGTCGGGTGTTTAGAATGCGGCTCGCGCTTGACGATTGTTAGAAGTTTTCCTTGAATATTTCCTTAGTAATGGAAACATTGAACAAACACGGTCAAAGAAACAGAAGTAATTCCTTTGGCAGATATTCATATATCTACAGTCATATGAAGCTGCGACAAGGTTCCACAGTGGTGCGCGATTCAGCTACTGACTGTACTTTGACACAATATCATCAAAATGTCACCAAAACATCTCATAAATGAGCAAAACTCAGCATTTCTACAATCAAGGGGATAAATCTCGATACAGCAAACACGTTAATTATTATGTATCATCAACCTTATTGTTTGTGACATAAAGGTGTAGGCATAGATGTTTTTGACGTCTTGGTAATGTACATACCTATATATGTATATGCCCTTGACTGTAAAATGCTATTTTTTTTAATTGACCGTAATAAAAAGAGACATGAGCAGAGTTAATAAAAACAAAGCGAAATGAAAGTTTCCTTTTTAAATTTCACGCACACATTTGCAACTTGCATTGTGGCGGCCATTTTGTGCTCCGTTTCGCCATCTTGAATGGACGGGAAAGTTCGGAAACTTCTTGTAAATTTTTTATGAGCCTTTTATGGGAGCCTTGCTAGAACCATTTCATAGCGCTTACCGTAATAACTTGAAAATTGTGCTTAAAACAAGAAAGCTCGGTGAAATAAATATGTAATTTTAAAAACAGCGACAGTGAAATTAAGGAGACTTGCCCGCTTTTTATTTTCTCTATTGCCGTCTCGGACATACCTGAAAAAAAAACAAGAATAAGAAAATATTTTTATGGACTAAACGCCTTAAGTTTGCTTGCAGACTTCCGGGTTCTCTCGCTTGCTAGATAGATTACTTGCTTTTTTGAAATAGTGTCTAAATAAAAATGAACACAAAATATTTACCTTGCTACTCCGCTACTTACGTGCAAGATAACCAAGCTTGTGCGAAATATGTACGTTTTGCATGCAAGCCCTCCCACCACTACTACCACACAAAACGCACACAAATCCCACAAACTTAATTAATCCTAACACCACACAAACACTGACGCGCGTTTCGATCCCTCTACGGGATCATTCTCAAAGTTAGAGCACAACCGATGCACATGCGAACCAACGTCGTACTAATTTGTAAAACTATAAATAAACTAAATGTACCCACATTCGTATATTATCAAACTACCCTCTTATTTATAATTTTAATTAGCCATCAACAACTACCTTCATAAATTTTTCCGACTACAACAAAAACAAAGAGGGTTATGTATTTAACAAAACAATTTTACTATTCATCAAAATGGACACGCAACAAAGGTGACGACACCAAGTTCACCTGTTCGTTAATTATTGAAGCACTATTGTTGTACCTAATTATTTCCAACTGCTCTAAAACATCCAACCGTAAACCCTTTTCACAAAAATGTAAAATATCAAATGCTGCTGAATCTGACAATGAATGATTTGATTCTAATAAGTGTTTTGCAAAATTTGATCTATCTGGATGATTAAGCCTAAACGAGGCAACATGTTCCTTAAATCTTGTACTAAAACTACGACCCGTTTGCCCCACATACACACTATTGCAATCACTACATGTTAGCTTGTAGACCCCAGATCTACTTCCTTTATCTACCCTCTCTTTGTTATTACATAGCCTCGCACGCAAAGAATTATTTGTCTTAAAGGCAACATTAATGTTTTTTGACTTCATAACACTATAGATCTTATCTGACAAATAACCTACATAAGTAATACTAGATCTGTAATTGTCAGTAATCTGCGTAGGTTCTGCGGCGTAAAGCAAGCTATCCGCTATCCGCTTCCGCTTCTTTCTAACTAAACCGTTAACCATTGCTACACTGTAACCATTTGAAACTGCAATTTGATAAATAGTACTTAATTCCGAACTGTAATGTTCTTCAGAAAGAGGAACTGTTAATAATCTATGTACATAGCAATGGAAAGCAGCCAATTTATGCTGCCAAGGGTGAGTGGAAGCAGCCGGGATCACAGCATCTGTCTGCGTAGGCTTACGGTAAATTTGAAAAATATGCTTGTTATCTACTCTAGTTATTGTCAAATCCAAAAAATTTAATGAATTGTTCTCCTCTAATTCTCTCTTGAACTTTATCCTTGGATGCTTACCATTCAAGCCATTAACAAATGAATCGAGCTGTCTCATACTTCCCTTCCAGCAAATAATCAAATCATCAACATACCTATAATAATAAATAATATTATTATTACCAACAATGCACCGAGTTTCAAAATTATCCATAAAAATATCTGCCATTAGTGGACTAAGAGGAGAACCCATTGCCAATCCATCATTCTGTAAATAAAACTGCCCATCAAATCTAAAGTAGTTCTGTTTCATGCAAACAGTTATTAAATCTATTAATTCTACTACCTCCCCCGGATGTAAGCGCTTCCTTTCCAAATGATCTCTAAGAATATTTAAAGTTTCAGTGTAAGGTACATTAGTAAACAAACTATCCACATCCAAGGAAAGCAAAGTTGCATTAGGTGGCACGTTGATGTCTTTGATTTTATCTATTAAATCGGAACTATTTCTCAATGAATAACGTGGCTTAAAAGAAGATTTTACCCTAACAATTTCATTAAGTTTCTTTGCTAATTTGTATGCTGGAGCCCCCAAGTATGAGACAACTGGGCGAACCGGAATGTTATCCTTGTGAATTTTTGGTAGGCCATAAAGAATTGGTGCCTGCGGATTCATAGGTATAACATAGCTCTTTCTTTGGTCCGTTTCAAAGTTAAACGAAGTATTTTTAACAATGTTTTTTACATCTTTATGAAACCCTGCGGTAGGGTCCTTACGCAATATAGAAAAACCATCTCCTTGAATTTTTTTACTTTTTGTTTATATTGATCTCTTTCCAAAATTACAACGCAATTACCCTTATCGGCCTTTGAAACTACCAAATCATTGTCACAGACTTTTTGCTGAATGGAACGCACTGCACAAAAATCCCCCGTATCCACAACTCTCCCTGTATCACCCACATTCTTAAGTGCATCAGCTACCAATACCTTAGTTCCAAAGTCACCCCCATTACGAACAATAGCAACCTCAGAATCTACCGCCAAACCTTCCACTAACTTTTGATTAATTTTGGAGGGTAGATTGTATTTCAAACCCTTCTCTAACAAACGAACTTCTTGCTCATCAAAATCTACATTACTTAAATTTTTTACTCGAGGGTAGAAAGAATGGACGTTAGCAGATTCCAAATTATAACTGTTCAATTGAGAAAAAGATTCAACACCCTGTCGCGTTAGCCTACGCAATTTACCGCATTGAATTATGTACTTCTTATGGGCCTCACGTGAAGCGAAATATCTAGCTCTCTGATCTAAACTATCAAATTCTATGTAATGTAATTTATACGACAACTCTGATTGTAAAACTCTTAAATGTAATTTTAAATTATCTCTCACCCAAAACCAATAACGGGATTCCTCACATAGCCAAATACGTTTAGCCCTATTTATCGCAATTCTAGCCGCCCTACTATTGTTATTACATCGCAATTGAATATAACTCGGTACAACATTCAAACTTTTACAACGTTGATTAAACCAGATATTCTGTACAGCTAAACGGTGCTGTTTCATTAATTTGTTATATAATCGTGCCTGTACGGCTACGCATGCCGATTTTAAATATTTTATTGAATCAGGCGTTA
Organism: Pandemis heparana; assembly: GCA_963854515.1. Taxonomy (NCBI): domain Eukaryota; kingdom Metazoa; phylum Arthropoda; class Insecta; order Lepidoptera; family Tortricidae; genus Pandemis; species Pandemis heparana. The sequence continues at coordinate 15,387,590 of OY978018.1, read as the reverse complement.
CTTTGCGGAGGTCCATTTCAATGAACACAAAATATTTACCTTGCTACTCCGCTACTTACGTGCAAGATAACCAAGCTTGTGCGAAATATGTACGTTTTGCATGCAAGCCCTCCCACCACTACTACCACACAAAACGCACACAAATCCCACAAACTTAATTAATCCTAACACCACACAAACACTGACGCGCGTTTCGATCCCTCTACGGGATCATTCTCAAAGTTAGAGCACAACCGATGCACATGCGAACCAACGTCGTACTAATTTGTAAAACTATAAATAAACTAAATGTACCCACATTCGTATATTATCAAACTACCCTCTTATTTATAATTTTAATTAGCCATCAACAACTACCTTCATAAATTTTTCCGACTACAACAAAAACAAAGAGGGTTATGTATTTAACAAAACAATTTTACTATTCATCAAAATGGACACGCAACAAAGGTGACGACACCAAGTTCACCTGTTCGTTAATTATTGAAGCACTATTGTTGTACCTAATTATTTCCAACTGCTCTAAAACATCCAACCGTAAACCCTTTTCACAAAAATGTAAAATATCAAATGCTGCTGAATCTGACAATGAATGATTTGATTCTAATAAGTGTTTTGCAAAATTTGATCTATCTGGATGATTAAGCCTAAACGAGGCAACATGTTCCTTAAATCTTGTACTAAAACTACGACCCGTTTGCCGTTTGCGTTTGCGTTTAATAGATTTAATAACTGTTTGCATGAAACAGAACTACTTTAGATTTGATGGGCAGTTTTATTTACAGAATGATGGATTGGCAATGGGTTCTCCTCTTAGTCCACTAATGGCAGATATTTTTATGGATAATTTTGAAACTCGGTGCATTGTTGGTAATAATAATATTATTTATTATTATAGGTATGTTGATGATTTGATTATTTGCTGGAAGGGAAGTATGAGACAGCTCGATTCATTTGTTAATGGCTTGAATGGTAAGCATCCAAGGATAAAGTTCAAGAGAGAATTAGAGGAGAACAATTCATTAAATTTTTTGGATTTGACAATAACTAGAGTAGATAACAAGCATATTTTTCAAATTTACCGTAAGCCTACGCAGACAGATGCTGTGATCCCGGCTGCTTCCACTCACCCTTGGCAGCATAAATTGGCTGCTTTCCATTGCTATGTACATAGATTATTAACAGTTCCTCTTTCTGAAGAACATTACAGTTCGGAATTAAGTACTATTTATCAAATTGCAGTTTCAAATGGTTACAGTGTAGCAATGGTTAACGGTTTAGTTAGAAAGAAGCGGAAGCGGATAGCGGATAGCTTGCTTTACGCCGCAGAACCTACGCAGATTACTGACAATTACAGATCTAGTATTACTTATGTAGGTTATTTGTCAGATAAGATCTATAGTGTTATGAAGTCAAAAAACATTAATGTTGCCTTTAAGACAAATAATTCTTTGCGTGCGAGGCTATGTAATAACAAAGAGAGGGTAGATAAAGGAAGTAGATCTGGGGTCTACAAGCTAACATGTAGTGATTGCAATAGTGTGTATGTGGGGCAAACGGGTCGTAGTTTTAGTACAAGATTTAAGGAACATGTTGCCTCGTTTAGGCTTAATCATCCAGATAGATCAAATTTTGCAAAACACTTATTAGAATCAAATCATTCATTGTCAGATTCAGCAGCATTTGATATTTTACATTTTTGTGAAAAGGGTTTACGGTTGGATGTTTTAGAGCAGTTGGAAATAATTAGGTACAACAATAGTGCTTCAATAATTAACGAACAGGTGAACTTGGTGTCGTCACCTTTGTTGCGTGTCCATTTTGATGAATAGTAAAATTGTTTTGTTAAATACATAACCCTCTTTGTTTTTGTTGTAGTCGGAAAAATTTATGAAGGTAGTTGTTGATGGCTAATTAAAATTATAAATAAGAGGGTAGTTTGATAATATACGAATGTGGGTACATTTAGTTTATTTATAGTTTTACAAATTAGTACGACGTTGGTTCGCATGTGCATCGGTTGTGCTCTAACTTTGAGAATGATCCCGTAGAGGGATCGAAACGCGCGTCAGTGTTTGTGTGGTGTTAGGATTAATTAAGTTTGTGGGATTTGTGTGCGTTTTGTGTGGTAGTAGTGGTGGGAGGGCTTGCATGCAAAACGTACATATTTCGCACAAGCTTGGTTATCTTGCACGTAAGTAGCGGAGTAGCAAGGTAAATATTTTGTGTTCATTGAAATGGACCTCCGCAAAGTAACGCCTGATTCAATAAAATAGTGTCTAAATAGTTAATTCTACAAGTTAGTTACACAGTTTATATATCTGCCCACAACCAATGACGTGTGTTCACAGGTGTGTGTGAATTTGAAGTTAAATACCAAACCGAACTACTTAATAGTCCTTTTTGGGAACTATAGCACAAACCCTCTTATTCTGATAGGAGGCCTATGAATGATGGACTTCCGGTAACCTATTCAAATCAAATCATACAATCTAAAATGGAATCTCATCATGAGCAAGCAAAAGCATCAAAAAGTTGCGCATAAGTTTATAGTATCGTAGAATAAAACCTCAATGCAGCACAGATAGTCCACTCGGCCGGCACGCCGTATCTCACCGTGATCGCACATTACCGGAATCCGGTAAATCTCCCGGAATCCGATTAACCGGTAAAGTGTGCGTCAATAGCCCGCGATTACCGGACCCGGCCGCGCATGGCATAAATATTACAGCGAATGCACTACGCGGTTAATGTAAATAACATTGATTTTGTGTGACGTGTTCCAAGTTAAACAATTACCTATAACTATAAACATAAATCACGTCTTTATCCCTTAAGGCGTAGACAGAGCCTAAGGTAACAAAGCCACGTTTAGCATGATTGTAGGCGTAGTGGAAAGGAATCAAAATAGTGATGGGTTGCTGGCCGCATCGCCTATAACATAATAATCATCATAAAAAAAAAAAAGTCCCTAAGATTTTTGCCCGTTCCCTCGATAGGGTTTTACCATGGACTAGCACATGCTGCTTCCATAAGCAACATTGATTTATGTAAAAATGACGTGTTCAAAGTTAAACAATTAAGTATAATATTCCTATACTAGCTGTTGCCCGCGACTTCGTCCGCGTGTGTTTTTTGTGATACTTTATAGCTATTCTCGATATCAAAATTATTATTATTATACCCTTGCAATAATATGTACTAATCCTGAAACAGGCACATTCAAATAGTTTTCTCGAATAGGTACTATTATGTACATTCAGATTTTAAGTATTTGTGAAAATTTTGTAAGCAAGCCTACCTTGAAGTGTTTAAGATACATGTTGCGATAAGGCCCAGCAGCGCAGCGTTATATGTATATTCTTGGGCAGTGTGGTATTTAACCAAAACAATAAAAATCTTATATAAAGTCTGAGGACAGAAACTTTTACTATTTCATTTACCAATTACCAACTTTTTCACAATAAAATTCTGACATGTTCGTAGCGCAGGCGTAAACGCGCCGTTGGATTTTGCTTTTTTTAGGCAAAGGTACTGAGAGCATACAGCCAAGCGTTTCACGCCGCCCTCATAATAATATCAGCTTTTCAAATAAGAGTGCGTTCGAAAACCGAACGCGCTGTGAATAATAGCGCAATAAATAAAAACAAAGTAACGGTATTTCATATTGAACTTTAGGTGTTAGGTAAAGAACACAATTTAGGACGCCAATTTAGGTTTATTTAGGTTGGACTAAAATGTCTTCGTTGAAAAAATACCTGTGCAGAATGTAATTATTTTATTAATGTTTTTTCACAATTTACACACTTTTCCGGCTTTATGTCTTATGTACATTCGTATCTATCTATTTTCTTCGTAGTATTATTGTATTTGTAATTATTACCAACTACTTTACCGAGGAAAGCTGATTTTCTTGAGTTCTGCTATTTTTTGCGTAATTAACTCAAAAATCAAATTTCAAGAAGCTGAGAAATTATATTTACCTGTATTAGATTGGAAATATATGTAGCAACTTTAAAAGGTTAAACTTCATTGGTTTTTATTTTATAGGTGTATGAAGTTCATTATTTTTTAACACAAAACCCTCTTTTTTGCGTCTCTGGGTGAGATTAAAAAAAAAATGCTAAAACAGGTATTTCTTTATTTTTATTACTGAGTATATATTCTGAGTTTCATGATTCTAGAACAATCTAAATTTTTTTTTTCATACAAACTTTAACCCCCCTTTTCACCCCCTTTTTCTAATATTTTCCAAAATTTCTATAGCCTAGATCCTATTCTGAATGTATTTAAATAGATTTGTGAACATTTGAACAATATCCGTTCAGTAGTTTTTACGTGATGCTCAGTCAAACAAACAAACAAACAAAAATTTTAAAAATGGTTTTAATATGTTCAGTTACTTATTTTAAGTCACCCTGGTCGGTTTTTTTTTTAAATATTAAATGTACAGATTTTTTGGTCTCAACGATTTTATTATATTTGTATAGATGTATAGATGTATAGATTTTCAGAATCAAAGTAAATAAACAAATACCTGAATTCAAAACCTAACATAACACTAACATTACACCTTTCAAGCAGACATTGTTGTTTGACGAAGTTTTTAACTAACTTGCAATGTATGTTTAAGTAAATTTTATTTATTTCATTGATCGAATCGACTTGAAATTTGTTGCATAAAATATAGTCAAAAACAGTTTGTCAAAAACAAATATGTACCTAGTTATTTTCGTCAAAATTAAGCAGAGATTTTGATTAGTTTTCTTGTCGCTTAAAAATTTTTCTTGTAAAAAAGTACACGGTCACAAACATTTGCATCCGCCTTTCAGGACAACCTGGAAGAAAATCCAACCATTCCTGGACATCAACGCGATCACTTCACTCATTCGAACTATCTGTAGGCAACTATGTTGTGTCTGCTCGGCAACGATTGTTGCTCGCGGACTAATTTACCAGAAAACGAGGCTACATACTGAAGCTACGCTATTTAAAGCGAATTAATGCCGAAGATACCCATCCCACGGAAATACTAGCATAAAATTAAATAAAAGCAGGTAATTCCTATGTGTTTTCTGGTTGTAGCCTTTTTGTAATCCTTCTCTGCCTTCGTTCCGTCTTGCCAAGTGCCCCGTCCATCGTCACTTCAGCTATGTTATACAAGGTGCATTTAAAAAAATCACATTGTTGTTTTTATGATTTTTACATACATACATAATAGGGTGATGATATTATCATCACGCCTCTTTCCCACAGGGGTAGGCAGAGACTACTTCGTTCCACTTGCTACGATCCTGACATACCTCTTTCGCTTCATCCACATTCATCAATCTCTTCATACATGCTCGTCGGTTTCGGGTACTCTTGACCTGGAAGGCTTATTGTCTTACTCGCTCGCAATCGCCATCGTGTTCATTTTGACAGTTCTTGTATGAATGTGACAGCTAGCTGATTCCGATGCCAATTGTCAGCCCATACATGAACTGTCAAAATGAAAACGAAACGAGTTAGACAATAAGCCTACTGGCCTTTTTCCAAAACGTCCCCAATTTGATATGATTTTTAGTAATCGTTTTTTGCTCCTCTTGTTTCCGAGGTATTAACATGCTATAGAATGGAAGTTATTCCTTGTTACGCATTCAGTCCTTTTTCCAAGTAGTCATGACAAAAAAACAATCTAAAAGTTGAGAATAGGTAATTACTTATTCACTTGTTTGGTAACTTCACAGTGGAACAAAAAGGCATCGAGTCGCCGTGTGTAAAGAACTTTTTTATATCAAGTATACTTAAGTTCTCTTAACATAAATATTTCATGTCTCATTTACTGGAACTGAGACTAATTTCAATATTGAATAATAAACGTTCAGTTACGAATTCGATGCATTATTTATATGGAATTGCGAAAAGTTGGATATTAAAAAGTTGCTGATGATTGAATATTTACGAAACGCTACATTATTATTGGAAAACGTTTGGTATACTTTCTACCGTAAGGTTACTTTGACTGAACTTAGGGTAACTTTGGTCCATATGAAAACTTTGATTTACAGGGCGACTTCAAAAAGTAGTTATAATTACGAAATCATAAATTTTTATTTGCGTTTACTGCAATCACCTTCGATCGCCTTTGCATCTACATGCCAAACATTTTATAGCAATCTTAAAACGATCAAAGTAGGCCTAAAATTATCAAACTCACCCCGGTTAACGGTATGACAATAACCTTCAAAACGTGGGCAAACCTATAACATTACCTATTACCTACCTATTATAAATGCGAAACTTTGTGAGTGAAAATGCAATTGGATCAAATCTTGAACGTAGATAGCTGATACCCTAGATTAAAACACAAGCTCACTTTTTATCCCGGAAAATTATTTCCGGCGGAAAAGCGATAGACATGTTAAAAAATGCGAATTCTACGTGGACGAAGTCGCGGGCAGTAGCTAGTGTGCCATAATTTCAACGCGATTGCAAACCTGGACAGAGTTAATTCCAAAGGCGAAAGGGTTAGGGTTAGGTTCGTAAGGACTAGATTGCATAACGACTCTATAAGCAAAACGTCTTAGTTGCATAAGGTCTTGGTAGCTAAATGTCTAATTGTACAAACGTCTTAATTAATAGTAGAATGCCCGAGTTTAAGATTGGACTTAGTTCTATTACGTCTTGTTTGTATAACGCCCTAATATCAAAATGTTGTAATAGCAAAACGACTAGGTAGGCATATCGTCAAACATTAATAACGTCTAAATGGCATAACGACTAGATGGTTGAATGACAAGAAAAACTCAAACGTAGTTTGTGTAGGAATGTGGCATTTTACATTAAGAAAAAAAAATTGCGTTTAAGAAGAGATGTTTTAACACTTTTCCTTATGCGTCGTTTTACAATCAAGACTTATTAATAACTTGGACGTAAACTCTATTAGTCATTTTGCAACTTCGGGCGTTATGCTATAGTTGTCGATCGAACAACTAAGACATTCTACTCACTAGGGCATTCTGCAAAAAAGACATTGTGCCTACCAAGACCTCGTGCAACTAAGAAGTTTTGCTTATCACTTGGGAATCACAATAGTGATGGGTTGCTAGCAACGCGTATAACATGATCCCTAAGATTTTCGCCCGTTCCCTCGATGGGCTTTTACCATTTGCGCGGGAAGAGAAGCAACTGGTACATTCTATGTTTTTTCTTTGCTCTCAGACCAGCGAAGAAGCGACTTCTTCTAACTTTCAGTACTTAATCAAATCTACAGCAAACAACTGCCTACTACGACGACGCGAATGAAATGTGTAACGCGACAGGGAACCTAATATATTTATCAAGTATGTTATTAACAGATATATTATAATACATCTGTGAGTGCATATCTCATGCGAGATGAGATGTAGAAATGCGACGACGCACCGCCGTTTAATCTTCATTTCTTTATATGAAATAAAGTAACGCGGGAGATACACATGCTTACTCATTCAGATTGGGAACGTGCGGAGTGGATGGTGGGGGTATAGAAAACGGCATTGCATAGTTCCCGCGGGCTAGCGATACTTAAGGGAATTATACGCATGGAACGTCGCGGGCAACAGCTAAAGTCGTCACAATTTAAAAGGCCCGTTTTGACAGTTCACGCCCATGAACTTCTTTATTTTTTACCGATCGAAATGTTCTGAAGGTAATTGCATTTTTCATTGATGGGTATCGCTCACTCAGCTAAGTGCTGTGCATAACGATTTTTTAATATTGTCCACAGACTATTAATAATCGGTTAAGGAAAAAATAAATCGATGTAGATTTTTTTTTAAGGCCGACTCGCACTTGGCCGGTTATATTTATTTTATTTAGACCAATTAATTACAGAATTTCACCAGCTGTGTAGTGATCTTTACTGAAAATTATGACCTTGGAGCTCAAAGCCGTAAACAATGGTAATACTGATTTCATCATCTGAAGAAAATGATTGACTGAAGATTTACTTTGTCTCGATTTTTTTTGTGATCGAGTGAATGTTTTTGTTACAAAAATATTAAATGAAAGAAAATTTACCTTTCGTAACAATGTATCATTTCAAAAGACCTAATATATCAATTTAAGTTAAGTTACAATACATATTCAAATCGATCAAATACTCATGCAAACTTGAATCGATTTATCGTGAGTATCGAGTACCGAGTCGTACGGTGACATGACTAGTTACGTCGGGAAGACAAATGTCAAAACGGGCCTTTTATTTTGCGACGACTTTAGTATACTTTATAAATTGTCAGTTACTAAATTTGTGTTTTTTAAATGAACCGAAAATGTATAGTATACCTAAGTATAGGCACCTAACTCTTGTGAAAATATGCTAACGCTTTTTGTGACACCACAGGCTTATTGTCTAACTCGCTCGCTATCGCCATCGTGTTTATTTTGACAGTTCATGTATGGACTGACAATTGGCATCGGAATCAGCTAGCTGTCACATTCATACAAGAACTGTCAAAATGAACACGATGGCGATTGCGAGCGAGTTAGACAATAAGCCTACAGGTGTCACAAAAATTAAATAAGCGTTAACATATTTTCACAAAAGTTACCTGTCCTCGTTAGTCGTTAGGGTGCGACCACACCGCCGCTTAAAAAACGGTGACGTTACGGAATCGCAACAAAATGTATGAAGAAACGGTGAGAAAACGTGACGCATACGACACGTCACTGCGTATACGCGGCGGTTTGGTCGCACCCTTATTCTACGTTGTTTACTTACATCGGTAAGAGAACAACGTAGAATAACTCAATGAGCACCTAGCTTTAGATTTTAACTTTCTTGTTAGATCTCGGAACAGGAGCTGTATTGAGACAAACTGCTACATATATTATGATATGTGGACACCCGGCAACTCACTTTATTACATCTTTTGTCTTTGCGTCGGGTATGATATTATATTCATGAAATGGTTTGATTCCGCGAGCTACGAATAAATGTATTTGGGATAAGATTACGCTACATTTATAATCTAGGATGTTAGATGAGGGACATTGTTTGGGAAGATTGTTATTTTATTACTACAGTGCGACAGAATAAGAAACAATTCAGAAACAAACGTTTATTTTATTTTGGCATTGGCAGCTTAGAACTCTTCTAGGTAGGTAAATGCCTTATTTGACTTCTGACGTAACAAGAGAGGTGTTATTGCTTGGACGTCAATGTCTGTGTGTGTCGGCTGTGTCATCGAAGCTATCAGACGGATGGACCGATTTCGATGCGGTTTTTTCCATTCGATAGCCAGTTTTCTTGTGGTGTTACTTAGCTGTGTTTGGTAAAAATCGGTGTAGCAGCTTTAAACTAGCTCCGGAAGGACTATCATTGCCAAGAAGAATGCGCCGCAAGAAAAAGAAAACCTAACCTAACCTTATGTGAGCCACGCCTAAAGGTTTTTCGATTTTCAAAAAAGTTTTCGGTCTATCAGATAAAGGGATAAGGTTAGTCAAATGAAATGTTTGTGAAACGATACGTTTGTCAAACGTTTGTCGGTCAAATGATCAACAAGTGGCGTACCTGTATTTGTTTTGACGTAACTTTTTACATAAATGTGCAATGATTATTCAAATGACTGTGTTTGAAGCCTGAATTATGGCTTGCATACTATTATTGCAACATAGTATGCCCAATTAATTGAGGCACCATAATTAATTGCTTTATGTTATGACGAGCTAATCCATGCAGATAATGGCGGTAATCGCATAAAATTAGGCGCATTGTTGCGGCGACTGCGGCCTTAAGAGCAGCTGTGACATACTTAAACAAAGAGATGTGTTAAACACTACATAATTTTATACATCCCTTTTATAAATGTATTAATTGTATTATAGGTAAGTTAAGTAGAATTTAAGTATTGTTTAAATTTATTTGATTCTGAAAAAATGACTTTCTGCCAAGTTTCTTGCGGCGCATTCTTCTTGACAATGATTTCCGAATGCGCTGGTAGTTTAAAAAAAGACGTGTAAAAGAGCCTTTGGCGGACTATTTGCAAAAAAAAATGCAGGTCTGGGAGCAAAGAAAAAACATAGAATGTTGCTTCTCTTCCCGCGCAGATCGTAAAAGCCCGTCGAGGGAATAGGCGAAAATCATTGGAAACATGTTATAGGCGATGAGGCTAGCAGTTACTATTTACCCATCAATATTTTGATTCCACCTTCCATCTCGGTACGCCCACAGTGTCTTGCTAAACGTGGCCCGTAGGTCTTGTTACCTTAAGACTCTGTCTACCCTTAAGGAATGAAGACGTGATTTGTGTAAGTATGGGTATGTATGTATAAAATATCTCAAATATCAGCGGTACCACCAGTAATAAGAGCGACGACCTGTAGGCTTATTGTCTAACTCGCTCGTAATCGGCATCGTGTTCATTTTGACAGTTCATGTATGGGCTGACAATTGGCATCCGAATCAGCTAGCTGTCACATTCATACAAGAACTGTCAAAATGAACGCGATGGCGATTGCGAGCGAGTTACGTAATAAGCTAGCTGATCAGAATCGCGGGATCGCGGTGGATGCGGAAGGCACAGGACCGGTCCGAGCGGAGAGCCTTGGGGGAAGCCTATGTCCAGCAGTGGACGTCTTTCGGCTGACATGATGAAACATGGCAGGAAAAAAAATTTTCAAAATTGTTTATAGAGCACCAAAAATACGGATATTTTCCAACAATGTTAATTAAACATTAACCTGCACTTGATTTAACAGCCAGTTAATTAAACGCTAGCGAAATAAACTGCCTCAATCACAGCACACCACACGGACAATTCAATCAGCCGTTCATGTAATTAAAAACCGGCCAAGTGCGAATCGCACTCGCGCACAGAGGGTTCCGTACAAATTCGGCAAGTTATTATAAAATCCAGTGTTAGCAGAGCCCTGTTCCTAGGCAAAATGTATACCGTGTGGCTTTCGCTTCATCCACATTCATCAATCTCTTCATACGTGCTCGTCGGTTTCGGGTAGGTACTCTTGACCTGACCTTTTCCAAAACGTCCCCAATTTGGTTTAAGAACGTCCATCTAGGCCTTCCCCTCCCAACGCACCCATTCACACCCCATATATACCTGTTTAGTTAATCTTCTTTCATCCATCCTCTTTACGTAACCAAACCAAGTAAGTTGGCAAGTTTCTTGCAGCGCATTCTTCTTGGCAATGATGGTCTTTCCGAATGCGCTGGTAGCTTCAAAAAAAGACATGTAAAAGAGCCCTTGGCGGCCTATTTGCAGAATAAACTTTTGATTCTTGATTATGTTGATACCATTACGGTACGGAACTCTAAAACCTAGTTACAAACAGTTACCTATGCATTGATAACATTCGGTCTCGCCGTTTGGTTCCTAATTAAAACACTGCTACCAACATCGCAAATTTTTACAATCATAACGCTGAACACCGATCCAATGCTGTCTGACAACGACATCAGACGAATAAAAGCTTTGATAACCGAGTAATGTATGCGGTGCACGTTAATAATTGCATTGAACGCTCTGCTCTAATAAAGGTTCGTAAGAGTATTGTATGAAATCAATGTTTATATTGAGGGGCATTGACCGCGTGGGTAGTACGATGTTTAAACTGCGCCTAGTAAATTGCTACAAAGCAATGATGTGAGAAATTTGGCTATTCAATAGAGACAATAGCGGCTTGATTTGGACATGTTTAAAAAGTACGCAAGAGTCTGTGAGAAAATATAACAATAATGAACTAGTCTTTTGAAAAATAACAAACAACACTGCGTCGGAAGCGATCAGCGAACACCTTTACCAGACTTTGGACTTAAAAAGATTCCGAAGAGAACTTTGTTTTATGTTAAGGCAAAAAAATTGGCTGCAAGGCTTCTTTCCTTTACCTGGCTTTAAAAAAAAGTTTCTGCACATTAAAATATAAGCTGTCAATGTTTCTGATTTATCGTAAGGTCCACAAAGTTTGCTGCAATAGACATACACTGTTAATAAAATAAACCCCATCGACAACAATAGCGGAGTAAATCTGCCAAGATTGTTATCATGGAGTAAACAAGAGTTTTGCGTACACACTGACCATAGACACGACAAAATGGCGCAGATAGTGGATTATGTGCGCCGTGGTAATGTGCCATTAACGGACTAATGTTGGCACTGCTGAGGCAAGGAAGTGTCCGAGTCTATGGTTTGGAAAACCTTAATTTGCATAGTTTTACCACTAGGCCAAAATCGTACACTTCAAAAATAGAACGCGACTCTAGCTTCATTCGTATTTCAAAATAAGCTCTTAGAGGATCTGATATCCTGGTACTTAAACTCTCCCTCCGTCATACGCCTGACGCGAGTTTAACATTTAAAGAAGTTTTCACTTCAAAAATTTGCAGTGCGAGCGAAGCCCCAGGCAACAGCTAGTATTCAATAAATATAAACTACAGCTAAAATATATTACTAAAAGAGATTCCCTTGGGCATGGTACCGAAGATGCTGGCAGCATTTCCTCCCTGAATTGCTATGCTAATTGTTTCTCCAAGGAAGCTGTCAGCTCCCAAAGGAGGTAACTTACAAACATTTCACTACATCTCCGAGAATGACTCACCTGCAACAAAGAAAAACACATTTAGCAAAAGGAGACGGAAAAACATATTGACATAAGTAATTGCATCATTCACTTAACAATTGGACTAGGTATCTGTAAATTTCCGTTGAAAAAGGGATTTAAAATTTGCATTGACGCATCTTTTGCAATGTTTTCGTTTCCCATCCGAGGTTATTTCATTTTGGAAGGTATGGATTGACTTGTTGCTCTATCGTAAAAGCAATTACTTATTCGTAATCCGATGTACGCTTTTCAGGACATAAAACGTTTTTGTACAAATTAATTCAGACTATTTCTATGAATAGTGTTTTTATTTTCTTAAAAACACTGCAATCATCTAGGGATTGCAAAATCCGGATTTTTCTCAAATCCGGATTTACAAATTATCAACTATTACAAATCCGGATTATCCAGATTTTTCGGATTTTTATTAATATTTTGAAATTTTCATGTAATCACATGTTTTTTGAAACGTAAAATGGTGTTCAATTTTATTGTTTTTAGAATTTCCCTAAGAATATATAAAATAAAACTGCAAAAATCTTTATAATCCGCGTTTAATCAGTCCAGTACTGCTGTGTCTGCAGTACAGTAATACCGGACCGGCCGACTAGCTAGATCCAAAGCTAGGTATGAGGTAGGCAGCAAAGCGCGGAGGGGAGAGGGATAGATAGATATGCTACGTGGCGGGGAACGAAACGAACGCATGAATGAATGAAATGAAACTAAATTCAATAGGAAATTCTGGTTAAATGTCAACTTTGTCAACTGTAATTGAAATCCGAAAAAAACCGGATTTTTATGCTAAAAATCCGGATTTACAAAAGGCGACAAAAATCCGGATTTATCCGGTTATTTCGGATTTCGGATTATCCGGATTGCAATCCCTACAATCATCGGTCTGGTTTTGATAGCTTTCATTGCAACTACCCAGCGTTTTTTTAGGGTATCCAAAGGTTAGACGGGACCCTATTACTGAGACCTCGTTGTCCGTCCGCCTGTCGCCAGGCTGTATCTCATGAACCAATGATGTATTTCAGTTGCCGCTTTAACAACAAAATACTAAAAAAAGGATTTTTTTATGTCTATTAAACGTCAGTAACCAACTTAAAATGACCTCTGCCTCTGAACTTGCCGTGGACGGAACCCTCGGTGCGCGAGTCCGACTCGCACTTGGCCGGTTTTTTAATTCGTTAGCCCAAACAGAGTTGTTTGTCTTGCCGCTCAGTCCCTTTTACAGAATGCTTTCATTACACGGCTTACTGCGAGCTTTATACGATAATTAAGTCAAAGCTTTTAAGTTGATTCACTCATGGGTTCTCAAATACAGAAGCTCACAAGGATCAATTGATTCAGTAAAATGATGTACTGAAGGGTTTCAACGGATTTGTCGGCGTCGAAAATACGTGAAAGCTTCCATTTGATTATCTTCCTGCTGATCTGGGAGTAAAAAAAAACATAGAATGTACCAGGTACTACCAAATGAACCAAGAATCTTCTTGGATTTTATATGTTTACTTTTATGGTATTTTTTACTCCCATTAATGTTGAAAGAACTCGTGATTCTGAGTAGGAATATGAATTTAATTTCTAAACGACACTGAAAATTAGAACACAGAAAAATCCGAAAAGTAAAGCTATGGCCGGGAATCGAACCCGGGTCCTTGTCATTCCGTGACGCGTGCTATACCCCTACACCACCCATAGCAGGTGAGTAAGCGTTCGAATTTTTCTATCTGTTACCAACTGTCACGTGACCTTGTTGCTATGCGAATATTTGTCGCTAAGCGTCATCCGTTTGAATGATGTGTCTGTACGACACATCATCGTCTGAATTTTTCTTCTTGGATTTTATATGTTTACTTTTACGGTAATTTTTTCTCCCAATAACGTTGAAAGAACTCGTGATTCTGAGTAAGAATAGGAACATAAAGTTGTTAGGGATTATAACAATTTTAAAAAGTAATTACACAAACGGATAGGGATAACTCACGTATAAAAGTCGAGTGATGCTGGACATGTTTCAGACTAGTTCGTAGTCCTTCCTCTGGGAGCGCTCGCCCGGCAGCGAAACGAACACTCCAAGAGGAAGGACTACGAACTAGTCTGAAACATGTCGAGCATCACTCGACTTTTATACGCGAGTATGTATGTATGTAAAACTCTTTATTGTACATAAAACACATGATAAAGATGAATACAGGACAACACAAATGCACAAAGGCGAACTTATCCCTAAAAGGGATCTCTTCCTGGAACCTTTGAACAATTTTTTTTATTTTTTTTTATTTGATTTTGTGAGTTATCTGTTTGTGTAATTATGATATAGTTTCATGTTGAAAATTTAAAAAGTGGCAATTTTTTTGATAAACGTTCATTTAATAAATAATACCGAATGGAAAAGGCATAAAAAATTGTCATGATTCCACGATGACGTCGCCATTCACACCTGGCCCGCTACTCGGGGGCAACGACCCCGTCACATGATCGCATGCGCCGGCGCAGGCGACACTTTACGCGGTGTTTAATGTGACGTAGAGATGGCGCTGACGTTGGCTTAATCTCTGGAATCTCAGAATTTTTCAAATGTAATTGCGCACATAAATTCCGAACAACTCAGGTGCGAGCCGGGTTTCAAACCCACGATCCTCTGCTTGAGAGGCCACAGGTCAGGCCACTAGGTTACCACGGCTTTTTTTACATCAGAAATTTATCGTGAGCTTTTCGGTGAAGGAAATCATCGTGAGGAAACCTGCACACACCTCATCATCTCCAGCCTATTTACGCCCCACTGCTGGGCACAGGCCTCCTCTCAGAATAAGAAGGCTTGTGCTATAGCTATAGTTACCACGCGGGCCCACACACCTGCGAAATAATAATTAACTACGAATTAATTCAATATAAATCGATGCCAAGTTTACCTAGCTTAACCAAACTTATTCATACCGGAACCATAACCTTTCTCTCCTCTGTCGGGTCAAACCGATCTGTTACCATAACGGCGACACAATCCGGTTCAAACCAGTTACAATTCCTAATTCAAATACGGTAATGAGACGCCACGCCATAAATCACAAGAATACGCTTTTGAATAAAAAACAATAATCCTGTTAAGTTGGCATTTTTCAAGAATATTTCATTGCATATTTTGAATACATACACAAATCACGACTTTGTCCCTTACGGAGTAGACAGAGCCTAAGGTAACAAGACCAAAAGGCCACGCTTAGCAAGATTGTGGGCGCATAGGTGGAAAGGGGAATCACAATAGTGATGGGTTGCTAGCATCGATAGCTAAGATTTTCGCCCGTTCCCTCGATGGGCTTTTACCATCTGCGCGGGAAGAGAAGCAGCTAGTACATTCTATGTTTTTTTTTCTCCCAGATCAGCTTGGAAGTTAAGGTTTTTGCCAACCAATCTCATAAAAAAAAACCTGTTTCCATAAACACTTTAATGTTTCATTACATTACAATGAGCTAAGAACTAGGGTATTAATAAAGCGGTGGCCACTGCATCGGCGGCAGCGTTTTGGTCAGTGGTCCACTGCGTGACCCGCTTACCTGACAAATAAACCAGTCGAACGCGCCGAGTAACGGTGCATCTGATGCGGTGCAAGTCACAAACAGACAGAGGGTTTAGTGGAAGTTTTGGGAGTGGTAGTAAATCGGGATGAGAAGGGAGTAGAACTAATATTTTGTGTTTTACATGCTACTTAAAATTTCTGGCTCAGCTTGCTGTTAAAGCAAGGATTTTCCGATTTTCGCCGCCCGTATAAACCTTATTTGCAGCTAGATTAAACAAAGAGAATTAGACGTTTTCTCGGCATTTTGTTTAATCTTTCAGATATAAGATAGTTAACGACCCGCATCGGTTGTAAATTTACTTGAGCTGTTTGTCGGATAGATTTTCTATACTGACGAGCAAAAATATCGGGCCGCTTTTCATGCGACTTTGTACGAAAAGTGACCAATTATTTTTGCATGGTAGTGTATTAGTCATAATGATTTTTATTACACACATAATATAATATTAAGTCTTTTAGAGTTCCGAACAAGGGAGTCGCCAAAGTGGACACAGCTTCAACTCGCATCTATGTAGAAGGAATCTTGTGAAATTTCAAAATCAAGATAACCGCTATGAATTTAAGCCAGAAAACAATTAATTTTAGAATACATTACAAATGGATAAGTATCTACGTTCTCATGGTTGTCGGGGCCGAAAGGTTCTCGAGTGGCGACCGCGCGGCAAGCGCAGCGTAGGACGTCCACCAACGAGGACGGATGACCGGCTTATTGTCTAACTCGCTCGCAATCGCCATCGTGTTCATTTTGACAGTTCATGTATGGGCTGACAATTGGCATCAGAATCAGCTAGCTGACACATTCATACAAGAACTGTCAAAATGAACACGATGGCGATTGCGAGCGAGTTAGACAATAAGCCAACTGGTTAAAGTCACGGGTTCACGGTGGATGCAAGCCGCTTCCAACCGAGGCAACTGGAGGTCTAAGGGGTATGATGATGATGATGACGTTCTCATCAAACTCGGTTAATCACATCGCTCTTCGCTCCTAACTTCAGCCAATACAAATTTAACAGTTCGCGGGGCACGCGCACCGTCGCACTTTCTCTTTCACTCTTGCGCAGACCCCGCCAGGAGGAGCGAGAGGGAAAAACAATCGCCATTCAAAGAACTGACAGTAATGACCGACGAGATAATATGTTAATAATGTATTTGTTGTATGATTAATGAAATATCTCCGCGTATTGTCGGTACCGACGCGGTTTTTGTGCTCGAAATGGTTTGTTAACAACATTGAAGATAAAAAAAAAATGTTAAATTGTACCACGTGCCTTTAATAGTGTAAAAAACCAGCTAAGTGTGTGTCGGGCCACGCGCTGTGGGTTCCGTACTAAAATGTTCAATGTGTTTAGAGGAACTATTATTCGTTAACTTGCAGAAACTTCAGGTCATTAAGCTATACTTAACTTACAGCACTCGGCCACAAAGATTGCACTTGGGTCTTTGGAAAGCGACAATTGGCGTCACGTGACTATAAACCTTTGTCTTGAATCATTGATGAAAGCCAAAACAAATTAATCGAGAACCTTCCAAAACCGCCGTTATCTTGTTAAAAAAAAAATAACAATCTTGCTATTGCTACTAATTTTCTACGAGTACCTAGTTCCTACATCAAAATGAAAGTATAATAAAAATAGAAACTTAAATAACAATCTGAAGAATGTTATGTAAATTATGACAGGCAAATAAGAAGTGTAGCTTCAACGGTTTAGCCGCTAGACCCCGTGAAAGACTGACAATCGGATACGCGAACGAGAGAAACATAACCCCGATCGGAGAAGTCATGTTTCTAACTATTTGATACCTACGAGTATATGTAAGCAGATCAGAGCTATTTTAGGTCCAGTATTGTAAACTGGCAGCTTGCCAGAGCCCTTAGTTTGGACCACAGCAAGGAACCACACCATATAGGTATACTACATAGACTAGATATTCAGTCACCAACACTGAAATTACCTCTTTTAACATGAAACTACCGTGAGACTCACACATAATTACAACAAAACGGATAACTCACGTATAAAAAGCCGGAAGAATGCTCCGACAATTGTTTCGGACTAATCCGTAGTCCTTCATCAGAGAGCTGTCGCCCCGGCGGCAGCGAAACGAACACTGCGCGCCAAAGCTCTGCTACTCGGCGCAGCTGATATCGGCGCACAACTACCCTCATTTTTATCGTCATTTTTATTATAGTCCAAAGTAGGGCAGCACACAACACTGATCACGTCACTTTGTAAAGGTTCGCTCACACACCGTTTGGTCAATATTTAAAACAGCAACAACAACAATTGTCGGAGCATTCTTCCGGCTTTTTATACGTGAGTTATCCGTTTTGTTGTAATTACTGAAATAATCATTTGTAGACGTTACTAATGGTGATACGGTTTATGAATGGAGTCAACGTTGCCGACTGTACCTAAAGCAGGGTTTTATAGACTGGGGTCCACGGACCCCTAGGAATCCATAACATGTGTGCCAGGGCACAGCTACTCAGTTAACCCTTGACATTACTTGGTGATTTCTAAAATCAGGCTTTGTATTCTTGTGCAATAATAAGTTTAGACGTGGCTCATGGACCTTTTGAAATTCTGAGTGGTCTGGGACCGCAAAAAGTTTAAGAAACACTGACCTAAGGTGAAGGCAATTAAAAGTAACACGAAGACTATACGGACATTAGGTAGGCCCAGCTAGTAATACTATATTGCATGAGGTTACTTTTACGTAGAGAGGATGGATGAAAGAAGATTAACTAAACAGATTTATACGGCGAGTGTGAATGGGTGCGTTGGGAGGGGAAGGCCTAGGCGGACGTTCCATGATCAAATTAGGGACGTTTTGGAAAAGGCCAGGTCAAGAGTACCCGAAACCGACGAGCATGTATGAAGAGATTGATGAATGTGGACGAAGCGAAAGAGGTATGTCAGGATCGTAGCAAGTGGAACAAAGTAGTCTCTGCCTACCCCTGTGGGAAAGAGGCGTGACGATATATATGTATGTATGTATGTATGTATGTGTTACTTTTGTGATATGACAAATTAATTCTTTTACACAAAATAAATAAATTAGTAAAATCGTTTTTAATATGTATTACAGACTCCTTGCGCCGCTCTCCTAGATTTGTTTATTTTTTTAATGTTGACAGAGTGTCAGCTAATACTTGCGAACTTGATGTCAATAAAGAGCCGTCAAAGAAATACATTTTGATTTTAAATGTAAATATAATCCCGTGCCCGCGTAGCGCACAATATGTACTTAGTCAATTGATAGAAGTTCGTGAATTTTTATAATTCTAAGTTATCTATTGAAATTGTCAGATTCAAATCTAAGTACATAAATAAAATTACACTCTACTAATTAATACGTCATTAGATTTGTCAAAAAATTATTATGTGCTTACTTGCTCCGTGAATATTTGAGGAGATAAATTACACGGATTGCAGAACAGCTAGCTTATTACGTAACTCGCTCGCAATCGCCATCGTGTTCATTTTGACAGTTCTTGTATGAATGTGACAGCTAGCTGATTCCGATGCCAATTGTCAGCCCATACATGAACTGTCAAAATGAAGACGATGGTGATCGCGAGCGAGTTACGTAATAAGCGTGCAGGACCTTACAGTGACGTCTTAATGCGATGCAATTCCAACTCAGTTCATGTTTTAGCTGTCATTTTTAGTATGAATCGCATTAAGACGTCATAGTAAGGCCCCAGTAACGCAGTTCAAGTTACAAACTTTTACATAAAATAGGACAGCTTTTTCTGAAATGTGATCCACAGACAAAATTGTTAATGAAACTTTTTTATTGCAGTGACCAGCGGTGCGCGCTGGCTCGGCTCCAAGGCACAGGCCTATCGCAAACAGCCAAGAATTTGGTCGCGACGATAAGCTCGTGCGGTTGGTAGCAGTGGAACGTGTTGCATTTTAGCTCAGTACGGAGTGAATTAATGTATTAAAGTGTTTTGAAAATACTGGACGGGTTGGCTTGGCAAGGAGATTTTAATCGGATAGTTAAAAAGTTTATTGGAGAATTTTCTATATTTTTTTTCTTTTATATATTTACGTGTATCCAATGTGCGTAAATAAATCTCTCTCTCTCTCTCTCTTCCTCTTCTCGATAACTATAATTGGTAGCCCAAAACTACGGACCTGTGTTAGTCATAAAACCAACAAATACGTGTAGCCCAATCTATTAGCTTACAAGGGTCTCGACTGTCCCTGTCTTTTATAGCCGCAACAATACTAGCTGGGCTTTACGATGTAGCACTAAGAATAAATAAATAGTGTTAACTGCAGGCTTATTACGTAACTCGCTCGCGATCGTAATCGTGTTCATTTTGACAGTTCATGTACGGGCTGACAATTGGCGTCGGAATCAGCTAGCTGTCACATTCATACAAGAACTGTCAAAATGAACACGATGGCGATTGCGAGCGAGTTACGTAATAAGCTATTTGGCTTATGTACTAAATACGGTTTAGTTGATGAGGTGGAAGGAACAAACGGTTTTGGGTAACATCTTCAGCTTTGAGCGCTCTCACTCGGGCTATGGAGTGAGAATTGCGGACAGGGCTACCATGACGTCTTAAAGCAATTCAATGCCGACTCAGTTCAGAGGCCTTACCATGACGTCTTAATGCGTTTCAGTTTAGGTTCGCTCGCTGTCAGATCCATACTAAAAGTGACAGCTAAAACTTGAACTAAGTCGGAATTAGGACGTCATGGTAAAGGCCCCAGGTTTTAGCTGTAATTTTTAGTATGGATCTGACAGCGAGCAAACCTTAATTGAATCGGAATTAAATCTTATTAAGTCTGTGTGTGTGTCTGTCTGTGGCATCGTAGCTCTCAAGCCGATGGACTGATTTCGATGCAGTTCTTTTCATTCGACAGCCAGATCCTTGCAGTCGTTAGCCATGTTTGGTAAAAATCGGTCTAGCAAGTTGGAAGAATATGTATGAATGAATCCACATTCATCAATCTGTACTATGAAGCGAAAGAGGTATGTGAGAATCATAGCAAGTGGTACAAAATAGTCCCTGCCTACCTCTTATGGGAAAAAGGCGTGACTGTATGTATGTATAAGTACATGTTTTGTTGCATGGTTTTGCGGCTAATCAAGTGAAGTGGGTTATGAGTCCCGATCCGTCCGTGGACCCGCGTCATCCCGACAGTGGGTTTAACTGTCTTTGCCTGATTAATGGTTTTTACGCGTCGGTACCTTCTGTCCTGCTTTTGGAAGTCACTGTGACAGAATTAATATTGGCTTTGTGTTTTTATTTCTTCATACCTCTACTTTCAACCTTGTTCATAACGAGACCCCTTCCAAAATAGTTCAATTTTTTTCCGGAATATGTAATAATTGTTCCACATGGACCCTGGAAGGGCACAGCAAATAAAAAATTAAGAAAATTGAAAAATTTTAAAAATAACAAAACTAAGAAATAAAAATTTATATTTAAATTTAAGTCAATATAAAATCAAATTAATACTGTCAAAATGTAAATTAAAATTAGAAATTAGGGTATGGCTTACAATAAAATGATAATAATAATAATAATAATAATAATAATAATAATAATAATAATAATAATAACAATAACAATGTCAACAATATCAAAATCAACATTCACATGTAAAGTCAAAATCTAAAATCGCCGTTAAAAACCATATTATATGTAAGTTAAAATTAAAATTTAAAAAAAAGAAATATCTGGAGCTATATTTTTTGACTACATTTATTTATTTATTTTTATTTTTATTGGTTTTTCAAGTATACTTAATTCAAAAATCTTGAAAAACATTTACAGGGCTATTCAGTCAGACCAACCCAACAATTCAAAACCCAAAATATTCCGGAACAAGTTTAGAGACCCCTTGTATATAATTTTAGCGACCCTCTTATGTCTGCTGTTTCTAAGAACACAATTTGATTTTGTGAAGCAAAAACAGCAAAAACGAATCTCCTTTTTTACTGAGGCGTCGCGACCCCCCGCGACCACCCTATACGGACTTCACGACTGTCGCAACCCACACGTTAAAAAACACTGCTCACTTTGTAAGCAAAGGAAACAAGGTCCATACATTCAAGTTGAACAGGAATACCAACAGAAAAACCACAAGAACAAATCTCTATTATCTGTAGTCGGTTGATGACCTGTCACCAGCGCGGGGAATCCCCGATTTATTTCCCCGAATAATGTTTACTTTATACCCATTTATACACAAAGATGTCTGTTGTTTGTACGTCGCGTTATCACCTATCTAAGAGATTTGAAGAACAGTCCGGACACATCGCAGTTTCACAGAGGTCAGTGACTTTGAGATAACATAGGATAGGTAAATAGTTTTGAAATTTTCGTTGTTAAAATACTGATTCTTTATGTCGAAAGTGTACTTCAGGGCAAGAGTTGTGTTTGGGGGCGGTTGGCAGGTTATGGGCATAATACACAAATACAAAAATAAATAAAAATAAAAGTAAGTAAGTAAATAAGGTATAAATAAATAAATAATATATATTAACGTTACCAAGACGACAAAAATATGTATACACCTATATGCCTTAAGCAATAAGGCCGATTGCCTGTGCGATGATTTTATGCCCTCCTGTACATATTTCTTAAATGGTTTTTCAAATATTGTTTTTTTTTCTGATGCGATCAATTTTAAGGTTTCCTTACTATCGATTCCACAAGAAAAACGGTATCCCAAAACTATCCTAGTTCGTTTTTGTTTTTCTTTTGTATGGGACGAGACAAATAGGAAAAAACATGACATTTTTTTTGCATGGGTTCCATAGAGTGAACTCTAAGTAAAATCTTGCATAATTAAAATTCTGGTAAAACACTACACCTTTTTTGAAAAGCACTTTACAACTCGACTTACTCGCTGATCTTGCCGCCAAGCAGCAGTTCTTACGCCGTCCTCCGTGGAGATTAAGAGTGCGTGAGACGCGCACGCGCAAATCCTCGTCATACAACACTCATGCAATCTTTAGAAGTCCATACACCCAATGTTCGTAATCCAAACCCACCTTGAAACATGATTAGCATGACGCAGAGTGAGTGACCCAAAACAATGCTAGCCTTGCCAGCTGCCATCGACCCCGCGGCGTGTATTGCATGTATGAAGTTGAATGCCTGGCTGGATGGTCGTGAAGTATTTAGATTTTAGGATGCCATTTGAGTACTAGAGAGGATGGATGAAAGAAGATTAACTAAACTAAGATTTATATGGGGAGTGTGAATGGGTGCGTTGGAAGGGGAAGGCCTAGGCGGACGTTCCATGATCAAATTGGGGACGTTTTGGAAAAAGGCCAGGTCAAGAGTACCCGAAACCGACGAGCATGTATGAATGTGGATGAAGCGAAAGAAGTATGTCAGGATCGTAGCAAGTGGAACAAAGTAGTCTCTGCCTACCCTTGTGGGAAGAAGGCGTGACGATATGCATGTATGTAATGTATGTATGTATTTGAGTACTATAAAGACCGCGCTTCGGTCTTTGGAAAGAGACAATCGTAAGTTAAAGCGAGACGCTCTACGAAGCCGAAATTAGCCGAGAAGACTGTGCAATGTTTATGGCCGGGTACTGTATGGTCTGGGAGCAGAGCAAAAACATAAAATGTACTAGTTTCTCTTCCCGCACAGATGGTAAAAGCTCATCGAGGGAATGGGCGAAAATCTTAGGAATCATGTTATAGGCGACGCGGCTAGCAACCTATCGCATCACTAATTCTACGCCCACAATTATGCAAAACGTGGCGTTTAGATCTTGTTAACTTAGGCTCTGTATAACCCGTAAGGGATAAAGACGTGATTTATGTGTTATTTGAGTAACATTGAAAATCGATGCCCCCCACACACACACGCACGCACGCACGCACGCACACATGCACGCACGCACGCACGCGCGCGCGCACACACACACACACACACACACACACACACACACACACATACAGACACACGGACAGACACACATAGAGACACACGGACAGACAGACAGACAGACAGAGAGACAGAGACAGAGAGAGAGAGAGAGAGAGAGAGAGAGAGAGAGAGAGAGAGAGAGAGAGAGAGCGAGAGAGATATCGACGTCAAACTAACGCCCCTCTTTTTGCGTCGGGGGCGGGGGTTAAAATGGCTTAACAGCTTCAGCTTCTTCTTCTTCTTCTGAAAGTGCCACTCCATTACTGGAGGCTGGCCGTTAGCTCTGAAAACTTCTCTCTATCTTGAGCCATCCGGAACAGTTGCTCTGCACTGTTGATTCCGGTCCACTCCCTAATATTCCGCAACCATGATTTTTTCCGCCTTCCAGAGCGCCGTTTTCCCTGTATTTTGCCCATCAATATAAGTTGAAGCTTCAGTTTAAAAGCTCGTAAAATCAACCAAATCAGGTTCAAGTCAAATATATTAATTTAATTTACCAATTTTCCATAGACAATTGTTTGTACACTTAACCTACTACTCGTGTGATTAATACACCAATTACCCCATCAATTAAACATCTCAGTTTACGACGCCTCTCAAATCTCGTTCGGCCGCAAGCGTTTAAAAACCAATAAAAGAATTCCGTCCTTGCCTTTAAAACAAACCTAAAGCCATTAAAAACAAACTCCCTAAAAGTATGTCAAATTATAGATACGTCGTTTTGAATCTTCCGATTTAGTACAGAAGGGCCGCATGGTAAAGTATCACAACCGCGAATCCCATAAAACAGGTCCGGCGGACAGTCAACTTTCTACGTCTACAAACCGCGCTGTTACCAACAAACAGAGGAATTAACCACGAGTGGAAATGTATATATATTTATCTATCTGCTTGTTTGCCCCCTCTTATATATAAAAAAAAGAATAACATTTACTCTCGCATACTAATGTCGAAACGTTTTGACATTAGTGTCAGAGAGTAAGTGTTTTTTCTGTTGGCTTATTGTCTAACTCGCTCGCAATCGTCATCGTGTTCATTTTGACAGTTCTCGTATGAATGTGACAGCTAGCTGATTCCGATGCCAATTGTCAACCCATGCATGAACTGTCAAAATGAACACGATGGCGATTGCGAGAGAGTTGGACATACAATATGTCTACTGGAATAAAAACTTTGGTCGAATCCAGCCTTAGCCCCATAAGGACCGGGTTTTTCGTGTATTGTTTCTTCTCGTTGTACTGTAGTACTAATACTCCGTGCAAACCACTAATGAGTTTCAGAATATTATGGCCCGTAGTTATGACCTCTATTGGCTAGTTTCTCTACGACGTCAAATCATTCAAATTGCTGTAGACAATTTGGAGTGTGGAACGAATTGTTTATGGGGACTTCGAAATTGTTAGTTAGCTGCTTTTACCTATTTGACCTGGTTCTGTTAATGCTCGCTTGATTTGGAGCTTGTTTATTGTTTTTTTTCGTAATTTTTTAGCCGACGTCAGAAAAGTTAAAGATTTTATATGAGCTATTTAATAAAAGTGTACCACTTACTTTTTTAAAAATGAAGAACCAGAGGAAAAAGCGTATTCTTGTCTGTGCGAAAATTCGCAGTCGTCACACAAAAACGGACCATTATTTTACAATGCATAGAGTGATTTTAAATCTGAAAAACCCAAAATTTCTTCAGGTTAGAAAATAAATGAAGGGGTACACAATTTTGAAAACGCTCTTTGTTTTGTCAGTGGTTTTCGCGTCGACTCTCCCAAAAACTGAAATATATCTTATACGATCATTATCAAAAGTCGCTTATCATTCCAAATTACGCTATAAATAAACATAAAGCAATTTAAACTTCTCAACCAACAAATAATAAAATATCTTAATATTCGTATTAATCCAACAAACTTCTCTCCATAAATTCATGCAAGTTGAATTATGACAGCTAGAGGCATTCTCATCGCACTTAAGGTATCGCCATCTCTGTCTGATTTCTTGGGTGTAAGAGGGATGGCATTAGTTGTCATGTTAGAGGTAAGATAAAGGGAAGAGGGGAGGGGAAGTTGGGCTATTAAAGACAAATGCTGCGGCCACGAGGGGAGATATGGCTACTGTGTATACATATATTATATGTCTATTATGAGTGCAATCATTGCCCAATGGTGGATGAACGTGATAATGTTTGTCTTGTAATTTATTTAAGTATTACCCCTTAGTCTAACGTATCTTCATCACAATTTTTTAATAAAAAAAAAGTTTTCAACGTGTAAATTTCAGATTGAATATTATATCTTAATGATATTTTTAGTACCTGGATGACGGATCTTTGGTCGTTTTTTTTTTGGTACGTTTTCTAAAAAATCGATTTATCGCCACCGAATTACCCTGCATACTAGATTTCATGAAAATCGCATAAACGGAAGAATCGGTTGGTACTACCAATTTACCTTTAACTTACAAAATGCTGATTAACTATGATGGTATGACTTCAGAACTCGTAACATTACCTGCAACAATAAAAAAAATATATAAAAAATTAGTCATCACCACACAAACATGCATACTAAATAACACAGCTGAGGCCATTGGAGGGGAGGCATATGTCCAACAGTGGACGTCTTACAAAAAGTCAAAAGTTTATTTTGCAAATAGGCCGCCAAGGGCTCTTTTACAAGTCTTTTTTTGAATCTACCAGCGCATTCGGAAAGACCATCATTGCCAAGAAGAATGCGCCGCAAGAAACTTGGCAGAAAGGCTGATAGATGATGATGATGCTGATGATGATACATCCCACAAAACCTTTGACACCTTACATGCACAGCCACCGTAAAAAGACCCCTATTGCCTCAGCATAAGTGTAAATGTAGCACGCTCGAAGCGACCCGCCGCTAATTCCAACACAAAAGAGACCCACCATTGAATTAGGATTACTACACTGGCGTATTGTATTCATATATACATATAGCATGCATATATAGCGTGGAACGTATTATGTATTGTTAGGGTATTTAGTGGACACGTTTTCTATTTACTGGATTAGTGTATATGTATATTTTTCTTTCATTTATATACCTAGCTTAATGGAGGTGGCTAGTAACAGATCACTATTTTCATTCCCTTTAGATCTATACGTCTACAATTATGCCAAATGTGGCCTTGGTCTTGTTTTAGGCTCTGTCTACCCCGTATGGGACAAAGACGCGATAAATCACTTCATCGTGATATATAAATAAATGTATATCGCTTAAGTACACGAGGTGTTTTAAAATTACTCCGAAACCACCACCACCACTAACTACACCTAAACTACGTGTGTGTACGTGTGTGTTAGTTTCGCTGCCGCCGGGGCGAGCGCTCTCTGAGGAAGGACTACGGAATAGTCCGAAACATTTGTCGGAGCATTCTTTCGGCTTTTATACGTGAGTTATCCGGTTGTTGTAATTAAACTAAACTAGGCTTAACTATGCCGGCAGTTGGCTAACTGTTCAAAAATATTTAACTATGTGATAATAAGATCTGTGTGTAGATATTTTTGAACGGTTGACTGTATAGGTAGATTTTGGAGAAGCATTTTCAATTAATCGCAACTTGTCAAAGTAACGCTTCACCTGTGTGACAAATTCATATTACATCTTCGTGACCATAGTGATGGTAATTGACAGTAACATAAGACACGATGGTTTTCCTACGTGTTCAATTAGTGAGAACGCAACAAAGCCTGCGCTCATTAATATAGTACAATATGCAGTCCTAGTTAAGGTTTGCACTTGGTCTTTTAGGGTTCCGTAGTCAACAAGGAACCCTTTATAGTTTCGCTATGTCCGTCCGTCTCTCTGTTTGTCCGCGGCTTAGCTCAGAGATGCTTAGTACTAGAAAGCTGTAATTTGGCATGGGTGTACATTAACTACGCTGACAAACTGGTAAAATAAAATTACTCAAGTATGCAAAATTTCAACTCAATAGGTTGAAGATATCTGCTTCAAAATTGAGTCGCAAGACTCGCAAGATTCTACCCGGACCAACATACTTACATACATACATTAAGCTAAATAAAAGCAAATCAATACATTGCGGCACTTGGCCAACGACTTCTAACCCGTTCGCATCACGGCCCGGCAATGTAAACCAACTTGATTTTTTTCTTGCAAGTTTACAGGGCGCTATAAAATTTGAGATGAAAATGTTTTACAAAATCTCGTTAGCAAATGCATCTTACTTGCACGGTCGCTGTGATGAGATCGCTGTCCAAATAAAAAGCACATTTTCGTATTAAAACGCAAACGAGTGAACGAGATAACAACGATAAAAGATTGCAATGTTATAAAGTTTATTTGGGTAACATTTCTCGGACTTTATCATACGAGACCTTTTTATAGTGAAGTCTACGTAAAAACTTTTGTTAAAATGTCCAGAACTATACTTCATTTAATTTAGAATGAGAAACCACAATAGCATTATATTGCGTCTGGTCAACTATTTCTTATCTAGCAAATAGTACTACAATAGTTTGGCAGCCGCAAAATAAAATTGTTTTTCTCAAGCATGCTCGGAAATGTACGCGTTAATGTCGCGAAATGAAGCCAAGAAGTTTCACATTTACGGCCTAGGCCAAGAAGTAATGTGGTGCGGTCGAAATGAAGCCAAGAAGTTTCACATTTACGGCCTAGGCCAAGAAGTAATGTGGCGCGGTTGGCGGCTAATTAAACAATTTTTACTTGATTTCCTCGCATTGCTTGAGAAAAGCACTATACAATCCTCGGCCGGAAACAGGGATTGCAGGACTCGCTTTATCCGGCCTCGTCTACGACTCGGCCGTGTACCCCAATCTCGTCCTGCAATCCCTTACTTCACGGCCTCTGCAGTAATGTACTATTAATGTCACTTTATTTGCGTGTCGTCAATTGTTACTCTAGTACAAATTGTTAAGAGATTACAGTTCATTAACCGCAATATAATGTTCTTGTGGTTTCTCATCCTTCTTGCCTGCGACTCCTTCCGCGCATGATTAAAACTTATACCTATCCCAGACAGCTTGATTTTTCCCGAAACTTCTCACAATTAATAACATCAATGTTTCATTGCGTGTTTGAGAAAAAACATGCTGGAGGGGGTAATGTAAGGGGGAATATTAAAAAACCAACTGCTCCCAATTACCCGTCGTTCTGAAACCGTCCTTTATTATATTTATGTCCGCTAATGGAGTCTTTTTACAATTAAACTTTAGGTTTTCCGAACGTTTTTCCTGTTTTATTTATTTTTATGAACTCTTTTGCCGTGATGAATATTTTAGGGAAAGATTTGGGCTCGGCTTGACCTAGTTTTGAATTTAAAGGCTTGTTTCACCCTCGCAGTTTAGACCCTGATATTTTAAGTGTCGGTTATCTATGATGTCTCTGTCTGTTTCGTAGTAAGAAATAGAGAGGGGAATCATAGATAACTGACACTTAAGATATCAGGAACTTTACAGAGAGAGGCCCTAAGTGTCGTTATATTAGGAAGGAATTGTAGCCAGGGTGATACTGGACAGGACAGAAGGTTCTCGGTGGCCTAAGGCGGGAAACGGATACTATTAAATCTAACTAATATTACAAATGCGAAAGTATGGATGTTTGTTACTCAATCGCGCCAGAACGGCCCAACGAATCTGGATGAAATTTGGCACATAGATAGAGAAAAGTCTGGAATAGCACGGTATGACGGGGTCTCCAGCTCACCGCTGCCTTCCCTAACGGAACGCTCTTAGCCCAACGGCTTTACCATGACGTCCTAACTCCGACACAGTTCAAGTTTTAGCTGTCACTTTTAGTATTAATCTGACAGCGAGCAAACCTAAACTGAATCGCATTAAGACGTCATGTTAAGGCCCATGGTGTCACCGCAATAAACCCATCACAACCTAATAACCTTTTTTTCACTTCATTATCAGAATTTTCAGCTCCGAATCAAGGACAAAGGGATCCGTTTCCGCACCGATTGCGGTCGAATTGTGGGATATTAAAAAGCGATCGGCTCCCAAATTAATACTGTGTACCTGCGGGGTGCATGCCTCGCTGGTCAAAGGTTTAGGGATGAACTCAGTGGCAGCGGTTAGACTATACATACATACATACACAAATAACGTCTATAATCTCTTAAGGGGTAGACAAAACCAAAGGTAACAAGACCTAAAGGCCATGTGTAGCATGAGGTGGAAGGGGGAATCAAAATAGTACTGGGTTTCTACCACAGAATATATAATAGTACTAACGTACAGAATGGCCACGCTCCGCCCCGCACCCATTCGAGTTACCCCACCCCTCAAGCGCAGTCTGCCGGAAAGCTGCTGGCAACAAGTGGCAACTAGTAGGGCTCGCAATGCGATGTATGTCGGCCGCACGTCACAAGTTCGGGAACCTATGCTACCTACTTTATTTTATAAAACATTAGAAAATTTATGCTTTCTGAAATTATCGCGATTAATACATGAAATAACTACAGAATCATTCGCTTAAGTTTGTTGTCGTACATCTATTGTAATTGAAAATAATAATGCTTAAATACACAGACAGACACATTTTAAGTACCTAAGTTTAAATAAATAGATAACGATTAAGTACACTTATTTGCA